>WOVY01009724.1:0-523081 GCA_013436015.1 Rhipicephalus annulatus | reverse complement strand
TACTGATGCTGATGCTGATGACCTTTGATGGTGGCGCTTACCACCAAAGGGGGATGGGCCACGAACTAGGCGGCAGGATAACTTAATGAAACTAAACTGAAAATGAAGCGAATCTGAAAAAGTAGCTTAAAATAATACTACCAAAAAACAAAAATGTGTGTGGAGCAAGCGGTCAAACCATCTTTTGTTTTTAAAGACATAACTACGAATTATAAAATAAAGATCTGAAAAGGTCTAGCATGGTAATCTTTTAGTTGCGTTGATGTAATCAAACACAGTGGAGCATACATCCCTGTGGCAGTAACCAAATGAAGTTCCGCCAAGTGATAAAATTACTGGTAAATTTACTTGTATTCCTAGCTTTTGTAATGGGGCTACTAAAAAAATCTTTTTCTCTGATAAGAATAACGATGACAGAATGAAAAAAAATGCAATTGTTTCAATTTCGTTGCACCAAATGCATAGCGGTGACGCCTTGAGCTGAGCTTTATTAAGATAATAATTTAGTTGTGGAACTGCACAGCGCAATCTGGTATAAGTGACCTCTAACTGGCGAGATACACACCACTGTTTATTCCAGCCATAGCTCAAATGCTCGAAATCTTTAAATTTATCCAAATTCCTTTTCCCCATTGCAGGCAAGCATTTCGGAACCTTAGCGCGGTTACGTAAGCCGTATCTGGCAAAACTGGGATGGTGGGCCCACGCAGGGATACTGCTGCTAAAGAGTCCGCCATTTCGTTCAAATATAATCCGCGGTGGCCTGGTACCCATAGCAAATGCAGTTTTTTTACGTTTTCGGTACTAAATACCGAAACGTATTCATCAGCTCTGAATTTACTGCCGTAGAAAGTGCATTACAAACTGATAACGAATCTGTAATGATAACTGCTAATGATTCGCTTGAGGGTAATTTGCGTAAGGCAAGAACAATGGCCAATAATTCTGCCATGAATACGGGGTATAATCTGGGAGTCGAATTGAAAAAGACCAGTCCAAAGAAGGAGAGAAGATGCCAACCCCAGCCTTTTCTTTTGACACAGATGCATCAGTCGCTATGATATTGCTTATCTCTAGGTGGGCTAGATAATCAGCTAACTGGTCATTTAAATACCTATATGCCATTGTTTCGCGTATGAGGAAATATATCATCGAATTGTATGCTAAGCATTGACT
This sequence comes from Rhipicephalus annulatus, assembly GCA_013436015.1. NCBI lineage: Eukaryota > Metazoa > Arthropoda > Arachnida > Ixodida > Ixodidae > Rhipicephalus > Rhipicephalus annulatus. The sequence goes on along the minus strand of WOVY01009724.1, from coordinate 521,905 downwards.
TTAGGTTATGTATTGGACCAATATGTCTAATTTTTACATTCAGTTGCTTTAGTAGCGCTTGTGCAAATACTATTGCGGGGTGTGTAGTCGCGACCAATGGGTTTCGAAAAATAAAGTCGGTTCTTGAATGAAAGCGTAAAATGAGAGTCTTTGGTGTGAACTGTATATCTTTAAGAATGCTTGCACAGTAAGAATTTTAAACCTATTTAGCAGAGAAGGTAGGCGAGCGCTTCCTATACAACACGTTATTTGCAACAAACTTTGGTAGACCCCAGACACAAACGCAACGCTTCTCTTTCCAGCAGTATTAGGGGTCTCATTTTATAGGCTGCGCTGCCAGAAAATAGTACACATCCGAATTCCATGATGGGCCCGCACATAAAGTTTATATATTCATTATTAGCACATCTCTTCTTAAACCCGCTTTACGGTTTGCAAGCTTCCGTAGCCACCCCATGGCCCGTGTTGCCTGGAGCACACATCATCAATGTGACTTCTCCAATTTAATGTGTCATTATATATGATGCCCAAATATTAAGGGAATTAGCCTGCGGAATGAGCTCATTACTGTACATTAACGAGATGTTGATAGGCTGCAGAAAAGAGAATGCAAGGAGCACACTTTTCTTTACGTTCAGAGTCATATGAATATTTTTAAGCCATCTTTCTATCATAGTGAGATAATTTTGTAGACTCTCGTATAATGATGAAGGTCGGTATTACTTGCGTAGTGCATACCCACTTCAGGCATAATTCCTCATCTTCGTCAGCCATTGCATGAACAATTTTCACACAATTATTTGCGAGTGCCTAGCGGATATCACGCTTCTTAGAGGAATGACAAAAATAGTATAGCGAATGCCAGCCTACTACCCTAAAATGTTTATTATTAATGCCGTAGTGGGTGTCAAGCAAGAGTGCTTCCAGCAGTTACTAATGAGTTTTTAGTAAAAGATCTAGAAGGCCGCTCCTCCAGCTTTCGCTGTGACTGTGTTGCATCTTCCGTGCAGGCCTGGTGTTCTTTTCTAACGTCGGCGAGGTAATGGGGCTTGTAGCAAACATCAGAAAAGTGCTGTAACGAATGAGTGACGCGAAGCATCGAGGAGATGAAGAACTCGGTGCGTGCCTTCGCGCAGGAGGTAACTCTTGTTGAGCAGCAGGGTGCAACTCAATCTCGCGTCACACGCTCACCAGTGCTTGGTCGGTGTGCGGGGAGGTGGAACTCCCGAGGCCTCAATCAGCGACAAGGACATTGACGGTAGATTTGCTTCGACTTGCGTCGTAGTGTTCAGAAAGTGGTGTGTTATCCGAAGTGGAACACATCCTTTCTTCCGGATAATATTCCGTGGGAGCTCCTCTTCGTAGGTATTTGCACCCGCAGCACAGTATTATCCATGAGTGCTGGAGAATGGAGGACAAAGACCTCATGTGGATGGGTAAGGAGTACAGATCCTTTCGCCTTAAGCCAGACTGGCAGCTTGCACACGTATTGTTACTTATTGTCGGCTCACCAACCTCTTCTCGTCACAAAAAATGTCCTCAAGAACAGTAACTGTCAGTTCATGGGTAGGGTGGTGAAATTCGTCAGCCTACCCGCGGACAGTGCTCCGCAAAAGGTGGTGAATGCCGTGTTCTTAGGTGTAGAAGGACATGGTAGCGGTAGTACGTTTGCGCTCGTATTATAACGAGCGTTGCTGAAGGGTGCGTTCCATTGTCGTGACGTCCTACAAAATGGCGCATAACTACATCAGGCATAATTCGTCGTCGTCGTCCGCCACTGCATGAATAACTGGCGCAAAATTTCTTACAAGTGTTTAGCAGATGCAACGCTTTTCAGAAGAAAGAAGAAAAATTGCGTATCAAATGTCGCTCTGCTGTAACACAATTATTATTATAATGCCGGCTGCCCAGCAAGTATGCTTGCAGCAGTTATCAAATGAGTGTTTAGAAAATGCTCTGAAATGCCGCTCTTCTGGCTTTCGCTGTGACTGGCTGTGCAATCAGTGCAGGCCTGGCATTTCTTTTATATTTCCAAACTGATAATAAAACATGCATCAGCAGGAACAAGTGCACTTGGCAATGTTTCCAGTTCAGTGACTTGTCGACAGCTCAAGCAAACATTTTTGCTGAAATTTGTGCGTTTTACAGCGAAAGCTGGTAAGGCAGGCTAGATAGATGTAGGGAAACGAGTTGCGTTAGTATGAGTAATAAAGTGTTTTAGAACATCAAACAAACCACCATGCGTCCCGCAATGCGAATTGCGTAACAATTAGGTCATCCAATGCTCCAACCCATTAGAAAACTTGTTCTTAATCACCTATTACCTATGGTGCATATTTACTTCCAGCATATTCTTTCGTCGTCGTCAGTCACTGCATAAAAATCAAAGCATATTCACGGAAGGAATGACAATGAGCTGGGCAAAACGTCCGTCTGTTTATTCATCCGTGTGTTCGTCCGTCCGTGCATGCGTCGATGCGTTCGATCGCGTTCGAGAATGCAGTCTGCGCGCGGGTAACGCCCACGAGACGCGAGCTAAGGAAGCCGAGCGCAAACGTCTTCAACGCACCCACCGCTTGGATTCGTCCATACCCGACCAACCATCCACTATATACGGCGACTATCCAAGAGACTGAGAAAGGCACTCGTTCTCCGCGCACTCAGTCAAAGCGCGCGCAGCAGCCAATCGAAGAATAACGGCACAGTGCCGTCTAAAATGTCCTCGCTCAACTGCAGTTTGTATGTACTTCTACGAGACAGCACCGTCTATTATACAGTTCCGAAGATACTGTCTTTTTTTTCTCGTCTTTTCTTCTCTCGGTTACGCGTGGTGCATTACAAGGGGAACTTCGCTCATAAAAAAATGTACAAATTTTCTAACAAGTGTGTAGCTGACACCACGCGTCTCCAAAAAAAATGGCGAAGGATAGCATAGTGAAAGGTGGCCTAATACACAAAATTTATTGTTATTTATGGCGCAGTGGGAGCCCGTGCTTGTAGCATCCCAAAGAGTGTTTAGAAAAGGCTCTGAAAGGCCGCTCTTCCAGCTTTAGCTCTGACTGTGTTGCGCATTTCGCGCAGGCCTGGTGTTTTTCGCATTATCTTTAACCAAAATGTGGCACATCCCCAATAAAAGTATGAAATCTCAAGTAAAGAGGATTATATTACCAGTTATTTCTTTCATACAAGCACAAGAAAACAATGCTCTAATTTGTACGTTGGTCTTGTAGCGTGGTGTCGAAACTCCAGTCGAACGCAGAGGTGTGATCAGTATTACGAGTATGTAGCAATATACAGCATAATAACAGTTTATAATATATTGAAATTTGAAAGTTGTTCTTTTCATGTAACACTCACTGTACAAATTATCGTATCTACAAATATTCAATTCATTGTATTGTAAATAACCACTATTTCGGGTGGTATATTAGATACTTTTTTGGGAAGTACGCAAAACTCGCGTGCACTGTGCATAATACGCTGTGCATGTTGCAAGAAAACGTGCTTTTAGTATAACGTACAGTGGTGCGTTTCACTCAAGTACACAAGCCGTAAGCGAGATGTATTTCTGCACGCTCATCAGTGTCACTGAATTCATAATCATGCTAGGTTCCAGCAATAACGTGGATTCAGTGATCACCACACGCAACCTCCAACCCGCACTGTCCAGAGGGAGCAGCGTCAATCGCCCTGCCCCGTAGTGGTTCGCTGGCATTGGCCGTAAGGGTGAAGCAGAAAAAAAGCACAGCCTATCCACAGAGTGCATGATGATGAGTGTGGCGAAGTGTTCGTCCGTTCGTTCTTGCTTGCATCTCTCCGTGCGTCCATTTGTGCGACCATGCGTTCGTTCATCCCTGCATGCGTCCTCCTATCTATTCTTGCATGCGTCCGTCCATCCACTCATTCGTGCGTCAGTGCATCTGTCTGCCTGTCCATTCGTTCATCCTTTCATCCATGTAGAAGACACTCCACGTACTCCCATTTTGCATCTTTGCATTCTATATTCAGCATATAGAAGTACCGCCATTCAGTGGACATTCCAAGGACTAAACGAGAGGTGGCACTAGCGCACTTCCTTACTGCCTGCACTTCGTGTCTACTTCTCACCTTTCACTCCCTTTAGTTCATGGCACTGCGGCTCAACCCTCGCTACACCTTGCTAATACCAAGGAGGTTACACCCGGCGAGTTTACCGTGACAACCCTTTTTCGTCAGATTGCGCACAAAGTGCGTCCTCCTGATACAAGTATTTTTAGTAAGCATCAAATTCACGCCATTTTTTTAAGATTAAGTCACGAATACTCGTCTATGTAAATTATTTCATCCGAAAAACTATCCTTTTATTTAAGATTAACGTGCGCTGGTGTCCTCCTCAACTGAAAAGGGTGCGCACGTGCCGCTCCTACAATCCAGTCGTAGAGGAGGAGCGGCACGCTACTACCTACTGCTACTACGATGACAACGACTACATACATCGCGGACGCACGACCCATGGAATAGGGAGCTTCGCCCCCAAAACAGACGCGTGCACGTGTTCCCCGTGTAGCATGGCCACAATCAGCGCACTCGTGCATGTCGCGCACGTCGCGTTTCGTTTTCACGGACACCGTCTCAATGTTTTTGTTTTTATCCGCTAGGCTTTGCTTATGGCGCTTCAGTTACATTGAAAAAAAAATGGCAGCATATCCACGGAGTGAATGATGGAAAGTGGGGCGACGCATTCGCCCGTCCATTAGTTCTTGCTTCCGTCCATCCATGCGTCCGTCTGTGTGACCGTCCATGCGTCCCTCCGCCCGGCCATGCGTGCATCTGTTCGTGCGTCCGTCCCTGCGTTCGTCCATGCATCCGCCTCTGCGTTCGTTCATGCGTCCAACCATGCATCTGTCTGTGTGTCCGTTCGTCCATCTACTCAACACTCCAAGAACCACCATCTCGCGTGTTTTCATCATATATTCCACATATAGAAGCACCGCCATCCAGCGGACATTCCAAGGAATAAACTAAAAACCCAAGTACTTTTAGTTAACGCGCACGCTGCGAACTTTTTATTGTTCAACAACGCACAGAAATTTCTCACCGGCACCACCTTGGAGGTAAAAATGTAAGACTGGTTACACACTACGATTACTACTACGACTACGAGAGACGAACGGGTGCCGCTATAAGGAGCTTTGCCCCTAAAATAAACGTCACTCATATTGAGCGTCTGGAGAAGCGTCTGCTTGTGTGCAAAAGACCATTCCGGCGAGATCCCATTTATCTGAGCGATTTGCTGAGCTGCCATCTTGTTAAAGCAAAGTTGCCCGCACCGTATATGTCTGCGATGCGGTCTTCTGGGAGCTTTCTATTTGACGGCTGCGTGGGAATCAGAATAGAATTTAAGATGGCTGCCTTCCATTTAGCTGTCTAATGCGCCGTCTACGTTGAGTATTCGGACACACCCCCTGAGGTGATTACGAACCACGAACGCACGTAGGAAGCGTTCCTTGAAAGAGGCACCTAAAATAGAGAAACTTGAACGCGTCGACGTGTCCAGCGAGCGTTTCATTTTCGTGGTGTTCCTGGCTTCTGGTGCCTTCAATACATCGGCGGAAGTTGCATTGATTTCGCCTTTACCCGAAACTATAACGTGCGCATGCCTCTGAAAGATTGTTTCACTGCAGAGTTTAAACACCCCAAGGCTGAGAATTATGGTCGTCAGGTACAATAACAAGTCAAACAAGGGACGATGAATGTGTAAACAAATGGTCCTTCGATCGAAACGTCGGCCAGCTTATCTGAGGCACTTCCACTGTTTCACCTGTTTATTTCACTACGTTGTTTTCTTCTGTCAACTCTCATCTTGATTTTGAATAAGAATAAATCAAGCATTCGCGGAGACCAGTGCTAGTGCAAAAGCTACTTCCCTTGCTGCCTCGGAAAATTCGGCATTAACTTACACGCCGGTAACGAACTTTTAGCTGTGATCTACTACTACCGCCACGTAGCTGCTCTTGTTTGGGTATTCTGCCGTGTTTACAAAGGCGGCTCAGTGGTCTGACCCGTAGCTCTGGATAATTTTTTCTGCTACACTCGTGCATCTACCTTTGTTGTAGCATGAATGTATGTTCTTGGGTATATTAGGTATTAAAAGTTTCTCATAATTTTTGGGGGATCATCCTCTTCGTTTTGATGGTAGTAGTTTATTCCTGGCTTGCTCAGTATATTCCGTCGGGTAGAGGTTTTTGTTTGCCTTTCCACCTGAGACATTTTTTGTGCTTCTATGAGTTCCTCCAGTATGTTCTGGAGTCCTAGCTTTAGAAAAAGTTTCGTGTTCGTACTGATGGGAATCTCTGCCGCTAGTTCGTATACCTTTTTTTATCAGGTTGTTAATTTCGGTTATTTCAGCTGCAAATGAATTATGAAGGGCTGCTATGTAGGTGATCTGACTAATTAAAAAATTGTGTGAGCCTTATGATAATTTCTTCTTTCATACCCAGGTGCTAGTTATAATTTGTTTTATAAACCTTATGGCGTGTGTTATCTTTGCTTCTTATTTTCTAATGGTTTCTCCGTTTGTACCTTTCTTTTCGATTAAAAGGCCCAGTACCTTAATTTCATTCATTAAAGTGATATTTCGGCCGTTCCCTCTGTGTATATTATTCGCTTCATAAGTCTCGTTTCTGTCATGTCCAGTAAGAGGCCTATCACTAAGCGCGGGATGGTACAGAAAAAGCGGGCATCTTTGTGCGGAGCACGTGAGATCTGTTCTTATCATGTGTTTCTCTACTGTGATTAATGTGGTTTGCAGTCGCTCTATATAACAGTCACTCCCATCACAAACTCAGATACTGATATCATCAACGTAGATTCAATGTAGTAAAGATTCGATTGCATTTAGTTTCCTGGTAAGCCTCATTAAAACGAGATGAAATAGCATCGGAAATAGAACGGAGCTTTGTTGCATGCCAGCACCATCGATGTGGATCTCGGGCGATTTGAGTCCTCCAACAGAGATGACTGGCTTTTTGTTTTATAGGAAGCGTTTAACGTATTTTTACATCCACTGCCCAAGTCTCATTCGTTCATTGTTTTCGAAATGGCTGTATCTTTAGCACTATCGAAGGCCTTTTTAACATCAAGGCCTCAGATCACGCTTTTAGAGCGCGTTTTATGGTCGATCATCACACCTTGTGTTGAATTGTTTTCGTAAAACCCTATCATTGCATATGGTTAGATGTTATGGTCCTCTCAAAAGTTTTCTGCTCTGTTTAAAAATAGTTGTTTTGTAATTTTCTGACGCAAGATGCTAGAGAAATTGCCTTGATGTTGTCGATGGCAAGGATCCTACTACGCTTTGGATTGAGCTATATCGTCGTTTTCTCTTACTCAGCTGGTACTTCTTCTTTTATCCAGCACTCGATCATTCACGCATTCTGTTAATTTATTACATTGATTCGTCATCGATGTTTTCAAATGTATTGTTACTTATGCCATTGGATCCTGAGGCAGATTTGTGTTTAAACTTTGTAGGGCCACACGAATTTCCTCGTCATGCTTTGACTTTCCATCACCGTTGGTGCTAGGATGATTACAAGGGTCTGCCTGGGTTATGTAATTTTTTCTCTAATTCTTTGAGAAATTCCTTTTCTCTAAATGATATTACTTAGCAACGGCATTTATGTTGTTTTTATTGTTACTTTCCGGATCAAGTAGGAACCTGAACAAGTGCCAGGTTCAGCCGGTGCCTACTTGCCCATCCAAAAAACTACAAATCTCGTCCTATTGTTTTTTACTGGGTTGCTTAGCATATTATTCTATTTTTTCGTTAAGAAGCGCTATGCACTTTCTCAGCTTCCTGTTATACTTCTGGCCGTGAGGTCTATGTTGAAGTGACTGCTTAGCTTCCCTCATGCGAAGGCATTTGCAGTCTGATTTCATTAGGTTTCATTCAGGTGGTATGGTTTCGGTAGCAGCTTTGACGTCTTCTCTGAGCTGCTTAGTCTAGTGATCTATGTCTTTGATTGGTCTTTGTTTTGTCACCTTCCGCATTCTATAAAAATATTTCTTGGGGGCTACTTGGGCCATATGTGAAGTGTGACTCTGTTAAAAGGTGTTGCTGCTCAAATTTTGTTAAGTGTTGTGCAACGCTGCCATTTCAATAATATTGGTAAAGCTTAGACCTGGGATTTTGTCCCTGTTTAGCGCCGTGTCAATTCTGGTTGGACTACCGGGATCAGAGACGAGTCTTATGTCCAACCCCTGCAGTCTTGTGAATAGATATCATCAGGTGGTATGTGGTGCATTGAAGTCTCCTGCTATATTTACTTGATTTTCTCTAGCCAGGCAAAGCGTTTTCGGGAATAGTTCCAAAACTTAAGATTATGCTCCGACAGGTTTCTATAAGTGTTCAGAATCAATGAGCTACGCTCTGTCTTGTTTTGAGGGAGGAGTTCCAATAAAATGTTGTCTATGTGCGCTATGCATGCTTTGTTTGCACGACCGCGATTCTTCTTTTCACCAGCGAGGTTAATGCCCTGGTCTCTCTTTCGGCATAGCCAGAAGATCTGTATCAGCTAGCTTTGCAATACCATGTGTTTCCTGGAAAACTACGACGTGCGGTTTAATTTTCCATTTAGGTACTGCTGCAAAATTGACTTTTTGTTCTCATAAAATTTACAGTTCCAAAGCCACATTCGGAAAGCTTTTTCAGGTCGCGTCGTTGGGGTTGTCACTATGGATCGAATGTGGAAGGCTGGAGAGGGGCTGATCCTATATAAGTCTGTGGTTGATAACTTTGTATGAAGTGGGGCGCTTCTGCTGCACCGGAAGAAAGTCCACTGCCTGGTAACTGCTTTGTTTCTAGGATGTCTAATCTATCCATAATTGTCACTGTTGCCTTTGTCATTTCGTTCATCATTTCGTCCCATTTTTCAGTTCATTTTTGTATCACCTGAAGGGTCTTTTGTACGTCATCTAATGCTTTATCTACCGTCATGTCATCTTGTCAACATTTCTCACTTGGGCTTTGCGTTTGAGAGGAGAGGGATCATCCACTTCGTCTATGTTGTTTACAGTGATTTCACTTTTTTCTTTTGTGCTTGCATGTGCAGCGGAATTCGCTGGGCTTACAAGGCATTTTCTTTTCTTCAGAATTTCTCTTTCATCCCTGATGCGTGCTATCATTATCCCCAGCTGAGAGTTCTCATGCTTTATTTTTCTCAACTCTTTGGTAACGGCAGTCTCCTCGTCAAGCCGCATACGCGGGTCCCCCACTACGTCTGCCCATCTCACCTTAAATTTTGGGTCTCATGTAGTGCGTGAACTTGTTGTGGACCTAGACCTAGTTCGGCATCGGCGTCGCGTCTTCGATTTTCTGGAGTCAAATTGGGATGAAGATTGACGGGTCGATGGAGATTTCGATCTTGTGCTCGACCTTGCTATCGACCTGGAGCGTCGTCTCTTTGCTTCTGAGAGACCAGATTTTCCGCAAAAATCAGCCTGCTCTTTTCTTGATATAGAGCCTTCATATTCTTGTGGTCGTTCCTGTTGCAGCCTTTGCATTGTCTCTGCTTTACCATTAAGGGCTTCTTGAATTTAACCTTGCCTGTATTGTCTGCGTTGGTGTAGTCCACACCGCATATCTGGTATTTAGGCGCTTGCTTCCGCTACAGTGAGTATCTGAGAAGAGCTGCCCTGCATCGGAAAAACGGGGGCATTTGCTTCCAGTCAAAGAGCACAATCACTGTGGTAGTGCTACTGAGTCTCTTCGCTCTTATCGCCGTTGAGTTTCCGGTAGTAACAATAGCTGCTGTAGTGTCTCTTGGACACTCTTCGAGTGGAATTCTTCCGATCACATCTTTGCCCATCATGTCCGGCGCTGTCTTGCAAGCGTTTGCCTCGTAAACCTTGTCTTGAACCTTGCTATGTCTTATAGTCGATATTTGTTGACATGCTCCTGATCCGTTACACTGGCTATCAGAATAGTTTTTGGGCATAAGATATCCTCTCCCCTTCCTTAGAGGAATGGCCACGGCATTTCGCACCGCCACTGTTAGGTTATGTACACCGTGCTCAGATATGTTGATTCTTCAGTTGGTCTGATCACAGTCTTCTAATACTTTCTTGGCAAATGTGGCATCCTGCTTGCTTTTTGTACTTGGCCTGGTCTTCATTTCCTGGTTGCACCGTTACGCTCGACAGGCCACTTCGGTGACGAGTTGCTCTCATGATGTTGAGAATCTTGTCGGCTTGACCTGACATTTTTCCATCCCTTGCGCTTATTGATTTCTTTCTATGTGACGCTGTGTCCCTCTTAAGTGACTTCCACTATTGCGAGAACGATAAGCAATTGTTGAGAAATTTCCACTACGGAACGCCAGCTGTTGCCACGAGGTGGCAGGAAAGGTGCGTCGCTGTTCGCCAGGCACGAGGCTGGGCTACCGACGCCACATCAGCGGGAACGTTGGCGGCGCGCCTACGGGCGCGGGGTCAGGGTTCCTGCTACGTGTTCCTAGAAAAAAACGGCCATATTGTTGAGGGAGAGAGAAAATAACTTGATCAGGAAGTGTGTTTGGACACCCTGGAGTTCTTTGACCACCGTGCGGCCCCCCACCACGTCTACATGGTCATGCATCTCGCCGCGGTGACATCGGCTGCCGTAGTCACCGCAGCAAGCTGTAATGGTGGGTCCCTAGACGAGAACAGGACGTCCCAATCCTTCCAGCTTTAAATGGGAGGCTGTCCTCGCGGGCGAGTATCAGCAGGGCAGCCGAATAAGGTGTGGGAAAGTGTGGCATGAGGCTCGGCACAGAGGGAACATTCCAGGGAAGTGCCACAGTAGTGGGACAGCAGATGCTTTATTTATTTATTTATTTATTCATTTATTTACTTATTTACTATGCCCTCAGGATTTTCACATTACAGAGGGGAGGCGCATGTGACATGTCAAAAATGGGAACGACACTTGATAATTTTATACAAGAACGAAATTTCAATAATGAGCAGAAGAATACAGAATTACGTTATATATAACTAATTCAACAAAGACGACGTAGCAGTAGCAATAATGCAGGAAGTACTTGTTCAAGAACTTAACGAAGAACAGCAAACAATCGAAAAAAATGGCGAAAAACGAAAAAGACATGACACACACACACACATATATATATATATATATATATATATATATATATATATATATATATATATATATATATATAACACGAAGCAGAAATCAAGTTGCGCCAAACATGTTTTGTAACAAAAACCTTTGTAGGCCCATGTGCTCAGATTTGGGTCCACGTTAAAGAACCCCAGATGGTCGAAACTTTCGGAGCCCTTCACTACGGCGTCTCTCATAATCATATGGTGGTTTTGGGAAGTTAAGTACCACAAATCAATAAATCAACAAAAACCTTAAAACTTTATGTGTCGGTGATTGCGGTAGCTGATCGTGGGAGTAGATTCTATTGAGATGTAGTTCTTCGAATGAAAGCATGCAAATGGGTTGTGGCTCTGCATTGAGGAACATGAACTTTTTGCAGATGATTGATTCTGGGTGATATGAATGAGGGGTGTTTAAAAAATGTTTGCGAAAGCTATTGTTATGATAATAAAGCTTTTGAAACAGACTTAGGCCATTTTACGCCAAATGGCGTGTTCAGGAAGGTTGAGCTAAGATTTCACTAGTGGCCATGCGGGTATGATTGGACAAGATAAAGCGAAATGAACGATTCTGGACTGCTCCCGATTCAAGTGTTATTGTAGTGCCGGCAGGATCCCAGATGGAAAATGCGTATTCAAGCGATCGACGAGTGTAGGTTCTGTAAAAGAGCTTCTTCGTGCCATGTAGTTATTTCTGCAAAAATACCCCAGTGGACGGTTAGCTTTGGCGATGATGTACTTCAGATGATGGTTCCATGTCAGGTTATTTGAAATATGAACACCTAGATATTTGTATGATGAAACAGCCTCGAGGTAGGTATTGTTAATATGATACTGTGGACAAACAAGTGAAGTGTGGCACACACGAATCGCTTTGCATTTAGAAATGTTCAGTTCCATGTTTCATAATTGGCACCAGATAAATATGTTATTTAGATCCGTCTGAAGCGAGGTAACATCGTCTTCGTTATTTATTTTTCGATAAATTACGCAATCATCAGCTAATAGGCATACCTTTGATGAGACGTTACTTAGCAAGTCATTCATGAAAATTAAAAGCAGCAAGGGTCCCAACGCACAGCCTTGGGGAACGCCCGAGAGCACTGGTTGGACAGGGAAGCAGACATTGTTATCAGAAACAAATTGTGTTTGGTTACAAAGAAAGGCTCGAATCTCATTAAGCACGTTAGTTTCCAGATTTAAACATTTGAGCTTAAGAAGTAGTAGTTCATAACTAACCTTGTCAAATGCCTCCGAAAAACTTAAAAAACACAGTCAATGGTAAATCCAAAGTCTATTAGGACTTGCTGGTCGTTAGTAACGACTAAGAGCTGCGTTTCACAGGAGAAACTTTTACGGAAGCCATGCTGAGAAGGTGTGACAAACTGGTTAGACTCGAGAAAGTTAACAAGGTGGGTGAAAACGATATGCTCGAGTATTTTGCACGGGACAGATGTGAATGATATCGGACGGAAATTTAATCAATGGTGTGTCACCCCAGATTTGTGAACTGGTACTATCTTACCAACCAGCCAGTCTTCCGGAAGGCTAGAGTGCTGCATGGACTGTGAAAAAATGCATGACAGGATAGTGGAGCGTATTCAACTGTGTTTTTCAGGAATTTAGTATTGATTCCATCAACTCCACATGATGGCAAGTTTTTAAGTTTTTTAATGACCGCACAAATACCTTCAGAGGTAACAAAAATGGCGTCCATGAGTAGATAATGGGGTGACGGCAATGTGATTGGGTTGATAATGGTCACCTGGTGTGAGAAAGCCTTTATGAATGTGTCATTTAGTAGAGATTCGCATTCTACGTCGGGCACAAGATGCCCAACAGCCGTGATCAAGGCTATAGCGCGATTCCCGCTACCACGCACGAAAAACAAAACCGTCTAGGGTTATTTTTCAGCAGACTTGGTAGAACTTCACTGAAAAAGGAAAGTTTGCGTGTTTCAGTGCAAATAAACAAGTTGCAGCAGCAGATTTGTAAGATGACCAACGTTGATCAGACGGAGATTTGATAGCAGCACGATAAAACTTTTTCTTATGGTTAGAGAGACGGTTGACGTATCTGTTGTACCATGCAGCACCAGTATTAAAAAACACTTTTTCATGGGATATATTTAACAGTTAGCTTGGATACTTTAGCCTTAAATAAGTCACAGTTTCTCTGCACCGATCTTTCGGTGTAGATGGGTAAGAACTCATCTAACAAAGTTCCCAAATCAATGTTAATGAGTCAAAGTCAGCCTATTTTGTAACCGCGCATTGTTTTAAGCTGCTTACGCATGCGTGAAAATGGTAGTCAGATATGCGCTTGAATAATGTTGTGATCGCTGATACCAGGTACATTGGTCACAAAAATTACAATATCTGTTTCTGATGTCAAAATAAAGTCGAGAATGGATGAAGTAGCATTCGTACGCGAGTAGAAAAATTAACAAGTTGCGTAAGACCAAGATCAGAACAGATGTGAATGAAATGCTGTGCTTGAGCTGAGTTAGGCAACAAATATGAGTAAGAATTAGACCACACAATATTAGCAAAGTTGAAATCACCAAATAAAATTGCAGCTGCGCGCCGAAACAAAACTTCCAGGTGACTCAGACAATCATGCAAGCCGTCGCAAAAACTTGAACAGGATGGTGGGTGGTAGCTTACGCCATTGACCACTTTTTTTAAAAGCCACGCTGAGGCCACACCAAGTTGCCTTTGATACCGAGTTCATTGCAAAAGCATAGTTTTCAATTCTCTCATTCACTTGAAGAAGATAACTACCACATCATCTAATACGTTTGTCACAACAATATACTTTGTATTTTTATTTCGCAGCACGGTAATTCTTCGTTTCGAATTTTGTCTCAAAGCCACGTTTCAGTTAAAGCAATAGTATCGGCGTTAGACTTATTAACCGCTGCAAAAACTTCATTCTTCTTGAACAGGATCATGTGAACGTTTGTAGAAAGCAAGATCAATTTTCTTGGGTCATCGCAAGGGCCCTCGCCCCTTGCTTTTTCCTAGCTCCTCGAGGAAGCAAATAATAGCCGACCTGAACGAAGTTGCCGCAAAGAAAAGTTCGACACTAGCGGTAATAGTTACGGATCTGGATGGTTCGATTTCATGCACACCACCAGTAACGTATTCATAGCTGTAGCATTTCTCATTAGCAAAAAGTTTGTTATAACGCAGGTGAAAAGGACAATGAAGCTCTTTTGCGAAGTTGGTCAGCATCACTCTAGCACGGCGAGTATTGATAGAAAAAGATTTCTGAATAACCACTTTATTTTCTTTCAGCTTGTGACGTTTTGAAAAAAAAATACATTTCTTTCACTTTGTACGTAGAAAATTTGACTATAATCGGACGAACTTTATTAGCGGATAAACGGCCAATTCTGTATGCACGCGCAATGTTATCACCAGACAAGATTAGGTCCAGGGAGTGGTAAAATAAGCGCAAGACTGTTTCCTCAGTCTGCTGCGTAGTTTCAGAGGCCTTGTATGCAATACCCAAAAATAATAGATAATATATTGTCCCTCCGAGAACGATCCTCGGCCTTATCGAAACGTGCACGTAGCCCAAGCATGCCCTTTTGCACTTGCTTCGAAAGTTGATTTGTTGATGTTAGTTCGCGCTGGACGTTATCTATACTAGATGTCCGACTTTTGACTGTTTCCAGACGTGCCGATATATTAGCAATGTCTTTAGTGAGCGAAAGCTGTTGTTGCTTGAGCTCCTGGATGTCACCTGGCAAGGCCGATTGCATGGTTTCAACGCGAATTGAGCGTTCGTGCATATCTTTCGTAGTTTATGTATTTCAGTAAGCTGATCATCTTTGGGTCTAGAATTCTGTTCGATTACCGCCACACAGCAGCTAAGGGGAAGAAAGAACGCGACTCTGGAGACGTCTCCATAGGATTTGTTGGGAGTGAGGAAGAAAGAAATTCGGAGGAGAAGAGATCCAACGGTTCAACTGGGGTATTTGCGTGAGCTCGGCGAAAGTGTGCGGCTGCTCATTCTAGAAACCTGAATTGAGGCTGTCCTGAGCCTGGCAAATCAACCCTCGGGCCACTTTATCGGCAGCCTCTCTTCCGGGGTTCTCTGAATGAGCTGGCACCCACTGTGGCTCTACCATTCGCGGTAAATATTTTGAGGGGGTATTCAAAAACTGCCCGACAGAAATGTGTATCCTGCCCTTGGCACAAATGTGCAGAAGAGTTTTTAGGTCAGGGAAGACGCACTGTGCATCGGATTGTGCAAGGGCGAAGGCGATGGCAGTCTCCTGTGCCTCCACAGTTGTAGAACCGGAGGCAAGGCGGTGAATCAGGGGATGAGGTAGCGTAGGGTTGTACGTAACTGCTACAGCTTCCTGGGCTGTACAAGCGCCGTCTACCAAAATGGCATCCTGATCTCGGTATCTCTTCTGAAGGGCTCTTGCGCGAGCTGCGCGGTGAACGATGGAATGCCGTTGGTGCACATTGCGAGACAAGGGTTTGACTAATTTAGAGGCCTGAATGTGTCTTAGAATGACCAGGCAGGTTGATGGATTAGCGGGTATGTGAAGGGAGGCGAGAATATGGTGACCATTGGCGCTAGCGCAAAGTTTAAATACTGTGCCTGAAGATGTGCCTCAACTAGCTCAGAAAGGGTGCTGTGCGTGCCCAGATCGAAATGTTTGACTGTATTTGTGCTACGAGGAAGGTTCAGGGCTTTCTTAGTTGCGAGGCAGAGCACGAAATTCACGCGTTCAGTTTCTGTGCAGTTCAGCTTAAGATGTGGGATGACGTATAGAATGCGGCTAAGGTTGAAAGCATGTACTACTTTCATGTTGTCCACTTCATCTAAACCCATGTGCCTAGAAGATACGTGGCGTACAAGCTGCGATGCAAATTACGTGGAAGCCTTGAGCGTTTTAGGTTGTGTTCATTCCGTTTTTAATCCTGCAAGTAAAGACCAAGGATTCGCAGCATGGGCACGAGGGGGGTAGTGGTTTTTTATATTCTGATTCCTATGGGAAAGTTAGCGACTGATATAGCTCTCATTAGGAGGAGCGCAGATTTAGACAGGGTGCATTCAAGCCCAATAGACCCTTTTCATAAATACGCCACCTGACAGTGGGCTTTTCGTCAGTTTCGCTTCAGAAAGAAGCATGGGATAGCTAGGGCCATTTTAAGGGCACGGAAGGCGAGCCGTCAAATGCGTGAGTGCTATGATGTTTGTGTTGACGGCTAATTTTAGACACGCGAGGCTCGCAATGGCGTGAGACACGGCTCCGCGTTCGCTCCGTGAAATGACCATTTTTTCACGCGGAAAGTACAACAGTCAGCTCATAAAGTGCTGTGTGTGGTTGCGGACGTGCTCAGGATCCTGTGGCTACCATTCCGAAAACTGTAAGTAGATTTTAAAGGATTTTATTCCGCCTTCGGTGTTCGGCTTCGTTGTGCGTCTCGCCAACTCCAACGTTCGGCTTAGTGCCGAGGCGGTCGGATCGGCGTTCGAGGCTCCAGGCGTCGGCTCGTAGAGCGTCTGCGGAGGCACTATGACGATAGAAGTGACTGTTAAAGGTAGAGATGCCAATCAAGAAGAATTGGAAATCTCGGACTGGGTGACGAAAGTGTCGAAACGTGTGGCGGAGCTCCAGGATAGTCAACAACGGGAACGCGATGGCGCCACCAGGGCGGCGTCTACCAGCAGTGGATGCGAAAAAGAAGGCAGGACGATGCCGGCCGGCTTCAATAGCGACAAGCATGGTGTAAGCGGGAGACCCTCATATAAAGCGGCGGGAAAAAAGCTCGCGGAGCGGTCAGTAGCGTCGCATCTACCGCGCCTTCCGAACGCGGATCACAAGGTTATTATCAGGCCCAAAGAAGGACTGACGCTCACCAGACACTCGGCACCTGTGATTGGTGCAGCAGTAAGGATGGCAGCAGGCATTCCATGGCAGAAAGGTCGGGAGGAGGACAGGATCATTGTCAAAGACAAGCAAGGAACATTGATATGCAGCACGTCCAGGGAGGATGATGCCAACAAAACGTTGTACCTGAAAGTCATAAAGCTCGACGGCAAAAAGTACGAGGTGAAGACATACATGGCTGCGCCTGAAAGCTGTGGCAAAGGTGTGGTACGTGGACTTGATATCAGACTCTCTGAGAGAGAACTGGAACTGGCTTTCTCACACGAAGAGAATCGTCCTATTCTTGGTGTGCGAAGGATGGGCAACTCCACTTTGGTAATCATCACCTTTGTTGATGACTACGTGCCGAGATGGATGATCTGCTTTGGGACGCCGATGAAATGTTTTCTCTCAAGAAGAGATATGAAGTGTGTTACAAGTGTGGTGAGCTGGGACATCGATCCGACGTATGTGACAGCCCGCACGAAAAATGCAGAGGTTGTGGGGTAGTCTCCCCATCCAAGGACCATGATTGTACGCAGAGGTGCCGTCTGTGTGGCAAGGAGCACGTGACGAGAGACAAAAGGTGCAAAGACCTTTTTCTGACACCTTATATAGTGAAGAAGCGACAGTGGGAAATGAAGCTTGAAGAAGCGCGGGAGCAAGAAGAACGACGCAAGGCCAAAGAGGGCACGCAGCGGCACAGCAGGACAGACGGGGTTCAAGATCGTTCGAGGCGCAAATCCAAGCATCGAAGTAGATCAAGAGGGCGCTCGGAGTCCTTTCCCCGATTACCACCGCTGGAGAAGCCGGGAGTTTCTCACAAGACATCCCATGATTGCAGTGATTGTGCCCAGGAGAAGTGAAAATCCACAGGACCACAGTTGGGTTGGGTAACTAAGGTCTCCCAAGATGCTAATACAGAGAGGATTAATGCTCTTAAAGAGCAAAACAGGATATTACAGGAGCAAAATGCGGAATTACGCAAACAGCTTGATGAGATGAAGGCTCATATAACTAGTAAATGTGGGAAGGCGTTGGAAACACCCCAGGTAGCAAACCAACCGCCTTTAAAGAAGAAGAGGGCTAAAGAAACCAAAATTGAAGAAAATCACGGAGCGAGAATTGAAGCGCTTGAGGTGGAAACAAAGTCATCACAAGGTATGCTCCAAGCTGTACTAGAACAGATGAAACAAGCAGGCAACGCTATTGAGCAAATTAAGGCTGAATTTGCTAGCAGGGACCGACAGATAGAATGGCTATGCTAAGTGCTCAAGCTAAACCATGATGGCTTTGCACCCTTACAGTAATACGATTTGGCAGTGGAACTGTAGGGGTTTCTCGCGCAAACGTGCGGTTTTACAATCTTTTCTTACCAACGCCGTTCGATCGGAGGTTATTGCGACCAAGGAGTGTGGGAAAAATGCAAAATTAGCAGGTTACAAATCTTTTGCCGGGTCAGATAATGATACCCAAGCTACAACCTTCGTAAAGAGAAACATTACGACATTGCAGCACGAGACGAGGAACTCGCAGATCGATTATGTTTTAGTCGAATTTGTGCCTCGCAAGCGCAAAGACAAGAGTCTTTTTATTCTGAATGTGTATATATATAGTTCCCCCAGGCAGCGCAAAATCAACTTTGGTGATCTTTTCACGAAAACAAAGGTTATTTCAGCAAACGGTCTACTATTGATTTTGGGCGACTTTATTGCGCATCATACGGCATGGGGTTACAAATTCACCCAGGTTAAGGGCAGAAAATTGTGGAACGAATTTAAACAACAAGAGCTCATACTTATAACAGACCCAATGCAGCCAACGAGGAAAAGAAACAGCGTATCTCAAGACACGACGCCAGATCTTACCCTGGTCATCAGTGCCACCGCCGCCACGTGGTGCAATACCGGCGAAGACCTAGGTAGTGATTATAGAACTTGAGAGATTATCGTTGCCAATGGACTGCTGGTGATCTATAAGAGAAAAGTTAAAACTACAGATTGGGTGACCTTTAGAAATATCAGGTCGGAACAAGACTCCATAAATGATATTAACGATTTGAGTAAAGGGGTGATCCAGTCAGTTCAGCACGCTACCGAAAAGATTGACGCTAGCGATGAGGAAGTTGTTGATAGACATCTTGTAAGCATGTGGAAGAAAAAGATAAATCTAGAGCAAAAAATCAGTAAAAAAAGAGGAGACAGGATTCTCCGAAAGGAAGTTGCTGCACTGAATAGAGAGATCGAAGATTATGCATTGGAACTTACCAAGCAAAAGTGGGGTAGTATCTGTGATCACATGGATAGAGAGATTGGCAGTGCTAAAACATGGCAGCTACTACGGCATCTGTTAGACCCAGAGAAAACCAAGTCGGAGGCCCGACAGCAACTTCAAAAGCTTGTGTATAAATATGAAGGTCAGACGACGGAATTATTAACGGAGGTTAGGGATCGATACCTCTGCTGCGCAGAACCTCAAAAGCTCTCTGACTACGCTGGTTCAGAAAACCCGGACCTAGACAGCCCCATCACGGTTGGAGAAGTCAGGCCTGAAATTGACCGACTTAAAACGAAAACAGCTGCCGGTCCTGACAAAATCAACAACAGAATGCTCAGGAATCTTGACGACGGCTCCATTCGTCAACTTGCAGCTTATATGCAAGAATGCTGAGACAAGGGAGAAATACCGCAAGCTTGGAAAATGGCCAATGTAGTCTTCATTCCTAAGCCAGGAAAAAAGCTCCTTCTTGAACATCTCAGAACCATTTCCATCACATCTTGCGTAAGAAAATTGATGGAGCACGTCATCCAAACAAGACTGACTAGGTTCATGGAAGATGAACACCTGTACCCTGATACTATGATAGGCTTCAGATCCCACCTATCGACGTGCGATATTATGCTACAGCTAGAGGAGGAGATAATAGAAAAAAGACTGTTGAGACCAAAGTAATTGTGGATCTGGACGTCTCCAAGGCGTTAGACAATGTGAAACATGAAGCCTTACTTAGGAACCTTAGTGCGCTACACGTTGGCGTCAAGACATACAACTACGTGAGGGGCTTGCTCTCAAATCGTACAGCCACTATCAGCATGGGAGGGCAGTCGCTTGAAAACATTATATTGGGGAATAAAGGGACGCCACAAGGGTCTGTACTCTCTCCGACTCTTTTTAATATAGCGATGATTGGACTTCCTGAGAAGTTGGAAGGAATCGAAAATCTGCATCACACAATATACGCCGACGATGTGACGCTGTGGATAAACAGGGGTAGTGATGGACATATTGAAAGCGCACTTCAGGCGGCTATAGATACCATCGAACAATATCTCGAACCACTAGGGTTAAAATGCTCGGCAGAAAAATCACAGGATCTTTTTCTAGCATCGCAAAAAAGGAAAACAAACAATTCCCTCGTAAGGGGTTGTGACATTGCTTTACGAGTGAATGGTAATGCCATTCCAACTGTAGACAGTATTGGAATTCTAGGGATGCGCATACAAACAAATGGAAAAAACACTGAAACTATCCGGAGACTCGAAGCTAGTGCGAACCAGACGTGCCACCTGCATAATCGCAGTTCTAACAAAAATGCGGGGATGAAGGACGCCAATCTTTTAAGATTAGTTCAAGCTTTCGTGATAAGCCGTGTACTATACGTTGCCCCTTATCTTAAATTAAGTAGAGCAGAAAAAGATAAAATTGAAGCCATTATAAGGAAAGGCATCAAGACTGCGCTAGGGCTTCCCCCGAACACCTCAACGGTTAAACTTCTTGGGCTGGGTGTCTCGAACACTTTAAATGAACTAGTAGAAGCTGCCATGATGTCACAGCACCAAAGGCTTCTGAGAAGTAGAACAGGGACGAAAATCTGGGAGCACTTGGGGTTCGACCCCACGGAGTGTTCAAGGCAGACCGCTAGCATACCTAAATCAACTAGGGCAAGACTGAAAATCATACCGCTTCCGAAAAACATGCATCCGGCATTTCATGAAGGCAGACGCAAAGCTAGAGCTGTAGCCCTGCAGGCGAAACTTGAAGGTCGATCTGGCGTGCGACGGACGCTGCAGAATACGGAAGAAAGGGAGCACACACAGCTGTAGTGGTTCGCAAGAACTGGGACCTGGTCTCGTGCTGCACCTCTAAAAGCACAACCACCACCGAGGCAGAAGAACTTGCGATTGCTTTGGAAAAAGCTCAAAAAGGCACACGAGTGATTGTTATACTCGGCGACAGCTTTTCTTGACATTGGAGCGAAGGCTACGGAGGTGGGGCCTCCGCACATTTGTGTTACTACGCAAGTAGTCCGGCAGCTTGCAGCCGATTTCGGTTCCAGTTTCGGTTTTCGCTTGCTCGCTGCGCTAGTGTGTTTAGCAAAATGTATGCATGCAAAATGGGAACGTCAGAGTTAAACTTTGATGAGAGTGCATACATGCAGCTAGTTACTGTGCTGTTTATATACTGGTACATATAAAGTTTTCCGTTGTTCAGAACGTTTTCCCAGCATTATTCAGCCTTTATAACAGTGAAGTTTAGGTTCCGTGTTCAGCCCAGTATATACGGGTACGCGCCACACGTGATCGAATGTTAACGTTTACGGTGTTGAGCCCTGGTACAGGCGAAGTGGAAGGCCGGTTGCGGCACAATCCGGCCACGGGACTGTCTTGTTTCAGTTTTGCTGTATTCGGTTTACGCCCTCAAAGGCTGTCAGTAATGATCGGCGCAGACAGCGCCTCAGTGTTCGAGAAGCCTCACAATCGTTGTAGATCGTTGTTAAGATTGCGCGCAAGAAGCGAACAGTGAAGCTTATTTCAGAGCTTGCGTGGCCACCAGTGATAAGGCTGGAAAGTTCGATGAGTGATGTATAAAAGACGGCGCGTCCCAACGATGAACAGCTTTTCCGCCGCTGCAAGAGCAGCTCGCCGCTGCAAGAACAAGCAGCAGACGCAGCCGGAGTGCGGAAAACGTGGTGCCGTCCAAGAAATAAAAAAGAAAAAAACTAGGGCGCACGATAACTTCTTTTCCATGAACAGCGTCTCATACTTGTTCTATCCTTATAATGAAGAAAGTTTTATTTATTCGGGCCAAGTAGCTATTAGAATCAGAAAATAAAATATGTACTATTTCCTGACGCGCGCGTATGCAGGCGGTTCTGCTCTATAGCTTCCACAGTGCTGTCAAGAAAAGCTGTCGCCGAGTATAGCGACTCTAAGTCATTAAAAACTACGATATGGGCAGGATCTCTGCTACAGCTGCCAAAATTCTAAGACAAGGACCAGTACCCGCAGAGCTAATCTCCCTAGTATCGTCCCCGGCCCATCAAGGTCTGAAGGGGAATGAGAAGGCGCACGCGATCGCCCAAGGGCTCACTTTCCGGTCGATCGACGCTGACCCGCCGCCTTCGCGCGAGCAGCCCCTCTCCACAAGAGACGAACTACGAACGTTTCAGGAAATGACCGCACACTATAAACTCTACCGTAAGATTTATCCAGAGGCAGCTAAACAGCTGAGCAAAAAGGAGGAAATTATGTGTCGAAAATTGCAAACCAGGGTGTTTCCAAACCCTCACCTGTACAGTAAATGGCACCCGTAAGTGTTCAACTCCAGATGTGCGCACTGCAACAGCACTGCGGGTTTAGTGCACATGGTATGGACCTGCCCATCCTACACTGATCTAAGTAGAAACGAAGAATCCTGGGTGGCCTTATTACACAGCCGTGACGCCGAAGAACAGCGTCAAGTCGTCGGTCTCGCCCTGACCGCCGCCGAGTCCCAAGAGATTCTGGCCGATGGCTAGGGGGATGATTGGGGGCAGAGGCCGAAGTCTCTTCCCCCGTCATTCTAGACGGGTGCAATAAACGTTATTTCTCTCTCTCTCTCTCTCTCTGACGGCTAGATCCATAACATTTACAGAAATTGCACCGCTTTCTAGCTTGAACGAGCTCCTAGTACTCTCCCATAAGCTTTCCGGGCTGCTTCTACTGCACAATGACCAAACGTTTGTACCCTTCAACGAGCTTGACGAGCAGTTTTGCTTGTTATGACTGGCAATGCATGCATTCGACCTGCAAGAGACTCTCGTCAGCGTGCCCTTCCGACGTGGTCCGCGTCCTGCAGGAACGCAAGAGGTGCCTGTGTGCATTGCAAGAAACGTGCATCAGCGTTGCTGGGACACACAGCCTGCGTCGTCTACTGTGGTGCCCTCACAATGGCGGCAGACTGTAGTTTGCGTCCGTGGCGCTAGAGGCACCCTTTTTTGAAAAGTGTGTATAGATGACGCGTGAGCTGAGACGGTGTCGGCTGCTAATTGAAGAGTTTCCACTATATGCCCATCATAGCAATACGTAGCCCATATTGTTATATCATCCGCGTACAAGTTATGCTTTAGGTGTGGAATGGGATTACGTTTGTGGGCTAAGTGAATGAGAGCAATATAAAGAGGAGGGGGAGAGGTCCACACCATGAAAAGTTCTGATTTTCCCGAGCGTATTAGTGGTCATGCTGAGATTAATAATGTTCAAGAAGGCAGGGCGCCCTGAGAGAAAGACATGAACATAGCTATAAGTTCTGGGGCTTGATTGTTGTGCCTGAAGTTGCCTTAGGATGACATTGGTTCGAATTCTATTCAATGCCTTAGTGAGGTCTACCGCCAGGATAGCTTTATTTAGGTGGGGAATGACATTGTCAAGCATGTCGTGCGTAATTTGGAGCATGGGACGCTGCGGAGAAAAATGCGCACGAAATCCTAACATACTGTGGGGGAACGTTGATTTTCTTTCATGCACACAATCAGCCTAAGAAGCATTATTTGCTCGAAGACCTTGGCAAGGCAGGTTGTTAATGAAATGGAAAGAATATGGTCGATGGTGATGGGTTTGTAAGGTCTAGAGAGAAATACTATTTTCGAGGGTTTCCAGGAAGAAGGGAGAATACCAGGTTCCCAACATTCATTTAAGCAGTTCACTAAATCAGATATAAAAGCATCATCAATATTTCGGATGGCAGCGTTAGTAATTTGATCTTCACTGGGTGCTGTATTACGTTACTTCAGTAAGGCTTCGCGAAATTTTTATTCTGTAATAAGAGACTCAAGGTGGGGTTGAGGTTCACCAGTGTACTCGGGGTGTCTCGTAGCGCGACCAGCTGTGATATAGGTACATTTCACTTGTGTAAGAAAGGCATCGGTGTCCTGCCGATAGTTATAAGTCAAGAGGCGAATCCTAAGACACGTCTGCTTTTTAGATTGCGTGGGGTCTGGCATGTGGCACAACAGATGCCAAGCGCGTTGTAGAGAGACGTTTGAGGAGATTCTCACAAATCTAAGCCCAGACAGCTTTGCAAAAGGTTCCGCTGTGCTGTTCTATTTGTGTTTGAAGCTGTGCGAGTTTTATTTTTGGTTTCCTGTTGCCCTTTCAAGTTTTTCATCTATGCATAATGTTCTTATGTCCTTCCAGGAGATGGGGGAGCTTACTGTCAATAATGGGGATTTTCGTGGTTGTATCTAGTGCTTGGGTATTGAGGCGAATCTCCTCCTGATGCTGCA
This sequence comes from Rhipicephalus annulatus, assembly GCA_013436015.1. Taxonomy (NCBI): domain Eukaryota; kingdom Metazoa; phylum Arthropoda; class Arachnida; order Ixodida; family Ixodidae; genus Rhipicephalus; species Rhipicephalus annulatus. Next base: position 497,321 of record WOVY01009724.1, on the reverse strand, counting down.
TAACCCAGGAGCCAAAGCCAAAGGGGGCCTGTTTTATCCGGGTTTGCATGAATTCGCAGAGCTGCTCTCACTTAACTCGCCTAACGGTAAATTCACGCCGAAGTTGTTGATAATTCAGAGCAATGTGAATTGGGTGGTGATCCCTGCCCAATATGATTTGCGATCTTTTTTGTTGCGAGTAGGTAATATTTGTGCCAAGCGTGAGGCCTGGACTAGTATCAGCTGTGAGGCTATTACCAATCCGAGAAGGCACACATAAGTATTTAAAAGTGGTCAGATGGAGCATCAACACTTCATTGTATAGGACTGTGCCCTGTCGTTGGGGCGCCAATCACCGCAGTCCACGTGATTGTAATTAAAAGCACCCATGATGAGTAGGGGATTCATTGCTAACAAATTGTGAGGCGGACATGAGAAGAGGAGGAAGTAACTGAATAGATTGTCGTGAAAGAAGGTAGCAGTTAGGAACAAAAAGGGGGGACCATGCAGAGTTCAAGGGTAACATTTTAGTGAAAGTGTGAGCAATAGGGGAAGTGTTGTCATGCAGCACGTAAGGTAAGAAGTCACCAACGTATTTTATCATGCGAGGAACATGTGATGAGTCTGATGAAATAGCAGTACAGTCTGACATCTTAAATTGCAATAATATCTGGACGTAACACTGAATTGATAATAAATTGCTGCAGAGGCTCACACTTTCGCCGAAAGCCCGTGCAGTTCGGCACACGCTCGCTGAATTTCGTGCCGACTGGTTGTGCCCTGCCGATCTCCGACGTCATCATAGCTCTGGCCGACTAGGCTGGCTCTACGCCATCTCCTGTTGTTGATCTTCAACGACAGCCTAGCTCTGGCCTACGGCACTTACCCTACACCATCTCCTGACGCCGACAAAAGCTCTCACCAGTGGTGCTCCGTCTTCGTACTCCTGCAACCGTGCCCATTTTTCTTGTCTTCTTCTTACTTCCGTCGTTTACTGTCTCTGAGCCTCGCTTTTTCCTTCCTCTCTCTATCTCATTGCCTTTTAATCCTATCCTTTTAATCCCTTCTCTACCCTATCCCTCGTGACCTACTGTTGAGGTGTCTTCCCCCTGAGAGACAGTTACGGGGCTCACTCTTCACCTCTTTTCATTTAAAATCACTTCTTCCTTCACTTCCAATGAATAATTTGTAGCCTCACTCTTCACCTCTGTTCATTTAAAATCACTTCTTCCTTCACTTCCAATGAATAATTTGTAGCCAACTACAGCCCGTCGGAGGAGCCAAGTCGTAATGCGGAAAGACGAAGCGAGGGCTTTGGAAGTGGGCCTGTGCGAAGAGAGGCTGATGAGAGCGCATATAAAACATGAGCTAAACACTCTTTCATTTTGGTCATGAAGCTCGGGAGGACATTGCCTATAACACGAGTAATGATAGCTTCTGTCATGATTTGACACCGTGCCGTAACTTTCGCCGTAATTTTAAGTTTTCTGCGATATCCGGAAATTTCACTTCCAAGTCTATGAGTTTCCCTGGGCTCTCATCAGGCCACCTTTTTTATGAGGAAGCTGGTGAAGTGGGGTGGTTAAAAATTGGGGTAGTGAAATTGGAGGGACAGTCGGGCTGGAGGTAGAGAAAGATGCCTCGAACTACTTCACCTGTTTTCGCATAGCCTGCCGTTCCGTGTCCTGGGGGGTCGTGCCGGCCGCTCTGACGGTTTCGGAGGATCACGTAGGCGTAGATGCGTGGGTGCTGCCGAGCGGAAGAAAGTCCTTTTTGGTAGCGAACGTTGTCTCCTAAGGCGTTGGGCTGCGTCGTTTTGCGGCGGAATTTCTCGTCTTGCACGATCTATTACCAGTAAGGTGCTGGTACCCACAGAGAATGCACGTTGAGATACAGAAGAGAACATCTTGCCAGTCATGCTTGTCTCACCATCGTGAGCACAGGCCACTCTTGGGGTGGGGGAACGCGTCGTATCTGTGGTCCGGTAGGTGAACGTTTGTTCATGCATCTTGGCTTCCCTTGTACTGGGTGCACCTATACACTACACTCAAGTAGCTTATGGTGTGAGGTACTGGTTGATGTGCAAAGGCCATCAATATGAAGAGAGTTCTACCCATTCTGCGGGCAGCGATGATATCAGTGTCTGGTTTACGGGTCTGAGGGTTCTATAGCATCTGCTCCGAAGTTTGTACCCAGTAGGCTTGCCAGAGGACACCGCGCACTGCAGTGGGTAGCGGTGCTACATTGGCGGTGACAGGGTACCCGGTCTTTCGGAGAACCAATGCTTTGAGTTGGACGAGGTTAAGTGTGGTTGTCTCGTGACAGGTAGCGACCGTGAAGGTGTTATTCGCAGGGCGTACCCGGATGTGAAGCTCTCTAAGGAAGGAAGGAAGGAAACAGGAGGAAAAGAATGGCAGGGAGGTTAACCAGCCTATAAGCAGCCAGTTTGCTACCCTGCGCTTGGGGGTGGGATGGGAGAGATGAAATATAGTGAGGAGAGAGGGAAGAGAGATGAACACAGCACCATTGCCAGCACACGCGCGCACACTTAGTCATAGTCCAGTCTTTTGTTTCGAGGTGTGTGACATTGTTGTTACAGCCGCTTCTTCAAGTCCGTGTCGCGTAGGAATTTCAACAGAGTTTGTCGCCTTCTGTTGCAATGTCTTCGCTCGGGCACTTTAAAGAAGAGTGTCCACAGACATTTGGCTGTTGTCGATGCGCGCAAGAACGGACGCCAGTGACTGTCTCTGAACGTCATACAGCAGACAGTCGCACAGGGTGTGTTGTAGCGCCTCTTCGCAACGACAGGCATCGCAGAGAGCATTGTTTTCTTCTGTCGAGCCCAGTGGGCATGCGGAGGGCCGTCAAAGAATACAGGTTGTGTTGACGATTCATCTCGTTGCTTTGTGGGCACCATAGTGGAAACGTGATTTCACGCGCAAGTCATCAAAGATTACTGGCAGCATCGGTCCGCCAAAGTACTATGGCTTCTTCTCGTGTTCCTTCAAGAGCTGCCCGCACGGCACTATCGGCCTGTTCGTTCCCTATGACGCCGCAGTGACTTGGTAGCCACTGAAACGTCACAAGATTCCATTTCTCATGTGAAGTGTGGAGAAGGCATCGAATTTTAAAAACAAGTGGTTTGTACGGCTCACACGCAGTGCTGAGAGCACAGATTCTGGGGCAGCCCTTAGTCGCTGAGAATCGACCATTGTGGCGGTGGTTCCCGATCAACCACACAAAGCGCAGCATGCGAGGCAGCTTGTTCTGCTGCTGTAAATGCTGTGAAGTTGTCAGTCCTAAAGCCGATGGTAACACCTCTTGCTCGGACAACTACTGCACCTGACGAACACTGGCGGTTCGTGTAGTGGTCGCTATATATATATGCACACTGGCTGAATGTTTCTCGTGCAAAAGAAGAAGAGATAGTGGTTTCAGCACGGGCGATGAAAGCTCAGATTTGCTCCGGATCCCTGGTAAGCTAAGATGCATTGTGGGTCGAATAAGGCATCATGGGGGTATCGATGGTTTAGATGCAGGAGTGAAGCCTGAGGTAAGGTTGTCGTTGTACTTCACCATAATTTTAGCAAACGATTCTTGGCACCTCTCTGAAGGCAACAGTGCAAGGTGATGACAGGAAGCCCGTGCAAAGTGTCCGATGTGCGTTCTCAGGACTTCTACAGCATGTGAGTTTGTATCAGATAGTCGCCAGCAATTGCAATTGTTGCATCTGTTGACGTATATCTGGGCAGACCAAGGCACACTCTCAGTACTTGGGGTTGTACTGCCTGTAGAACACGAACATTGGTCTTGCACGTATTGCTCAGCACGGGCAAGCTATATCTCAAGAAACCGAGAAACAGGGCTCTGTAGAGTTCCATCATTGCGTCTACTGACATCCCCCACTTCTTTCCTGCCAGGAACTTGAACAATTCGGAAATAGCGGTAAAGCACTTCTTCATATAGACCAGATGCGGACTCCAACAGAGGTCCCTATCAATAATATTGCTCAGAAAGCGGTAGGTTCTCGCGTAATAAATGGGTCACCCGCAAATTTAGTTGACATAAGCTGTCATTGTTTTGCGAGTAAAGGCCACCAGCCCGCATTTTTCTTCTGATATGCTGAGACCTTGTTCTAACAAGTAGTTGGCAGGGAGCTCTCCAAGCTCCCTGCCAGCAGTGGTCACCTGCAGAGCTCGCATAAGTGGCTGCGCCATGGCTCCGTTCAAGGCGAGTCTTCCTGTTGGTGCGAAAACAACTCTTATTCCTGGAGGGAACAAAGGAAGTTGTTTACGTAGCAGCGCAACCACGTATGCTACGCACAGTTGTTCTTGTTGAGCGTAGCAGCTCGGCTTGAATGACGCAAGGACATTGTCTACCGAAGCGCCGACAAGAGAAGGGTATGGTTTAGCAGAAACCGAGACTGAAAGAGAGGGCAGAACCTGCATTTGCGGGCTTGCCTGTTTATCCCTCTACGCATGGATTATAAGGATCCATTCACTGAACACAAGCGTCGCTCAGCCGCTGTCTTTGCCTTTCTTTCGCACATCCATGGCAGTCACGTCTGGATGCTAGCGGTGACAGTGCTGCTTCTGGTGAGGCCGAACCGAGCGTGGCGATGTGATATCCTAGAAGCAGATGTTTGAACGTCAGTGCGATCCTAATGATGTTTGTACTGAAGAATGCCCGCAACGGGGGTGAAGCGCTCACATTTATAAAGTAATCAACATATCAGGTGAGGGACTTGAGCGCGATGGTCACACGAAAAGAAATCCACAGCAGATGTAAGGCACATCTTCCTCTTAAAACGTGCCACGTGCCTTCATCTTCGTGAGAATCGAAATGCTCACCTGGAGGTTTGTATCCAGTGGTTCTTGGTGACGAGCTCATACTGCTGATGTACACTTTTTGATTACGCTTGATGATTTTCGCCACGAAAGCATGTAAAAAAAGCGGAGCTGACGTGATGTGCATCTGCTCGCTCTGGCGATCACAGCGCCTCCCTTCTTTACAGTGTTCTACAATTACTTTTTTATTTGTGTTCAATGTTATTCCTTCAAAAATCCATACACCCAGTAACTTCTGTGTGGTGACTGGCTGTATATATTTGCCCTCAAATATTATACTTGAAATATTGTTACGCGGCTTGTTAGGTGAAGCAAATAGACTGTATTTTCTTCTGCTAACAATAATTTGCAGGTCATTTAAACAAGGTAAGGGGAAAAGTTTTGTAGGTATTTATTATCGTTGTGGTCAAGCTCTGAAATACATGTGCCACTGAGAAATATGTTAGCGTGATCTAGATACGTTATCAACTTGGGAAAACATGGGATATCACAGACGCCGTTTGTATGAAATCGGAACATTAGAGGGCCCACCTTTGACTCTTGCGGCCCCTTTTGTTATGTTAAAGTAACTGGATGCACTTTTCTTTATGCAAAAATATTGATGGTGGTATGTTAAATATGCTGTTATTAACTCATGCACGCAACACGTACGCTCTATTTACCAAGTTTAGCCGCTACTACTTCATGCCATACCTAATCAAATGCTTTTCTAATGTCGATTTTGCTTTTGTGACGTTAAACCCCACATATCAATCAATCAAAGTCAATGAACAAATGGCGTGAGTACAGTCTATGTTCTATGTTTGTGATTAGTTCATGGTCATTGTTGAGCAGAGTTCCTCCACATTATTTTTTGAAAAACCATACTAAGTCTGACTGAAGATATTATACTTGTCAATCAATTTGTAGCAGCGCACGTTTATGGCATGCACTGATCATTATCATTACTGTTGTCATCATCATCACCAGCCTCGCTACGCCCACTGCACTGCAAATACCTCTCTCATAATCTGCTAATCAACCCGGCCCTGTGCTTTCCGTTGCCACGTTATACTTGCGAACTTTTTAATCTCACCGACCCACCTTAATTTCCATGTCCCCTCTGCGTGTTCGCCTTGTCTGGGAATCCAGTCATATACCCTTAATTACCCGCGGCTATTCTGCCTGTGTGCTACATGGCCGGCCCATGTCCGTTTCTTCTTCTTGGTGAAACTATGATATCCCTAACCGTGCTATGTTCCTCGACCCACTCTGCTCTCTTCTTGTTCCTTAAGGTAACACCTATCATATTCCTTTATATCGCTCGCTGTGTCGTCCTCAATTTAAGCTGAACCCTCTCTGTAAGCCTCCAGGTTTCTGCTCTATAGGTACTTTTTGGCAAGAGGCAGCTGTTGTATACCTTAGTCTTGAGGGATAGTGGCAATCCACCTTCCATGATTGGAGAGTGCTTGCCAATGTGCTCCACCCCATTCGTATTCTTCTAGTTATACCTTTCTCTAGAGCGTAAGTGGCACATTACCATTCGCAATTTCAGAATGCTTGCCGAATGGGACCTGCCCTATCCTTGTTCTTATAGTTATTTCACTCTCATGGTTTGGCTCCGTGGTTACTACATGTCCTAAGTAGAGACCTTCGTTTACAACTCCCAGCTTGCCTCTACCTCTCACAAAGTGCTTTTTTCTGCTGTGACTGTTGCACACTACTTTAGTTTTGTGCCTATTTAGTTTCAGACCTACAATTCTTCTTTCCGTTTCCAGTTCTGTAATCATGAGCAATAATTCGTTCTCTGAGTTACTCATAAAGCCAATGTCATCACCGAATCGCAGGTGGCTAAGATATTCTCCAGTAACTCTTATCCCTAACTCTTCCCAATCTAGCGTCTTGAAAACCCCCTGTACACCCGCGGTGAATAGCATTGGTGAGTTCGTGTCTCACTGCCTCACACTCTTATTTCTTGGAATTTTGTTGATTTTTTGCGCAGAAATATGGTGGCTGTGGTTCCGCTGTACATTTTTTTCAGTATGTTTATGTAAAGTTCTTCGATGCCCTGATTCTGCAGTGCCTGCATTACTGCTGATGTCTCGACTGATTCCAACGCCTTCTAGTAATTAATGAAGGCTATGTATAGGGGTTGGTTGTATACCTCGCATTTCTCTATTACCTCATTGATAGTATGAATATGGTCAATTGTGAAGTAGCCTGTACAGAATTCTTCTAAGTCCTTTATTTAATTAAACTGCAATGTCGCCTTAATTTTGTTAGCTATCTGGCTAGTCAATAGTTTGTAGAGAACAGACAACTGTAAGCTAATCAGCCTTAAATTTTTCAAGTTGTTCGAATCCCTTTTCCTAAGTAATTAGCTGATCTTGGCGTTTTTCCAAGATTCTGGTGACCTTCCTGTCAAGATACGCGTTGTATAGAAGGTGGCCAGTTTTTCTAACACAATGTCTCCGCCATTTTCGGGAGGTCCATTGTTACCTTACCCTCACCAGCTGCTCAAATACCTTAGATAAAACAGGAAGAACGAGAATCGGCCTGTAGTATGTGAATTGCCTTTTATCACCACTCTTGAGGACGGCGCATACTCCAGCTATTTTTCGCTTGTCTGGGAAAATGCCCAATTTGAGCATTTTATTTATTACATAAACCATCACGGAGGCTATGATATCACTCATAGCCTTTGGCTATGGGTCCAAACATTTTTTTGATCTATCCTTTTGGAATTGAAAATGAGGTGAAATGAAATGAAATGAATTACGTAAGTTGGGGGAGTTGCCTTGCTTTCTTCAAGGCCAGTGACTACATTATTCCTGAGCTGGTTTATTATTTGTATTACTTCTTTTGATATCACTGGGGAGACACACAGAGTTTGTAATACAGCTGCTTGCGTTTATAGTAACACAGAGAGCTATATTGCTATTGTTTGTGTATTCTTCGCTGGTCACAAAGTAATCAATATTCTTTTTAACTACATCACTGACAAATAAGATGCCGGCATCAGTATAAAAGCATAGCGCTGGTGCTTTTTTTTTCGTCGACGTTAAATCCTTGACGTCGTCTCACACCTTCCTAGAATCTTTGTTTTCATTTTTGAAAACAAGTTTTCGTAATATATTTCCCTGATACGTTTGAGGTCGGTGCTCAAACTATTTTAATTTTTTTAATACCGACAACACTTTGAGATTCCGTGATCGAACAAAAGAGGGGTACATTTTACTTTCTGTTTTATTCGTTTTCAGTAGCGTTTTATTGGTCCACACTTTCCTTGACCATTTAGGTTTTCAGTTTAACAAGGTCTTTAGAAATGCTTCGTATGCGGCGTTTGGGTTTAGTCACTCAAACACGCATGTCCAATCCAATGATTGAACGTGTGAGCGAAAGACTCCCAAGCCTACAGCACCGATCCTGCGTTATAAGGCTGCCACTGTAGTTTTGAGTTTTGAGTTGCACATTTGGCGGTAAGTGATGAACATCCAGTGAACTTGCACTTCTTTCTGTTAGTCTTGTGTCTACTGTGATAAGATTGCTGCATGAAACTGAGTGTACGATATCAACAGTCTTTTCAGCCATAGCGCTACTCAGTAACATATCTGCGGTGACATCTTCCACTATTACAAAAGACATCAAAATTGACCTAGAAAAAAAAGCACGCCCATCAAATACTCAAAAAAATCTAGTTTGTTGCCCATTGGTTGTTGATACGCTACTAAAACTACTGTTTATATAAATGAACCAACAGATAATAAATGTTGTTGGTTATTACTAAATTGTCAGATTTAATTTCATGCTTTCATGACGTTTTAACATGAATTGCTATACCGCCGCCTTTGCCGCTTGACCGCATAAGACCATTGTATGATTAATCGAGGAAAAGTGGCAGTTTTTGCGTTTTTGTTAGCCAAGTTTCCGAGTATATCAGAGTGTGAAAGCTGTGCGTAATAAAGGCATACAAGTCGCTAAGCTGTTGCTCTTTATTTCAGATGCTACGCGTGTATAGGTGTAGCATTTTAAATGGTTTAAAGTTGGTGTGGAATAGTTTTGACAATCACGACTGTGCACGGACTCTTTGTCTCGCATCGCATTCCCACTTGCGCGTACGCCGCCTTCGTTTTCATTCCAGGTTTACTTCAGCGGGGGAAGGGGGAGGGTGTAATCTGTAGGGTTCTTATCATCATAAATCGTCATCATCATCATTTCTTCGCCCCTGCACTGCGCCTCTCACGTATCTAATGCCTGGCTCAAGCTGCGTAAGGAAATGAAGTCGTTCATGCGCCAGGTGTTTTTGACGCTGCCCACCTCATCCGCTTCACTTCCGCCCTACGAATCAGCCCTGCCACTCCAAGAAAACCATTCCAAACTCCACTTTTAAAACGTCTCACGACTCCCTCTTTCGCTATAGATGCTTTACGCACTGTGCATGCACATTTATCTTCTACAGGCGTGTAAGCTCGTTACGTACGCCCAACTAAAGTGTCCATTAAAGTATACAGTGCAAGTGATGATCACGGCAAGAGTAGGCAGGGTGCAGCCAGAACTCAAACTGTTGATGCAAACCATCCAATGAATATGCCTATGTGCATGTGTCGATTTGTTGGGCACTGCGTTTCCTGACACCTTCACCTATATTAGACTCATATTTCCGGTAAGTGGTTGCCTGGTAATTTATTCTTGATGAGATTGAATCAATTTTTTGGACGGAAAGCAACACCCAAGATTTATGCGAAAAACTGTGACTAGTGTCGCAGACCTAACATGTTAAATATCTATTGGTAATAATTTGTCGTATATGTAGTTTTTTATTTCCGAAAATATTGTAAATCAGCAAAGAGCTTTGAGATTATTCTTCTGGGGATATCTTGCTAGATGCCTTCAGCAATGCTCTTCTTGCTTTGTGAATTCATTCAATAATGCAGAACTCTGTGTCGAAGAAGTGAAACAGCCTTTACACCTCAAAATATTCTCCTTTCATGATTACTTATGGTGAACACAATATTTATGCTTTCAGGAAAACACACGTGTATGCTATGGGGATTATCAAAAAGTGTTGTAAACGAAAATACTGAGTGCTATCAACAGATGAAGTTGTTCTGCACAATCAATATGCATGACTTGACGAAAAGTAATAGCAAGTGCGAATACAATACTCGCAACGATGACTGAGTGAAAGAAGAGTCTTCAATAATAATGAATTGAATAAACTACTTCTATTAGTCAAAACTGCATCAGAAAAATTATTGGTTGAATAAAATATTTATTGTACATTTTGCTATTATATGAATGGGGGCATCCGACCGAATACTGCACATGCTTGACGTGGCTGGCTTGTGACATAATCCGTGAAGTCCACTTTCATGGAGACCCGCGTTTTTTGTGTGGCTGCCAACGCAGAATTATTTCGCTGACAACAAAACGTCGGAGCAAACGCTGCCGCCAACTTACTGCATCACACCTTTTTCGGGAGGTTAAAAAACAAGCAACGCAGTATCTTGCTGGCGTCAATGCAAGTGGTCTCTTCTTCTTCAAGGCAGTTGCTGCCTTGATAGGAAGACTACTTTTGAAAAGTTTGGCTCCAGCAAAACCTTGTGGTACAAAATTGTTTACCGCTTGAAGCTACTAACTCGCCGTTAAAGACTTTTCCGGGTATTTATTCAGACTGAATCACTGTAAAGGTATTTTTAGCGTATACGAAGAGTTCAAATATTTTCCTCATTTTGAACGATCTACAGCTATGTTTCATCTCAAGAGTTTATTGCAGCAAGGTGGAAGCTCGAAATTGTAAGCAAGCCATACGCATTCGAAGACAAATATACCTAGGCATACGATTGCCCTACCATTTGCAAGGTGCAGACATTTCTGTTTTTGGCACTTGAATGTGAAAGTGATATGCGATAGCCTAATTCCTCATGGTGTGTACGTCACAAGACTAGGTATTGTATCATTAGCTACAGGTAACAGTGTCAACGAAGAAGCAGCAGTATACAAGAGAATACAAGAGATGGGGCCACCTGCATTGATCTTGACTCGTGCTTCTAACTTGGACACCGTGTTGACAGCAATGAGTAAACAGCTGAATCAGGTAACATTTTGTGTGACCTCACGTAGAGAAAAAACTCCAGGCATTTTTGCCCTTATCATTGAGATCAGGTGTTTGGTTGGCTGACCCAGCTAAGTTTTGAAGAAATGGTCTTTCAAACAATGCGATATATTAGGGAAGTCATTGCTGTTGGCGTTCCGTGACATCAATATAAATCAAAACGAAGGTATCCAGATCCAGCTCAAGACTCAGCGAAGAAAATTGGCGAGACCAGCCTCGTGTCTTGTGTCCATGCTAAGATGAGGTACTGTTTGGTTAAGACTTTGGTAGCGCAAGGAGACAGTGAAGGATTGTTTAAATAGTCTAATCATGTTATGTGTGCTCGTTTTTTTTTTCGTATGTGTATAAAGTGTCGCGTACAAATGGCCTCGCCTTTTCGTGGGTGTTTGGGGCAACATCTCAGACACCCATTCACTAAGAACTTGCACGTTGCAATAGCATACATAGCCACATAACACGGGCGTCCGCTTCGACAGGACGATGTCATCTGTACCACTTGACAGAGGTTGACGACTAGTCCGGAAAAGATCAGCTTGACAGATTTAAAGGCGTTGGCCATGACGTGGGTTTAGAAAGTGCAGAGTTGAATCATCGATTGATGAGCGAGAATTTTGAGCTCGTGAGGAAAGGGCCGCAGAAAGAGATGAAAAAAAGAAAAGATGGAACGCCAATTAGGTATCAAGGAACGTGAAGCACAAGCGCGTCTGGACAGGACAACAGAAAAAGAGGTGAAGGAAGAACAAATGCAGTTACATTTACGCGTCGAGTCGCAGGCCCAAAGACGATTCAATTGCGCCTCCAACTTACTAAGACTAAGGCCGCAAAAGAACCTGTCGGGGCAGACATAGGGCGACAAGCAAGGGAGTCTTCTAACGTCAACCACCATAATTTTATGCCATACTTTGATGAAACCCGGGATGACTTAGACGCATATTTAAAAAGGTTTGAGAATGTTGTGACGGGGCAAGAGTAGCCCAGAGACCGCAGCTTTTAAAAAAAAAACCGCAGCTTTCAGTTTGTGCCCAAACGACAACACGCTAAAGGTGTTTGGTCGCCTGTCCCCTGATAGTACACTGGGTTAAGAGAAAATGAAACTAGCTCTATTGCAGCGATTTCGCTTCACAGCACAAGGGTACAGGGAGAAGTTTCGACACAGTAAGCCTCATGAGGGAGATACCGGCAGAGAGTTCGCTGCAAGGTTGTTTCGTTTTTTTTCGGCCGATGGGTGGAAATGTCGAAAGTCGGCAAAAAATATGCGTCTGTTAGTGACCCAATAGTTACTGAACAGTTCATATCGTGTGGATCTGGTGGTATCTGGATCTGGTTGTGTATGAATTGAGTGGCGCTTTTTTTTTGCGTGAAAATAATGGCCGTAAACTTGAAGATATGGCTGAAGCAGCTGATCAGTTTTTAGAGGCACAATGACAGTCGTACCTGCTTGTTTTCTGTGAAAAGGTGGAAAGTGGAACAACAGTGCAAATTGGGAGCACAGCCTCAAAAGGTTCTCTATGATGTCTTGTTTGTGTAAAGAGGTTTATTGGGCGAACCAAACGGGCAGGTGGGAGATTAGAGATAGCGACAGGACGACGAAGATGGAGGAGCTCGAGCGCCAATCTCGTGGTGCGTTACTCTGCGATGATGCTTGGTGTTCCGTTTTGTTGTCATCATTCCTTCTTTATAAGTGCCCCCGTCGAGAAAGATCAAGCCATCCTGGCGATCTAACAACTGGGAACGAGCGGGTCGAAGTACGGCTTCAAGCGGTCCACGTGAACAATATCGTGTCCACGCCGACGATGGTAACCGGGTAGCGTAAGCGGTTCAATGGCGTAATTGACGGGCGATGTGCGCTCTACCACGCGGTATGGGCCATGGTAATTTGAAAGTAGCTTGGTAGACAAACCAGGTGCACAGGATGGTACATACAGCCATACAAGTGTTCCAGGGGCGAACATGGCGGCAGGAGGGTGGTCGTCATCGCGGGCCTTTTTCTGGCGTTGCTGGTCAGCCGTAGTAAACTGCTTCGCTAGTTGGCGGTATTCTTCGGCGTGACGGGCGGCTTCAGAGACGGCCGTGCACTCAGATACATCTGGTGCGTATGGCAGCAAAGTGTCAATTGTGTGCGATGGTTGACATCCGTATAGAAGGTAGAATGAAGAAAAGCCGGTGGTGACTTGGGTAGCGGTGTTGTACGCGTAGGTCGCAAACGGAAGAACCAGGTCCCAGTTCGTTTGGTCAGATGCCACATGCGTCGCGAGCGTGTCACCCAGGGTCAGATTAAACCGCTCAGTCAGGCCATTCGTCTGAGGGTGGTAAGCAGTACTCATCCGGTGTACAATATGGCACTGACGGAGTAGTGCTTGGATTACGTCGGATAGAAATACACGGCCCCGGTCACTGAGGAGCTCGCGAGGAGGGCCGTGACGCAACACAAACCGATGGAGGATGAAAGATGCGACGTCCTGAGCGGTCGCCGTAGGAAGAGCAGCGGTTTCGGCGTACCGTGTCAGGTGATCTACACCAACGATAGCCCACCAGTTACTTGCTGTGGTCAATGGCAGAGGTCCATAAAGGTCGATTCCGACGCGATCGAATGGGCGTGACGGGCACGCAAGCGGCTGTAATGGAGCTGCTGCTGCATTCGGTGGCTGTTTTCGTCGCTGACACTCGTGGCAGCCGCGAATAAACTGTCGAACAAAAGTAAACATCCCACTCCTATAGTACCGCTTCCTTAAACGCTCGTAGGTCTTGAAGACACCGGCGTGAGTGCATTGCGGGTCGGAGTGAAATGATGCACAGATTGTAGAGTGCAGCTTTCGGGGAATAACGAGCAGCCACTTTCTGCCGTCTGGTGAGTAATTGCGCCGGTACAAGAGGCCACCTCGAATGGTGAAGTGCGAAGCCTGGCGTCGCATTGCTCGAGTGATGGGAAGTGTCGGTACCCCAGATAAGACGTCCAGAAGCGAAGTTATCCATGGATCGTCGCGCTGTGCAGAGGTCATTGTGTCGATGTCAAGAGCGGACAGCGCGTGTTCCATAGAAGATATAGAAACAGCCTCAGTCGACAGTGGTGATCATGAGAGCGCATCAGCATCGGCATGTTGGTGGCCGGAACGGTACACGACGCGGATGTCATACTCTTGAAGTCGCAGAGTCCAACGAGCAAGGCGACCTGATGGATCCTTCAGCGATGACAACCAACATAAGGCATGATGGTCTGTAACTACAGCAAAGGTGCGGCCATATAAGTATGGGCGAAATTTCACAATTGCCCAAAGTATGGCTAAGCACTCTTTTTCTGTAACACTGTAGTTTACCTCAGCCTTGTAGAGCGTTCTGCTGGCGTAGGCGACGACATACTCAGGGGATCCAGGCTTGCGTTGAGCGAGAACTGCACCGAGACCGACACCGCTGGCGTCTGTATGGATTTCAGTTGCAGCCGTGGGATCAAAGTGGCGCAATATAGGCGTTGATGTCAGGAGACGGCGAAGAGTGGTAAATGCGTGATCACATTCGGAAGACCATAAATAGATGTCGTTGGCACTGCCTAAAAGTTGAGTCAAAGGGGCAATTATGGAGGCAAAGTTGCGCACAAACCGACGAAAGTAGGAGCACAATCCTACGAAGCTGCGTAACTGTTTTACAGTCGTTGGTTTGGGGAATTCAGCAACAGCGCGTAGTTTAGCCGGGTCGGGAAGAACACCATCCTTTGATACGACGTGACCAATAATGGTGAGCGTCCGAGCAGCGAAGTGGCATTTCTTGAGATTCAGTTGGAGCTGCGCATTCTTCAAACACGTGAGGACATGTTTCAGGCGTACAAGGTGTGTTGCGAAATTGCGTGCAAAGACGACGATATCGTCGAGGTAGCAGAGGCATATGTTCCATTTCAAGCCCCGCAGAACTGAGTTCATCATGCGCTCGAATGTGGCCGGCGCATTGCAGAGGCCGAAGGGCATGATATTGAACTCATATAGCCCGTCCGGTGTCACGAATGCTGTTTTTGGACGATCACCATCTGCTAAGGGCACCTGCCAATACCCCGAACGCAAATCTAACGACGAAAAAAACTCGGCACCTTGTAAGCAATCAAGGGCGTCATCAATCCTGGGCAAAGGGTGTACGTCTTTGCGAGTGATCTTATTTAGGCGCCTGTAATCAACGCAGAAGCGAATTGTACCATCCTTCTTCTTAACAAGAACGACAGGTGATGTCCATGGACTTTGGGAAGGTCGGATAACGTCGCACTTGAGCATATCGTCAACGTGTTCGGTGATAACCTGACGTTCCGTGGCGGAAACATGGTATGGTCGCTGTCATACTGGCGCGTTGGAACCTGTGTCAATGCAGTGGAAAAAACTGGGAGTTCGGCCAAGGGTAGGTTGAGAAACGTCAAAGGATTCACGAAACTGGTAGAGCAGCTGAAGGACCTCAGAGCGTTCAGATGGCGATAGTCCGTCGGCAATCGATGAATCGAAAAGCTCGCAAGGTGGTATATTGGAAGGGTTGAGAGCACTGATGGCGTCGTAGTCACCGGACTACGACGCCACCACCGAATGGCGTGCACGTGTCCAAGAGATCCACCTTGAAACAGTTCAACGGGATACGGAAGGGGATTGATGAGGCAAAGAGCACTGTTTCCTTCAGAAATAGAGAGGGTTGAATAAGGCAGGATAAGTGATCTTCGACTAAGGA
Organism: Rhipicephalus annulatus; assembly: GCA_013436015.1. Lineage (NCBI taxonomy): Eukaryota > Metazoa > Arthropoda > Arachnida > Ixodida > Ixodidae > Rhipicephalus > Rhipicephalus annulatus. The sequence goes on along the minus strand of WOVY01009724.1, from coordinate 481,709 downwards.
AGAGGCTTGATGGCTCAAAGAATTCAGCTTTGCTCCTAATGCCGTCACAGAACACGGGGAGCAACACAGCTGCTGTCGGAGGAATTTCAGTGCCCTTTTTAACGACGAGTTTGTGTACGGCGGGCTGAATGCGGCTGGTTGGTTGGTCATAAAACGGGAAAAGTTCAAGCTCCGATCTTGCACAATCAGTAACGGCATGGTTACGCGATAAAAAATCCCATCCAAGTATGATGTCTTGTGAGCATGACGAAAGGACAATAAACTCAACAGTGTAGTGGTCCTTCGCGATCATCAGTCGGACAGTACATTCAGCTACAGGCTGAACCGGGTCCCCATTCGCTGTTTGCAAGGACATCATATTAAGAGGCGTCGTCACTTTTCGGAGCTTGCGGCAAAGTTTAGCGTCTATCACGGAAACGGCAGCACCAGTATCCACTGGAGCATATGCTCGAGTACCTTCTACAAAAACTTCGACAATATTCGACGGCAATGTCCGAGGACTTGAGCATTTCGACAGCACAGTTCTTGCCTCCTGAACTGCGGCGGTTAGTTTCCCTCGTGTTCAGGAGCTGGCCGACGACGCATGGGTGACAGTGAGCGACGACGGGGTGAAGGTGAGCGACCAGACATAGTACGCGGACATTCCCGTGAATACGAGCTGACTGAGGGTCAGAATTTTCCAGACGGGATGGACAAAGGTCCATTAAGCTGTTCTGTGTCCGGGCGTCTGTGTATCCCGGCACGCGACGACGGCAGTAACGGGCGATATGGCCAGGGCAGCCGCACGCAAAACAGATGGGCCAGTTATCGCGCGTTCTCCAAGTAATGTCGACGAGGGGACCAGTCCATGTGGCAGACGGGTGAGTCGAGGCTGTGGTGGCAACGGAAGGAACCCAGGCGGTGAACGGCCGAGTCGTGGCTGAGGTAAACGGCAGTCCCTGGAACGGCGGGGGGTGGTGTCGCTGCTGCCGCTTTAGTGCCTCAGCGTAAGTAAGAGGCGCGGTGACGGGGGGCTGCTGCAAGGGCACCGGCATAGCCTCGGAAATCTGCTCCTGGACCACATGTCGGAGCACGGGAGCCAATGGTGGTGGGTGTCGCAGTGGCTGTTGGTGAGAGAGCTCCTGGCGTTGAGCAAAAGGCAGCAGAGAAAGCTGCCGAGCCACTTCCTCTCGCACGAAGTCTTTCATGTGTGCGAGAAGATTTGCCTGGTCAGCCATAGCGTCCAGTGCGGTCACTGGTTGGATTGTCTGCAATGAGCGTCGCGTCTGAGCTCGTTGCCTCCGCAATTCATCATAGCTTTGGCACAAAGTCACTACTTCTGCCACAATGCTTGGAGACTTCGCGAGAAGCATCTGGAAAACGTCATCGTCGACGCCCTTCATAATGTGCTGTATCTTCGCACTCTCGCTCATGGAAGCATCGACGCGCCGGCAGAGATCAATCACATCTTTTATATAAGATGTGAAAGTTTCACCTGGCTCCTGTGCCCATGTGCGCAGACGCTGTTCGGCGCGTAGCTTCCGTAAGGCAGGACGACCAAAAACGGCACGTATTGCCTCCTTGAAGGCGGACCAATTCGCGAACTCGGTTTTGTGGTTCGTATACCACAGCTTGGCCACGTCGGTGAGATAAAAACTGACAGTGCCAAACTTAGCAGCGTCATCCCACCTGTTGGGTCCACTGACTTTCTCGTACGACGACAGCCAGTCCTCGACGTCCTGGTCTTCGGTGCCGGCAAAGACCGGGGGTTCTCGCTGATGAACCGGGCCGGGGCAAGTAGCGGCCGCGAGAGGTATTGTTTGTTGAGCAGCGTCAACTTGCATGGTCGACGGCAGGGTGTGAGATCGGAGTTCCAGGTTGTAGGCTATGTGGTTACCTAGCACGATCCACCAAATGTAAAGAGGTTTATTGGGCGAACCAAACGGGCAGGTGGGAGATTAGAGATAGTGACAGGACGAGGAAGATGGAGGAGCTCGAGCACCGATCTCGTGGTGCCTTACTCTGCGATGATGCTTGCTGTTCCTTTTTGTTGTCATCATTCCTTCATTATATTTGTAACAAAATTGCTCACAAGCCCTCAGATTGTCGTGCTCGGACAAGGCAATCTTACTGTGGGCATTGGTGCAGGGCGTGACACGATACTCAAGTTTGTACTAAGAAACCCGCCACGTATAAAATGGCTTTATGTATATTGTGTGCACAGATCGCGAAAGACAATTATAACGCATCCGAATGCGGGCCCGAGAAGAATGTGAGTGGGGCAGTCAACACACGACAAACTGCAACGAAATATCAGATGTTCACTAGTGTACCTTATTTTGTAGGCCTATCTCCGTTCTCCAGAATGCAGGAAGTGATACGACAGTTGTACGACGTGCCCTCGTGCCCGACAAAGTGCTGACAGGAGCTATGACGACAATGTTTTAGCCGATTGGCACAAAGTAGAGGTTTGCGACAGTGGAGATATTTCCGCCCTACGGTTTCCGCACGGTGATCGTAAAATGCATGAATTGCTCATTTTATAACGTTATCGAAGGAAATGTGCCAGGATCCCATGATCCCAATAATCCAGACAGCAGGTGGAGCGATAAACTGTCGGAACGGAAGACGAAGTCCAAAGGCGTAAAGGAGAGATCAGGGGCGAAGAAGAGAGATCGCAATGAGAAATGAATTATCAGCGTAGTCACGAATCTAGTACTTCATTGGACTCAGTGAAAGCAACCGCAATGAAGATGAACCAACGAGTCCCCAAGATTGCGCAAGTGGAGGAGAAGTGCCTGAAAATCTGTAGAAGAAAGTTCGACAGGTGTTCTTTGGGAGAGAATTGACACAGTACTCGTTTTTTATGCAAAAGGGTGTTTTATATCTTCATTACCGGTTATCCTCCAGTATGATGGTACAGCAGGGGATCATTCCTCGCAAACTGCGGCGCCAAGTACTGCAGCTGGCTCACGAAAGTCTGAAGGCGGGCCATCAAGGTATCAAGAGGATAATTGACCGAGTGCTGGGATGATTCTCTTGGCCAGGAGTTGAGAAAGAAGTAAGAAGATATGTGCGCCCCCGAACCACTTGTCAAACAACATATCCGAAAGGTAAAGTGGTCAAGGCGCCTCTATGCGCAATGTCGTTGATTGACGCCCCTTCGCAGCTAGTGGCAATCGATATTATCGGTCTTTTAAAACCTCTATCGAGAAACGGAAACCAATAAATATTGACCGCGGTGGACTTCGCCATGCATTACCCGTACATGGTAGCCCTGCCAGCTATCGAGTCGGTGACGGTAACAGAGGGCCTGGTGGAGATGTTCCCACGCATTGGATTCCTGCGTAAAATTCTGTGTGATCAAGCATCATGCTCTACTTCGAAAGTTATGAAAGAAGTCCATGACTTACTGACTATTATGCACCTCAGTTCTACACATTACCTTTCTATATGTAACGGGTTGGTGGAAAGATTTAACGATGCGTTAAAACAGATGTTGCGGAAGCTTTGCCAGGAGGAGCCGAAATCCTGAGATCGGTTGCTTGTCCCACTCCTTTTCTTATCACGAAGTGCCTCAAACCAGAATAGAATTTTCTCTCTTTGAACTTATTTACAGGCGCGACGACAGAGGACCACTTAGTTCGCTGAAGGAATTGTGAACTGGAAAGCACATCGGCAATGAGGTGAAGACAACTTACGAATATGTATTAGATCTCCTAGGTCCTCTTGAAGAAACACTGCTGTTGGCTCATAAGAACTTCACACCAGCAAGAAAATTGTGGAAGAACTACGATGATCGGCGAAGCACGAAACGTCATCTTTAATTAGAAGACCAGGTGCTACGACGGAAAATAACTCTCTACAGCGCGAAATAGGTTACTCACGCAATGGAAAGGAGCTTTTAAGGTCACAGGAAAAAGGAGCCGTCACGACTACTGGCTGGACGTGGGACATGACACCAAGTTATTCCGCATCAACATGTTGAAGCGTTATGAGGGTCGCAAGTCTGGGAAGTTTACACAGACAGCGTCATTTGTAGTGATGGAAGAAGAGGTGGATTCACCTATACCAGTTTTCGCCAATGGCCGTTGACCAAAGGACTGGTGTTGAGACAATTCCTATAGGCGAAGGGCTAGTTGAAGAGGAAGCTGCAAATGTCCATTAGATTATGACCAAATATCAAGATGTGTTTCCCGAATTGCCAGGAAAGACCAATCTGTTCGACTGCCTACTTCAATTGACAACATTGAATTCGAATTGCACTCCGCAGTTCCCAGTTCCGCTGGCGATGAAAAAAGTAGTCAAAAAGAAGTTCCAGATAAGTTAAAGCTCGGGGTGATTAGGCCATTCAATTCGCCATACAATTCTCTGATGGTGCTATTTAAAAAGTCAGACAAAAATTATCGGGCATTCATAGAGTTACGTCGCATCAACGAGGTATTGATATCAGATGCTGAAGCCATACCACACATGTAGAAGGTATTCGAAGAGGTTGGGCCAAAGAGATAATTCCTTAAATTTGATCTTACCAAGGGTCTTACTGGCGCGGACTTCATGAGTAGATTGAGTCAAGATGGCCGGATTTAAATGCACTGTGATATTGGGTGTTTGAGGCTCGAAGTGTGTCAGTGTATTTGCATGTGTTCTTGTGTATTTAGTAAATATTGGACCTGGACACTTAAACTTTACAGAGGGTGTGTGCACTGTAGTGTCTTACATAGTGCACACGTGTAAGCAGTTTTTTTATAAAAAATCTATAAAAAGAGGGGGGGGGGCTTCTTTGATAAGTGACGTGCATGAAGGATCAAATTGCGCGCCATGACAAAAGTTGGAAGCAGACGACGACGAAGGTGGTACGAGCGCTGGACGGGAAACCAAAAAGAAAAAAAGGAAGGTGGAGCGTGGCGGCGAAGGTACGAGAGAAGTAATGAGGAAGACGGGGCTGGCTACTTGGCTATTTGGTTCCAGACCCGAGCCTGGTAACAGCTGAGCCCGCGCTACCTGACACTTACTACCGGCCAAGGCCTTCCGTCGCTCGCGTGCTGTGGCTTCAAGGCATCCTGCGCCCGAGGACACGAGGAGCTGTAGGGCTACGGGGATGAGCTCCAGCGGAGGTGTCCGGCTGGGACACAGCTACAGTGGTGGTGCCTACCCTTCAAGTAGCCGCCTAGTCTACCGTGCGAACAACGTGATCCAGATCGAAATAACATACATAGCAACGTAAAAGTGACCTACTTGGCACCGCGACAACACCTGGGGCGAGGGGAGCGTTGTGCGGTGCGTTGGCGGGGAGACATGGACGAACATTGTTACCAAGGCTAGTCAAAGAGATGCTTTGAATCTAAATATATACAATGTGCTAGAGCAGCAGACCTGCAAAATAGTGAATGCTTTCTTCAATAGAAAGTTGAATCAATGCGTAGTGGAGACTGAGATGCCCCTGAAGCCAGCAGTGGTACCAGAAAGATCATGGCAACTACGAGGGGCATGGAGATATTCGGGTGTAGTGCAGTGCAAGAACTAAGCTTGGGAGTGGTGGTTGATGGGGCCGTCTGTATCTGATGATGATTGGACCAGTCACTTGCGTAGTGCGCTCTTTCAGGGATGTCCTCTGCTTGGGTGTTATTACTTTCATCGCTGATAGTCTGCCTGCTGCTTGATGGAAGGAAAAATCATGGAAGGGAGCAGCAGGAGAGAGAACAATACAGCACACCTGTGCTGGCACAGCTGAGGCAAGAAGTGGTAGATCACCTTGACTGTGGGTCATGCGTGGTCAGACAGGCTTTTTTGGACAGGCACCCGTCATGTTGTGAAGTGATGGCCTGGGCCCTCGACTAGGTGTCAAGGTAGTCGTGAACGCTGATTTTTCCCTGTTTCATGTTTGGCTGCAGTCCCGTGAGCACTATGGCAAACGAGAATAATATGTAGGCAGTTGTGGTCGGTGAGGTTTTCGGTAACAAGGGTACCACCCCTTGCATTGTGGTCCAGGCTGACTGGAAGGACGCATACCGATGGTCGATGGTGCCGCATATAGTATATCCGGGACCCCCTTTTTCTATGGTCAGCAATATGTCGCCACAGCATGTCTCACTATGTACTACCCTACCAAAACTGGCGGTCTTTGGTGTGTTCAAAAATTTTCAAGCATGGATTTCAGGCAGGCTGAGGCTATACCGGCATTCGTAAGTCGGGAATGTCCAAGCGATTGTTAAGAACTGTTTTTTTCTTTTCTTAGGGGAATAAATTTAACGCGAATTAATACAGCTGAACGTTAAGCGTAAGTGAACGAACGTACCAGTTTTTCCTGAGGCAATATACACGTTAAAAACAACGACAGTCCTTTTCTCGAAAAAAATTAAACACTGCTTCATCGCTAGTTTTAATATAGCTGGGCGAGTTAACCAACATAAATTAGCCATCTAAGTATCGGAATACGAGGTAACCTTAAAGTTAGTACTATTAGGTGTCCTGAACCCCTTTCTGTCCGCAAAAAGCTCTCATTATCCCAGACGGCACAAACGTTCCTATATGGTAGTCGAGACAGGAATGGTAAGTTTTCTCTGAGTCCTCATTCCACTGTGCATCTTATCTCGTCGTGTTCGCTTCCAGAAGAGGCAGTTATCACAATACGCTGGACCTTGCCGGGTCATGTGCCAGGTGACACCTGTCACGCATGAGATTTCTCTGACAACCACCTTATTGACTGCTACTTGCAGAAATGAAATCATGCGTCTTTCTCCCCTAACTGCCTACAATGGTGACACGCTATTTTAAGCATAGCAGGCACAACGAAGGTGAATTGCGAACCAGGGTAATGACACGCGTATGAAAATGCGACTCCGACACAGCTATTGAATAGCAGCGAATGGACGAACGTGACAACTTTGTAGTTTTGAGTTGCCCTATTGTCTGGGCTTCCTTGCTTCTTGTAATTCAGTATGCCCTGTGCTGTGTCATCTCGATCAGACACTAACTGACGAACCCTGAAGGAATACCTGTAAGATATCTAAAAATTTGCAAATATAGGCGCCGTATTTTGCATTCATTCATAGTCACAATACTTACGGTGTAGTCTCATGGGGCAACACTTATGCTTGTCATTTATCATCAATACAGCACATTCAAAATCAGTGAATCCGCATTGTCACTTCTAGTTCTTTGCAATCAAACGCCTGCACATTGCTACGCTCTTACAATATCTTGCCAGTAAATCTTTTGTTCCGATTAAATCTTGTGACCTCATTCCACAAACTGCTGTGTAATCAACTGGCATTCCCATTTATTGCATCTGATGTTTTGCAGAATAACAATGTGACCAGGTTTGTGGCTGATAAAAATTTCCTGTTACCTTCCGCTCATACTAATTATGAGCAAAACACTTCCGCTTTCAGTGCGATATCCTTTAGAAATGCGTTGCCTTCTATCATTAAGCGTTGCACTTCATTTCCTTTGTTCAAAAAATCCGTTAAAAATCATTTTCTCGAATAACTTTACTTGTGATAGTTTACCTGTTTGACTCGTTTGTTCTTCGGTTTTTTTTACACCATGTTGCTTGTTTTGGCTAGGTTTGTGATGTAAAAGTGTATTTTGATGTCCGCATATTGTAAGAACTTTGTAAGAAATTTCTGTTGTTCTGTATAAATTTTACCGTCAATTTGTATCGACAAATTGAGAGCCCCTCTAATGTCTCTGGCTCTGGGACCCTCGTCTGTATATCCTAGATCTTGTACGTTGTATTTAGAAATAATAAAACTTGAAACTTGAAACTTGAAACTTAAGTAATTACGGGAGTCACCTGAATCTACGTCAAGAGGTTTTGCGTGGACATCTAGTACAACGACAAGTCTCGTCTATCAACTTATCTATGTGATGCGTATTAGTTTGTTGTTCAAATACATAGCTATTTCTCCGCAAACACAACTCCGCAAACACAACAACATTTTCACTATTGCTCCGCAAACACAACAACAAGTGTATCGACCGAATTGCATATGTATTTATACTAACTCCTCTCAAGCCCTGGCATGACTTCGGGTAATTCTTGATTGCCACACCTAATGCTTCGATTCAATCGTGCTCAGAATTTGATTTTCATTTATCATTGCATTTGGCAGGTCTATCTGCTGTCAGTTTCCAATAACGCTATTATATTGAAATGGCTAGTGGCGGTCCTTGCCATTAGAGAACTGAGATAAATAGACAATCACCTATGGCATCTAGCTTCGTACCTCTGCTTGTGGCAAAATGGTGTGTGTCACACGAGTCTGGATGAAAAGATTTGACAACTTACGGGGCAGCATTTTCTCGTTCTTCATATATTGTCCAGGTAGTCATATTAGTAGTCTCTGGGCGAGTTGGTTCATTCTTACGGTGGTTTTAGCGTGAAATAAAGATGAGAGACAAACAAGCGGAAACTATCAACTGATTTTATTTTAAAAAACCCATATATATATATATATATATATATATATATATATATATATAAGGGAAAGAAGTGTATACCTAAGGGCTCGTTTTTCCGTGTTTTAACACAATATTAATGAGATCTAACAGACAGTAATGCCAAGGAATGTACAGGGGAAGTTATTAAAACCAATAGAATGTAAATAAGAAGAAAGAAAAGTGGATGAAAAATTGCCAACTGTGAGCAAGAATCGAACCTACGACCTTCGAATTACGCGTATATATATATATATATATATATATATATATATATATATATATATATGTACGGGACTAAGGTCACAGTCATAAGTCATATTAGCAAAAAATAAATTCTGTTAGTGGCAGGCGCTCAAAAAATCTGACTCATTGGCACGCAACGTGATAGAATAGAGGGCCTCGCTACGCATGTCTTGCCCGACCTGTCAATTAAATATTCTTGAGAGCACCGTGGTTTCTGATAGAAAGGGTGCGCAGCCGCGCTACCTGCATTGTAAAAAAAGATCACAACAAGGTGTCACTCTCAATGAACCTTAAGAATCTAATGTTTTCCTATTCATCTTCCCCACATAGCATTTTCCACAAGGTATTGGTGTATCGAATACTTCATTTTCATCACACTTTACCAACTTTTCATGGTGCTTGAAGTCACACCCGCGGTTCCGCTTGCTCTGTCTTGATAACGTCTTACCCAAAGCCGCATAAAACTGACGAAGCTTACCTGCAGCAGAAAAAACCACACTGCAAGTTGATAAGAGGTTCGGATGTAGTGTGTTTTTTTTTCGCTGCAGGCAAGCTTGGTCGGATTTGTGGAGCTGAGAGAAAGAACTTACCACGACAGAGCAAACGGGACCACTGCTGCCACAAAATGCCTTGAAATTTCTTCACAGTGAGCAGAGCGTATCGGCCTTTTCTAATTATGAAGGAACACAAGCATTTGTTCTTACTTCCTCGACAAACCCTCAAGTACTTTTTTTTCGAAATGCTGTCTTGCTGGTCTCCTGTAATGGTCACAGTGAAATCTGGGCATTCGAGGGCGCCATGTACTGTGCAAAACAGACGTCATGATTAAATATTCTGGTAATCCATTGGCACTCTTTATTCTTTATTCTTTATTGCCTGGTTTTATGACGGCCTGACAGAAGGTCTTTTGTAATTGTCTTGTGTAAAACATCCCACTCTGCTTGGAAGTACAGTGAAAGTAACTTCGTCTGGTTGGAAATGCAGTGCAAACAGCCAACACGCGTATTTGGCATGCATGCCTTACGGTGTAACATGTAATATCGCATTAAGTATGCGTGGTACAACCGTACATAGCTATCGGGAGTCAGAACATTTGATTATCGTACCTTCATTGTTAAAAGCAGGCGACCCACTGCAAAGGGCCCACATGTTCCTTCACCTTGTAGCAAACTCGAAAAGATCTCACGCACACAAGTGCCCATAGTTGCAAGCATGCTACCTATAACACAGGACGCAGCCGCATGTGAAAGCTTCAATGAAACAAGCCACTTTGAGCCCGCTGCACAAAAGAGACAGGAAATCGCAATCTCACTCGACCCCTAAACGTGACGGTTTTTGACCACCAAGTTTTTTGGCGTTTAAGTTTGGTGCGTTAAGGATAATCAAGTAGTTTCAACACCTCATGACAAATTAAAGTTGCTAACTACATATAGAACCATTCTTAAGACTGGAATAAACGTGCGAAAATGACGCTACAAACCTAAAACATGACTACTAGAAATATCTCAAAACTTTCACCATCTGAGGTTTATTTTAACATGCACTCACACTGCACACTACATGGGCTCCAAAATTTTCGTCCTACAATTGTATCCACCGCAGCGGAGATCAAGCCAGCAGCTTTAGGGTTAGAATTCAAATATTGTAACTTTCACTGCGCCGAGCTTGAAGTTATAAGCAGGTGAACCTTACAATCATGTTCGATATACCTCGCAAGTATATGATATCCTTGCCTTGTGAAGATGACCAAGATCTCAAGGGGTGGTAGACTAAGAAGACGGATATAGAAGGTATGCGGCATCATGGGTAGTCTCAGCGACGTGGTAAGGGCCTCTGAATGCATACAAGCGTAGTGTACGGCACTATGTTGGTTGGTTTGGTTTGGTGATTATATATTAGCTACAAGAACAACACCGCATAAAAATGGTTGCTGTAAAGTTCCATCTCTTACAGCGTGGGAAGAATTCATCACAAAATTTATTTTCGATATGTGTGGTTTAACGTCCCGAAACACCATTTAATTTTAAACGTCAGACTCTGCCCGGATGGCACTGCGAAGAACGCCACACACCAGTGCCCTCACCCACGTGCCAACCATAAATGGGTAGTGCAAAAAGAGCTATCCGCAAGCGAACTTGCATGAGCCCTCCCCTTTTGTTAGAACTTGAGGCGCAATTTACAAAATATGAAGGACCTCGCAAACAACTTCCTTCAATTCAACCTCGCTACAGAAAAGTTGAGAGCTCATCAAAATGGACTTCAGCTACAATGAAGAGATGTTTAGGTAATCTCGGTGTACTAGAACTGGCACTTAAAAGCGAGTGAGCATTGCATGACATCAAGTCCGAGGCAAGCACGCCGACGTGCTTTGTGTAACCCGTAAATGCATTAGTAGAAAGAAACCGAAATTAAAAGTGCGAAGCAAGAGTGGTGACGCAAACGAGGAAGACGAAGTGTGCGCGCGTCAGACGAATATGAGCGCATGAGCTTCGGAACAGCGATGGTCAGAGGAAGAAGGCGGCCAGCTAGCAAGAGCACTAGGCGTCGGGCCTCAAGGGACGTAACGGACGAGCCTATGTCACCAACCCAACCGGGACAAGCGTGGCTTGTTCCTGAGGCGCGTGGCGGTTCTGGGCTGTGTCTGACATGCTGTTTCTGTGGCGGACGAGCGTGCGGGCCTAGGCAAGCGGCTTATTCTGTCCAGACTCGCATCCGGCACAACTAGTCACCGAGATCGTGGCTAGGGTGCCACGTCGCAACTGGTCCGGCACAACCGCCAATTGAGGTGCGAATGCGGTGTTGCGCTGGCCGCAGCGTGGGGCCACCTGGTCCAGCACTAGCAGCTGATGGTCTGCTCGTGAGTTCCCGTGCACTTGGCAACCTTGCCGTGGCGGGATTGTGTCGTCGACGCCATCGTCTTTAGGGGGAGCGTGAGTGGCACTCGACGAAATGAGACTCCCGAGTAGTGAGAACGTGTGGGTTACTAGCGTGCGCCTAGACATAAGGACTGTAGGACTGAGTTAAGGAGCCAGTGTGTCGTACAGATAGCCACAGTATTTTGATTGTTTTGTGTGTGAAGCCGATAAATCTTTTTCTTGTCCTTGTCCTTGGTTTCTGCGTTTAAGGTCCCAAGAACCACCAAATTGGACGAGCCTCTGCCAGCATGGACATTAGAATGTAAAGCCATTACTGAAACAGAGCCTTTGTCATGGACAGGGAAACATTGAAACATTTATTTCACTTGGCCGAGAGCTATGGTTGGAGAACTAGGAGCTTAGAAAGTGGGATTATCGAGAGTGCGTTGAAGCTCGACATAAGTGCGCTAAGGAGCGCGAGATCACGAAATAAAACGCGGAGCCGGAGCAGAAGCTGTTAGATCAGCAACGTAAAGTGCAGGAACAAAAGCTGAAGTTCTCGAGCTGAAGCTTCAACTTCAGGAGAGCGCAAACAGTGTACAGCCAATGGTGGCTGACGAACAAGGAGGATGCAGCATGAGCGCTAGAAGAATAACAGAAGTCTGCAGTCTTCATAAACTGATTTCGCTCATCAAAGAAGCTCAGGATGACCTCGACGCTTACCTGCAGCGATTTGAACGGGTCGCAATGTGTCTAAAGTAGCTCCGTGAAAAGTGGGCTTTTTCGCTTAGCCTATACCTGACAGAAAAATCGCTAACAGCCATAGGCCGGTTAGATCCGACAGCTGCGCTGAAATATGACCAGCTGAAAGCAGTGCTTCTTCGGAAGTTCCGCTAAACTGCGAAAGGCTACCGCGAAAACATTTCTTGAAGCGAAGCCTGAAGAAAACGAGACTAGTCTGCAGTATGCTGTAGGACTCTCCGACTACTTTGGCCGTTGGTTTACAGTGGGAAAATGGAGACAAGCTTTGCTATCTTTCGTGACCTGATGATAAGTGAGTAATTCTTTAAGCGTCTTTCTGGGCACTCAAGGTCTTTCTCAATGAAAGAAGTTGCAAAACCCTCAGTTCGCTGTGCGAGACTGCCGATAACTTTATGGAAGCAGAGATGCCCACTAACCTAAAAAAAATGTGTTCCCAAGGGACCTGGACCATAGATGTCAAAGTCAGACTTTGCGAAGAAAACAGAGAAGCCCGCAAGTCGTTGTTTTCTATGCGACAAGAAGGGACATAGGGCAGCCGAATGCTGGTTACGCACAAAAGCATGTTCCTCTGTGCGTGGACACAGTGGTGAAGAGTATTCCACTGGTACATCAAACAGATGTGAAACATCTTTAGTGTCAGTACAAAGAAACGATAGAGAATCGGCAACGAACAACAATCGCGTAGTTTTGGACAACGGGCAAAAGATACCAGTAGTCAACACCATGGTCAGTCGAAATGTCTTATCTAATGAAATGAAAAATTACTTAATAGACGCCCAATAGAATGATACGTGACACTGGCTGTAATACGGTAGTGGTGCGACAGGCATTAGTGTCAAAAGAAAACCTCGCCAGATCGTACCGGCCCGTATTGTTCCTGGACTGCATGGCACACTACCCAGCAGAAGCTGTGGTCCCCCTCTATACGCCTAATTTTGAGGGACAAGTTCATGCACACTGCCTGCGTGACTCACTTTATGATGTTGTTTTTGGAAACATCAGAGGAGCCCTATCACTGGACACATTGAGCATGAGAGACAACAAGACGGGCAATTTCAGTCGATGCGCGGACATCGAGGAAATAACGATGAAGAAGTAAAAGGTCGTGGGGGAAAGCGAGGACCTAAGATAATCGTGAGTGAAGCCGCTAAACAACTCCGCGCACCAAGGCCCTCTCCCAGTGACAGCAGCGCTATGGTAGCAGACAGCAACACCCAGATGGCATGCGCGATGCGATGGCAAACAAGGGCATATACGATTGGTTATTCACTGCTTTCGGCCTCACCATGGCAGAAGTCGCGACCAGGTGTGACGAAATTCCACAGTATATTTGCCTCACAGGATGACATGTGGTCGCCTGAGACCCCAACGCCAAGGGTACCACTACGCTGACGAGCCAGCCAGCACGCCTACTTCGAGCGACGCGGAAGCAGCTGCTGTATTCGAATTCGGCCGGGGCTTCTTATGCTGCATAACGATGGCACAAGGATCCTCTGGGACCCGGTGCAGCAGTCACCGTCGCTGTCTTTGCCATCATTGCGAAAACTGTCTTTGCAGTGTGAGTATCGACGACACCATAGCATAACGTACCAGTCACGTGACGATACACAGTGACGCCGACAAGGTGAAAGGTAGTGCGATGTCGTCACTATGACGAGACTTTTGTGTTGTGGATCTTGCGTTGTGGTGCTGAGTTTCGGCGCGTGTTTCATTCTTAGAGCGAGCAACATGAGTGCGCCCGGTAGTGAACACCTGCATACACGGTATGCAGGAGTGTGGTATCACGCGTCACTTCCGACAGTTTTCGAATGTGCGAGGAGTGCATCAACCTTCCGCGAGTGTGTGTGGAGCAAGTGTCACGCAGTGTTTTGTGACAGATGCTTGCAATGCTGACATTTCAGCATGTGGCAGTAAATGGTCCTACTAGTGCTATGTTTTGTTGTGTCACGTCTGCACTAAGGTTTTCCACTGAATAACGTACTGAAAGTTGGGGGGGTGGTGTAGTAAGAAACTGAAACTGAAAGTGCAAACTGAAAGTGGTGACGCAAACGAAGACGACGAAGTGTGCGCGCGTCAGACGAACGTGAGCGTGTGAGCTTCGGAACAGCGACAGACGGAGGCAGAACGTGGCCACCTAGCAAGAGCGCTAGGCATTGGGCCTCGGGGGACCGAGCGTACGAGCCGGTGTCATCAACCCAACCGAAACAAGCGTGCCGTGTTCCTGAGGCGAGTGGTGGTTCCGGGGCGTGCCTGACATGCTGTTGCTGTGGCGAATGAGCGTGCGGGCAGGGCCAAGAGGCTGATTCTGTCCAGGCTCTGGTCTGGCACAACCAATCACCGCGATCGTTGCCACGACGCCACGTGGAAACAGGTCCGGCACAGCCGCCTTTTGAAGGTGCAACCTCAGTAGTGCGGCGGCCGCAGCTTGGGGCCACCTGGTCCAGCAGGAGCAGCTGATGGTCTACTCGTGAGCTCCCGTGCACTTGGCAACCTTCCCGTGGCGATGTTGCGTAGTCGACACCATCGCTTCAGCGGGAGCGGGAGTGGCACCCTATGGAACTAGACTTCCGAGTAGGGAGGACACGTGGGTTACTCGAGTGCGCGTAGATACAAGCACCGTAGGGCTGATCTATGGAGCCAGTGTATTGTACAGATAGCCACAGTGTTGTGATTGTTTTGTGTGTGAAGTCGATAAATGTTTTTCTTGTCCTTGTCTGGGGTTTCTGCGTGTGAGTGCCCAAGCATTACCACAGCATCAAACTTGGGCACACGCATCATGCCAAAGTGATGAAGTGTATACATGAACAATCTATCCTACAATCAGTGGTACGAAGCTCGGTTTACGAGAAGCACAAATCAACCTGGGAATTTTCACCTTTGACGTTTAATTCTCCATCAATCTCGCGCTTCCTGTGCGTTGTATTGTTCTATTGTGCATGTTATAATGTTCTCTTGACGATTGTGATACGTTTTTATGTGCTTCTATAATGAGGATAAATGCATGTCTACTTCTCGGTGTACAACGAAAGGCAAAAGCAAGACCTGCCAGATAGCTCCAACAATCACAGAAACCAACAGCAAGAAAAACCTGATTGTGGTGGTGATCATTTTGCGATTGACTTGTATGACGTAGGTGTTCGCATTTCCTAGTTAAACCCGGAACGTTTGGTGTTCAAAGCTCTACGTGCGTATTGCTGTGTCGTGGCGACAACTTCAAATTATCGGTGGTCGCGGAGTGTGCGATGTTTACCGCGTGCGTCACCTGCCTATTGTTGCAGGGCGCGCATCATGGTCAGAGGTTCTGTTAGGCTTCATATTCAAAGTTACTACAACTTTCCGTCGAAAAAACTCAAAAAAATAGGAGACTTACATTGTCACACTTTCTCCTGCGATCGTCTGTGGGGAGCGCGAGTAATTCGCTTACCCAACATATTCACAATGACCCGTAGCCAGTGCTCTAGCCAATCTGCTTCGCGACAGCTGTGGAAATTAGCAAAACTGTAGTTATTTACGTCCGTGGCGATTCACAACGCGACAGTAGCGTCGACTAAGGTCCTTTTTCGGTGAATGAGGTGTTGCGTCAGCTTTTGCTCTCGCCGTCGTTCTAGCGAGTGGACTAGCAAGCACTACACGGCAGTTTGTCGACACGTCCGACTGGTAGAAAGAAATTCCTAGCCCTTTTTTCATCTGTTCAAAGCACAGGTATATTTATTATTTAGCTCAATCGTTATATTGAACGCTTTAGCTGCACCTGGTTGCACAGAAAACTGTGCAAGGTAGTCAGGCTTTGCACTACTCAAGACTGCGTTGACAGGTGGCGCTGAGGGTCCGCAATACTCCAGAGTCTGACGTCCATGAGAGATGCTGTAGTGGAGAGCTTACGAAATTTTGACCACCTGAGAAAATTTACCGTGCACCTAAAAACTTAATTTGATCGTGTGAGTGTACCTGTTTTGTGGTGTTGTTTCACTTTACCACCTTAATAGTGGGTTTTTTTCAAACTTGTTATGCTCAATCGCACACGATTAGAGATCAACGGCCATTCTGGATCATCGGTCACGTCACGCATATTGAATGATAGCCTGAATGTTATCTAGGAAGATTCAACAACAACAGTGCTTTATATCCTAATAGAAGCATATTAGGCGGATTAAAATGTGCTGTGAGGAGGTTTTTTAGTCAGTAAGACTTTATCGTTGACAGTCGCGATGCAGCGAAAAGAACCACCCCGACGCTGGCACAGCAGCGAACCAAAGCACGAGCCGGGCGAGCTGGGCGCTGTTAACGCCGCTCGCTGTATACGCACATCTTCTTCTTCACTATCGCCCCCACTGAAAAAGAAGCCATTCTGCCGACCTCAAAAATTTCAGACAGATTTATTTATTTTTTATTTATTTATAATACCCTCAGGGCCAACAAGGCATTAAAGAGGGGAGTGGGTAAATACATGAAAAATACAAATAAAACAGTGCAATAAATACAAATAAACAATACAATAATTTCAAATAAAACAATACAATAAAAGACAGATATTATTAACATTTCTGCAGAATGTATAAAAAATAGTTATTACTAAATATACAAAAACAGAAGCAATAAGCATAGGTAAGAGATTTTCTTGGTTATACAATGTTAGCTAATGTTTCGTGGAAAAGTTTGAAGTCAGTAATGATTGCGACATTCGGTGGAAGGCGGTTCCAATCATGAGATGTGCGGGGAATAAATGACTGAAAGAAAGACCTAGTGTGACATGATGCGATTCCTACCTTATTGCGATGATCAACACGGTTCGAGATGTACAGAGGCTGGATGCTTATAGTACAGCTTGAGGTGGCACAGTAACAATGTCATGTGCACCTCGGCACACATAATCCAATCAGGAAACTAGCTCGATAGAAAAAAAATAACTGGAGAAGTTTGTGCTGAGTAACAAGCCTCGAAGAGAGCCCTTAGTTTGGTATGAGATGGAGAGCCACAAAAGAAACCCTGTGGCATAGCTGGAATCTCAGACGGGGGTGTTGTGACTTTCTGGCGTTGCTGCTCCTTCAATGCGAACGTACGGACGAGCTAACTGCACTCTTTGGATTGTCGAGGAGCTTCTGCAGGCACACTCGAAAGCATCGGGACTGTAGGGAAAAAGAGTGGTGAATAAATGAAAAGGCACGAGTCTGCAAAGAAGAAAGAAAGGTGAAAATTTTATGGTTGTTTGTGTCACGGTATTGCATGCGAATGTTACGTAGGGAAAGCATGGTCACAGTTATGATCAGATGCCACGTACATTGAGAGCATACCACCCAGCGTGCGGTTGAACCGTTCCATTAGGCCATTAGTGTGAGGGTTGTTTGCTGTCCGATTAACGACGTGGGTTTTCGAAAGCAGAGCATCAACGACCTCGTAGAGAAAAGCGCAAACTCTGCAACTAAGTAGCTCTCGAGGTGCGCCATGTCGAATGATAAAGTGATGTAAAATGAAAGAGGTGACATCCCAAGCGGTAGCGCTCGGCAAAGCGGCTGTTTCGGCGTAGCGTGTCAGGTGGTCAACTGCAACTATTATCCACCAATTTTTAACTGGTGTCAATGAAAGGGGGCCGTAGAGGTCGACGCCGACGTGATCAAACGTTTTGGCAGGGCATGAAAGTAGCTGTCATGCGCCAGTTGCAAGTAAGGGTGTTGATTTTCGTCGCTGGCAGTCAGGACAGCATTGCACGAATTTTCGAGTGAAATCGTACATGCCGCGCCAGTAATAGCGATGGCAAAGGCGTTCATATGTTTTGTGCACGCCGGCGTGGCCACATTGTGGATCGTCGTGAACGTAGGTGCATACCTGTGATCGTAAATTGCGTGGAATGACCAATAGCCACCGGTGGCCATTGGGAGCGTATAGCTACGGTGATGAAGTAGTTGAACGCGGATGTCAAAATAGGAAGCCTGGCATCGGAGGGATCGAAATACTGGAAGGTTAGGCGTGCCGGATATATACTCAAGAAGACTTGTGACCCACGGGTCTCGACGTTGTTCGGTGGCAATCGAGTTGAGATTGAGAGATGACAAAGCTGGCCGCAAGTGTTTCTGCACGTTGGATCTGGTCGTAAAGGTGAGCGGGACAGGGCGTCAGTGTCAGAGTGGTTGCGTCCGCAGTGGTATACGACGCGAATGTCGTACTCTTGGGTGCATAGTGCCCATAGGGCAAGGTGGCCAAAGGGGTCTTCCGTCATGGAGAGCCAGCAAAGCGCGTGGTGATCGGTTACTAGATCTAACGGGTGGCCGTATGAGTACGGCTGAAACTCTCCAAGCGCCCACACCAGAGCCAACCAGTCTTTTTCTGTCCTGATGTAATTAGTTTCGGCTTTCACCAGGATGCCACCAGCGTAGGCTGTAACTTATGCTGAAGCCGGGCTTTCTTTGAGTGAGAACCGCACTAAACCCGATGCCACTGGCATCGGTGTGCACTTCCGTTGGAGCTATCGCACCGAAGTGGCAAAAGATAGGTCGATGGGTGAGCAGATTGCGCAGAGTAGTGAAGGCAATGTCATATGCTGGGGACCAAGAGGAGAGGTTCACATCACTGCGAAGGATGTGGGTCAATTTGCGACATGATAGATGCGAAATTGCAAACAAAGCGCCAAAAATAAAAGCATATGCCTGCAACACTGCGAAGGTCATTCATGGTCGTGGGGTTGAGAATTTCTGCGACTGTTTGAAGTTTTGTTGTCTCAGGTATTGCATTCTGCTTGAAAATGATATGGCCTAGGATGACGAGCTCCTGTGCAGTGACGTGGCATTTTTTCAGCTTAAGCAAGAGGCCAGCGTTGGTCAGACAAGTGGCAACGCGCGCGAGGCGAAGTAGGTGCATAGGAAAGTGATGCGAGAAAACGAGGACATTGTCGAGGTAACAGGGGCATATATTTCACTTAAGGCCATGAAGGGTATTAATCATAAGTTGTTCAAACGTGGCAGGTGTGTTACGAACTCCAAATGGCATGACGTTAAACTCATATAGTCCGTCGGGTGTAATAAACGCAGTATTTTTAGTTATCGGCTTCAGCCATGGAGACTTGCCAGTAGCAAGACTGCAAATCTAGCGAAAAGAATAATGCCGCTTCGTGAAGGGTGTCAATGGCGCCATCAATGTGCGGCAAAGTATAGACGTCCTTGTGAGTTGTCAATTCAAACGATAATAGCCCACGCAAATCCGGCTTGATCCGTCTCTGTTACGCACCAGGACAACAGGAGACGCCCAAGAACAGTAAGATGGTCGAATGACCTCTCTACGAAGCATATCTTCGACTTGATCATTCATGACCCGGCGCTCTTCAGCGGAGACACGGTATGGTCTTTGACGCAGTGGCTAGTGTAGGCCGGTGCCAACATGATGTTTGACTTGCAACGTGCGGCCCAGTTGAGTTTGACGGCGTCAAGGCCTCCTCGGCGGCTGCAGTGCACGTTACCGGTACCATTTCACAAGGACGCCATCCACGCATACTTGGCTATGGATTCTGCCGTCAGCGCAAGCCGACAAGTGAACCCTCTGCGGGAAGCCACCGTTACGTGTCTTAGTGGTTCGTCGGCAGTTCGGGCTTCTTCAATGAGGAACGCCGTTCACGCGTCCTTGGTCATGGGGTCCCACCCGCTGCTTCAGCTATCTTTCAAACCATCAGTGGACAGCGTCCAGGCCTCGCCTGGGGTTGTAGGGCATGACCTTATTGACACCCTGCCACCATTTCGCGGCAGCGATCCACACTGGCTCCTGTCCTTTGGGAATGCCGCTCACGCTTCCCATGGCCTACATTCTCGTTGCAGCACTCTTTCAACATACGAGCTGCCAGAGAACGCCGTCTAGGCTTCTCTGCTCGTCAACCTCACCGGCATGAGTGCTGCAACCGCTACTCATTCGAAGACCGCGATCACCAACGCTTCGTACTTCACACACGACAGCGCCGCGTACCAGCGGCATACCATTGTGCTACTCCGCGTCAAGACTAACGAAGTGACAGCGTCAATCTCCGAGCGAGCTCCTACAATGTTGCGAGAATTGTGTGCCACTAATGCCGTGTTGGACGTAGCTGGCTCGCACGACCTTGAGGCAAGCCCATTGGAGCAACCAGGCAGCTTTGGGGCACCCTCCTGCTGCTCTCAGACCAGCTCGATGGCGTTGCCTCAGTGATATCCGCATTCTCACGTGCCGCCCCACCATTGCCATCCACCTGCGAACTGCCGGAATTCGACGGGGTCTGAAACGACGCCAACAGCTGGGTGGCAACCGTCAACGCGCTAGCAATGCGCGCGGCCTGGACAGAGAATCAGAAATAGTATGTGGCCATAGACCGTCTTCGGGAAGGTGCAGCGGCGTGGCACAGGTATGAAGGTTGGAAGCAGCAGTCATGGGTGGAGTGGAGCGTCAAGCGTATGGCGGATTTCTGTCCGATTCCCTGTGCCGCCTGCCCATGTCGCTCGACCTTCTCTCAGGACGGAGCTCGGGAAGAGCCCGATCTGGGGGATGCGATTCGGGCCCCTACCGTCCTGTCGTCTCTCGGTGGCCAAGATGTGGGTAACATTTATGATAGTGTGGTTCTGCCTTGCACAGGCATTTCTGCTGTCGTGTTTAGAGCTCCTGAGGAGTACCGGCCAGACGGTGCAGCTATGTCCGGCGGGTCCTTAATGGCAAGCTTTGCGCAACGCTCCGCGGGAGGCCCCAGCACGGGTCGTCCGGTCGACTTGGAGGCACCGGCCCCCATACTGCCGGACATTCTGCCACCTAGTGAGACAGGTCTTTCGGCGGAGTCTGGTGGCATCCCATCTGACCAGACGGAAGAGGATGTGCGTGCGACGCATGCACTGCCTTAATCGGTTGAGTCTCTGATTTTCGGAACGGCTTCTGTCGAGGATCTCCCGCCAGTACGCACCGTGGCTTCAAGAATCGCTGACATTACAGAGTCCGGGAGCCCCATGGCGACAACGCTGCGCAAGTCACGGACCACGCAAGTCACGGCGCAGGGGCCACGCCACGGGTCGGCGCGGCGACTTCGCCCCAAGTTTGTGCGGATGTCTGGTCGCACCGAGAGACATCTCTCGATCCGCAGGGAATTGCGCAGATGGCTGCATGGGATGCTACTTGTTTCGTTGTCGGATCCACCATTCTCTGTCCTGTTTTCTAAAATGTGGTGGGACAAAGGAAAGCGTTCTGTGATCAACCTGCGACCATGTCGATCTAGTCGGAGCCGCCAGCCAGAACCATCTCCAAGAGAACCACACCACCGCAGGAAACTTCTATCACGAGAATACCTGCTCGGTCCACCAGGGGAGGACCAGAGTCAAACTGCTTTCTCTGAGGGGTCGCAGCGTGGCCGAGGCTGCAGACTGCCATGCGACAGTCAATGTCGTCCAACGGAGTCATCATCAACAAAGGGACCAACGAGAACCCAGTCTTCACCATGACATGGCGAATGACCCGGGCGACATAGCCAGTGTCAGCCGCCGGAGCCAATTTCGACAAACTTCCAGCGTAGTCGGGGCCGACCACAACGATGCAGCCAACCCCGCCCACCTGAAGCATTTTCAACTGCTGCAGCTAGCCTCACCCACATGAACATTGTCGTGTGGTCCATCGACAATGCTTGCAGTCATGGCTGAGTGTGACGACGAAGACCAAAACTGCAGACGTGCATGCTAGGCAAGTGAAGAAGAAGAAGCAGAATCAGAACAGCTGGCCCAGAATCGCGTGTTGTCTCTTGTTCTCTGTCTAGTACATCACAATATATATATATATATATATATATATATATATATATATATTGTAGGAATTCATTGGACTTCATCTTTCTCATCTGTAAATAACCATCATCAGTATTCATCCGTTCCTCTTCATCATCGGCACCATCCTGCTGTTGCTTAAATAAAGCGTCAGCTGAACCCGTGGTATTTCAAGTGGTGGAAGGTGCTTCCCGATCTCTTCGACCTCTCTCCATCCAAAGCCAGCTCCTGGAGCTCCGTTCGGGACGTCGCTTACGCCAGCAGAGCACCATGGCACAAGAGCAAGCCCAACCGAACCACCCGCCGGCGCAACCACCCACCCCCAACCCTAGCCCTGTCAACAACCCCCCTCGGGAGCCTTCAATCTTCTCCTGTCTTCCTGGTGAAGATATCAAAGACTGCCTTGACATCTATGACCGCGTAGGTGTCTACAACAACTGGAACGAGGCATCGAAATTAGCACGCGTCCAGGTTTACGTCTCTCAGGTTGCCAAGACGTGATTCCTAAACCATGAGAGCGACTTCCGCGATTGGTCTTCCATCAAAGACCAGCTCCGACGCATTTTCGGCACACCGACCGTCCATTTTGAAGTTGCTCGGAAGAAACTGGCAGAACGCGTTCAACATTGAGGTGAGTCCTACACTTCCTATATTGAGGATGTGCTTGCACTTTGCCGCCGTGTCGACGACACCATGCCAGGAGGTGATCGTATCCGGCACCTTTTGAAGGGTATCGGACCTACCGCTTTCAACGCCCTCATCGCAAACAACCCTTCGACGGTTTCCGACGTCGTCTCTATATGCCAGCGACTTGATACCTTGCAGTCAATCCGCCTGAGGCCCGACTTTTCTGAGACCCCCTGGCAAACAGTATGGAGCTCCGATCCATCATTCGAACCATAATTTGTGAGGAACTGCAAGCCTACAGTTTACCTCCTTCTCACAACGTTCCCGCTCAACCCGCTTCTAGCGATCTGCGTGGCATTATTGGGGAAGAAATGTCAGCGTTTCAAAGCACCCACCGTGCTCCACCATGCACCCAACCCGCTTTGTATGCACAGATCGCTTCAATGCGCCCCTCGCCGTCTCAAGTATCACCACCTTTGCCTGACCACGAATATCTCGCACCTCTAGTCGCCCATCCACCGAACCGTACCTACCATTCTTCCTGGCGGGCCCAACGGCCTGTTTGCTACTACTGCGGCATTCCAGGACACATTTCCCGGGTATGTGGACGTCGGCAGCAAGATGAACGTCGTGGTTATGTCGCTTTTGAACGAGACGACACATATGCACGAGGTTACTACCGTTATGGCGATAGTCTTTCCAACCACCGATCCCCGTCTCCTATGCGCATTGCCAACACGACCAACAATACATGTGCCTCCCGACCACGCTCCCCTTCGCCATGCCGTCGCTCTATTTCACCCCTTCGGCCTGCCCAGCGATCGGAAAACAAAACAGTGCAGTTTTTGGAGGGAAAACTGCATCGCGGCGAAATGTCACAAGTCCTCCTGAACGATCGTCAAACATGTTATTGGTAACTGTGGAAGATGTATGGGTGTTGGCTTTGGTGTACACGGGAGCATCTACTTCAGTTATGCCTGCCGACTTGTATTCTCAATTGTGGAAAGTGAAGACACCCTACCTTAGATCATCTTTGATTGGGGCCAATGGAGCAATAATTTGGCAATCAGCCCAATGTACAGCGCGTGTCTTCATTGTGGTATTCGTCCGCACATCACCTTCGCTGTCTTAATTTCATGTGCTCATGAACTAACTTTAGGTTGGGACTTTCTCTCATCAGCATCTGCATTAATTTCTTGCCGTCAACGTGTAGCCAAGATGACCGAGACTAATCACTGCAGCGAACGTGTCGACGAGAAACCATTGCGTTAATTTCACAGCTTCCGATACCATGCTGCTCCCGGGTCAGGAGCAACTCATCGCCATCACTTCTCCGAATATTGCCAATGGTGACGTCCTTATCACCCCTCCCAACCACTGTCTAGCTCGCGGCGTTGTAGTCCCCTCCAGCCTGGTGCGGCTCAAAGAAAGTGCTGCGATAATCCTTGGCCTGAACCCTACCCCGGAGCCTGTCCTCCTACCCCAAGGTTCTGCAGTGTCGTGTTATGTGGATACCCAACCAGTATCTTTTGTCTCTCTTGACGCCTTGACAGCTAAGCCACAACAGGCCCAGTCTGTTACTTCCTCCTCCTTTGCTCCCGGTATAAATCCTGACCTTTTGGCTTCTCAACGTGAGGCGTTGCTAAATTTGCTAACAAAACACCAGGCCTCCTTCGACGCCAAGGCTTCGGCACTAGGACAGACCACAGTTGCGCATCATCGCATCGACACTGAAGGTCACACTGTTGTACGCCGTCGTCTCTACCGAGTCTCCTTGGTTGAGTGCAAAATCATCGAGGCGAACGTAAAAGTTATGCTAAAAAGAGACATCATACGACCCTCTACCAGTTCTTGGTCATCACCCGTTGTCTTGGTACAAAAGAAGGATGGATCGGTACGTTTTTGTGTAGATTACCACGCGCTGAACAAGATTACCCGAAAGAATGTATATCCGACACCCCGTATAGATGATGCACTTGACTCATTGCAAGGCGCCTAATACTTCTCCACCCTGGACCTTCGGTCCGGGTATTTGCAAATACCAATGAACGAAGCAGACAAAGAAAAGACCGCCTTTTCTACGCCGGACGGTCTTTATGAGTTTAACGTAATGCCATTCGGCCTATGTAATGCTCCCGCCACATTTGAAAGGATGATCGACACTGTTCTTCGTGGCCTCAAGTGGAAAACTTGTCTATCCTACCTCGATGATATCGTCGTGTTTTTTTCCACTTTTGATGATCATCTGCAACGCCTAGATCAAGTGCTCACATGTCTCTCCAATGCTGGACTTCAACTACACACAAAGAAGTGCCATTTCGGTACCACAGCTATAAAAATTATAGGACATCTCGTTAGTAAAGATGGCATCCAGCCCGATCCAGACAAAATTTCCGCAGTCCTCAACTTTCCGCGACCCTTTCGCTCTAAAAAACTACGCAGTTTCCTTGGACTCGCATCGTACTTTCGCCGCTTCATTCGCAACTTTGCCACTATTGCTGCTCCTCTCCACAAGCTCCTTGCTAGTACCAGTTCCTTCGATTGGAATGATCAATGCGAAGCTTCATTTCAAGAGCTCAAGCAGGCACTGAAATCCCCACCGGTGCTTTGTTATTTCGATGACAAGGCAACTACGATATTACACACTCACGCTAGTGGACAAGGAATTGGTGCCGTACTCCTCCAGCGCGACCATGCCTTTCGCGAGAAAGTTGTCGCATATGCAAGCCGCACTCTCACCTCTGCAGAAAAGAGGTACTCGATAACCGAACAAGAATGCTTGGCTGTTTTCTGGTCCATCCAACAATTTCGTCCGTATCTACATGGTCGACATTTTACTGTTGTGACAGACCACCATGCTCTTTGCTGGTTGTCCAAAATCAAAAACTTGTCGGGACGACTTGGCCGCTGGATTCTCTGGTTACAATCGTATGACTTCGACGTCATCTACAAGACTGGAAGACATCACCAAGATGCCGACGCTTTGTCACGATGCCCTTTGCCACAGTCTTCGGCGCACGTTACATCCCTTTGTCAAATAGGCTATACGGAGGACGCCTTGTCGATATCATTGATTTCTTCTCTACCTTCATTCACCCGTCCGTCAGTACTTACCACTTACCAGCGAGCCGATTCTTATTGCACTGACATCATCGGTCGGCTTACCGGCGCATCATCTTCCCCAAATGCCAGGCTCCAGAAACAACTTCGACAATTCAAGTTGCAGCACGATGTGCTCCATCGATAGATTTTCCACCCGGAAAGCCACCGATGGGTTCCCGTCATACCACGTGCACTACGCACTGAAGTTCTGCGCGCTTCCCACGACGACACGACGTCAGGACACTTGGGTTACTACAAAACATACGAGCGCATCCGCAGTCGATTCTTCTGGCCAGGTCTTTCCATGATGGTAGCTAAATATATTGCCTCGTGCGCACTTTGCCAACACCGCAAGCGGCCCACTACTGCTCCAGTCGGGACCCTACAACCACTTCCTTGTCCATCAGAGCCGTTTTCTGTCGTCGGAATTGACCTCTTTGGTCCCCTCCCAACTACATCAGACGGCAAATAGATGGATCGTCACGGCCGTTGATCACTTGACCCGGTACGCTGAGACGGCCTCGATCACTTCAGGAACTGCTTCGGAAGTAGCAACTTTCTTGTTGCATGCTATTTACATACGTCACGGAGCCCCTCGTGTTCTTTTGAGCGACCGGGGCAAGGCGTTTCTTTCAAGCACGCTCAGTGAATTACTTCAAGCGTCCAAAACAGTTCATAAAAAGAGTTCATATATATATATATATATATATATATATATATATATATATATATATATATATATATATATATATATATATATATATATATTGAAATATAACGGTTCAGCTGACGCTTTACTCAAGCAACATCAAGATGGCGCCGATGATGATGAAGAACGGGGCGAAGACTGATGATGGTTATTGAGAGATGAGGAAGATGACGTCCAATGAATTCTTACACTAATTTCCCCCGTCGACGGAAGCGGCCAGTCTGGCCGCAAATTACGCTGGGGAACGCATACGATAGGGCTTGAGACGCGAAACGTGCACAATCTCAAGTCCCGCGGCAGCGTTGGTCAGTGGGGACATGAACAGATGTGACAAGGTAGTTCACCGGTGAGGTCTGTTCGACAACTTTGTAGGGGCCAAGATAGCGTGACTCAATCTTCTCGCATAAGCCAGGCATTCGCGCAGGAGTCCACAGAAGTACATCGCCGCCAGGGCGGTAGAGAACGACGCGGTGAATGGCATCGTAACGATGTTTGCGATCTTCTTGGCTAGCTTCGGTGTTTACACGGGCAAGACGACGGCATCGAGCCACACGGGACAGAAACTGGTCGCAAACGAATGGTGAAGAGTTGACGGGGCCAGAAAATAATGAAACATCAAGTGGTGATGTCGGTTGGCGTCCTTATACTAGAAAAAATGTAGAATAGCGTGTGGTTCGTGGAACTGACGTATTATATGCATACGTAACAAAGAGAAGTATGCATCCAAATTGCGATGGTCCGGTCGGATATACATGGACAGCATGTCACACAGCGTGCGATGAAATCTTTCCGCTAAGCCATTGGTTTGCGGGTGATAGCTATATGTTGTTTTATGAACTGTTTTAGGGGCGAAGATCCTCAAAGCGGCACCTGTTCGTCCGTCATAGTACGTAACATGTCTTACGCTTTGACCTTCAAGGGGGTGCCGGTGGGAGATTTCTCCTGTGCGTTGTTGAACAATAAAAAATCGCAGCGTTGGCATTAACTAAAAGCCAAATTCTTCTGTCTCTCATTCCCCATTATCAGCCATTGGCATGTACATTGAGCAGTATCTGACAAGAAAAGGTTGCTACGTTATACTTGCTGGACGTAACCTCCTTGGTTTCAGAAAGGTTTAGCGAGCGTTGGGCCGCAGTGCCATGAATACAGTGAACTGGTATATACCATGAACTCAAGGTGGTTAAAGGTGGGAAGTAGACACGAAGCGCCAGCCGTAAGAAAGTGTGCGTGTGCCACCTCTCGTTTTGTCCTTGGAATGTCTGCTGGATGGCGGTGCTTCTATATGCGGAATATATAATGAAAAAATGCGAGATTCTTGTACTTGGAGTGTTGACTAGATTGACAAATGGACACACAGACAGATTCATGGACGGACGCACGGATGGCTGCACGAACGGATGGACGCATGGTCGGACGCAGGGTGGATGCATGAACGAGCGCATGGACGGACGCATGGATGGACGTGCGGACGCACGTACAGACGCACGCACGAACGGACGGGTGGACGCATGGGTGGACGCATGAATGGACGCACGGACGGACGGAAGCAAGAACGAATACACGGACGGATGCTTCGCCCCATTCTTCATCATCCACCCCGTGGATATGCTGCCATTTTTTCTGATGCATGAAGAACTTCACTGAGCATGCTTGAAAGAAATGCCTTGACCCGGTCGCTCAAAAGAACACGAGGGGCTCCGTGACGTAGGTATATAGCATTCAAAAAGAAAGTTGCTACTTCCGAAGCAGTTCCTGAAATGATCGAGGCCGTCTCAGCGTACCGGGTCAAGTGATCAACGGTGGTGACGATCCATCTCATGCCGTCTAATATAGTTGGGAGGGGCCCGAAGAGGTCGATTCCGACGACAGAGAACGGCTCTGATGGACAAGAAAGGGCTTGTAGGGTCCCCACTGGAGCAGTTGTGGGCCGCTTGCGGCGTTGGCAAAGTGCGCCCGAGGCAGTATATTTAGCTACCGTCGTGGAAAGACGTGGCCAGAAGAATCGACTGCGGATGCGCTCGTATGTTTTGTAGTAGCCCAAGTGTCCTGACGTCGGGTCGTCGTGGGAAGCGCGCAGAACTTCAGCGCGTATTGCACGTGGTACGCCGGAAACACATCGGTGGCCTTCCGGGTGGAAAATGTATCGATATAGCACATCGTCCTCCAACTTGAATTGTTGTTTCCGGAGCCTAGCATTAGGGGAAGATGAAGCGCCGGTAAGCCAACCGATGATGTCAGTGCAGTAAGAATCGGCTCGCTGGTGAGTAGTAAGTACTGACGGACGGGTTTATGAAGGTAGGGAACAAATGGCTGATATCGACGAGGCGTCCTCCGTATAGCCAATTTGACAAGGGGGTGTGAGGTGCGCCGAAAACTGTGGCAAATTGCATCGTGTCAAAGCGTCGGCACCTCGATGTTGTCTTCCAGTCTTGTAGATGACGTCAAAGTCATAAGATTGCAATCGGAGAATTCAGCGGCCAAGTCGTCCCGACAAGTTTTTGATTGTGGACAACCAGCAAAGAGCGTGGTGGTCTGTCATAACAGTAAAATGTCTACCATGTAGGTGCGGACGAAATTTTCGGATGGACCAGACAACAGCCGAGCCCTCTTGTTCGGTTATCGAGTACCTGTTCTCTGCAGAGGTCAGAGTGCGGCTTGCATACGCGACAACTTTCTCGCGAAAGGCATGGTCGCGCTGGAGGAGTACGGCGCTGATTCCTTGTCCGCTAGCGTCAGTGTGTAATATTGTAGGTGCCCTGTCATCAAAATAACCAAGCACCGGTGGGGATGTCAGTGCCTGCTTGAGTTCTTGAAATGAGGCTTCGCATTGATCATTCCAATGAAAGGAACCGGTACTGGCAAGGAGCTTGTGGAGAGGAGCAGCAATAGTGGCAAAGTTGCGAATGAAGCGGCGAAAGTACGATGCGAGTCCAAGGAAACTGCGTAGATCTTTAGAGCGAAAGGGTCGCGGAAAGTTGAGGACTGCAGAAATTTTGTCAGGATCGGGCTGTATGCCATCTTTACTACCGAGATGTTTACGGCGAAATTTTGACCACATGGGGTTCTTCAACCTGCACCGAACTTTGAGCACACGGGCCTACAACATTTCCGCCTTCATCGGAAATGCAGCCTCCACAGCCGGGATTCTATCCCGTGACCTGCGTGTCAGCAGCCGAGCACCTTAGCCACTAGAACACAACGGCGGGGCTGCAAATCATGCATGCTTGTCATGTAATAACAAGACTACAAGCCACAATTATGATGTGCTGGCGGCCATTTCGCTAGCTTTACATATACCAAATTTGGTATTACAGGACGTGAATGGATGATGAATGTATGTGACTGGTGCAAGCATGATAATCATGACATGCGTGTCATGTAACAACATGACTAAATCCCACGCTCATGATGCGCTCGCGGCCGTTTCGCTAGCTTCACACACATAAAATTTGGTATTACGTGACGCGAACGGAGGATGAATGTGAATGACACGTCTAAACATGACAATCATGACATGCGTGTCATGTAACGTGACTGCATGCTTTGCTAGTAGCGTGCTCGGGGCCACTTCCCTTGCTCAACATACACTCGATTTGGTATTACGTGACCTGAATTGATGATGAAGGCAAATGACACGTTGAAACATGATAAACATTACATGGAAATCTTGTACGGCATAATTCACGTCCACCTTCTAACATTGTGCTCTTTTGATGTAGCATATCAACCTTCATCATTCCCATAATTTTCACTCCCACTGTACGTAACACCTGCCTTTTTTTTCTGCAGGTGACGGCGGCAGCAGGCGTAGCCGAAAATGGAAGCAGCGAAGGCAGCGCTGCTACTGTGCATTGCTGGATACAACGCATTGGGCGTTTTTAACAGCCTCAAGTTCGGGCCGAACAAGGACAAGAAAGACTACTGCACCGTGGTACAAAGCTTGAAGTCTATTACGCCGATGTCAGCAATGAATTGCACAAGAGATATTTATTCCGTGCGATAAAGCAAGCTGAAAGGGAACCATTTCAATAATTTATTCGTGATTTGAAAAAGCAAACAGCACAGTGTAACTTTGGCACTTTGCAGGAATCGATGATGAGAGACGAAATCGTATTTGGCACAAGCAGTCACAGGCTACGTGAGAAATTGTTGCGGCACAACCAGGTAACGTTACAAAAAGCAGAGAGAATGTGCAAGGCAGCAGAGACGGTAGCACAATGAAACGAAGTGTAGCGTAAAGGCGAAGAGAGTATAGATACTGTTTCAAGGTGCCCGTCTACCTCAAAGGAAGGAAAACAAGCGAATAAACGTCATTGTCACCGGTGCAACTGCTGGCGCAAACCCAAACAATGTCCAGCCTGGTTCGGAAAGAAATGGCGGTTGTGTCACACGCCTAACCACTTTAGAAGTTTGCGTGCGTCAGCTCTAGTAGGCGAAGTTCACAAACGTCATGATGACGATTTTGCAATTTCCGCATTGTAATTTCCCTCCGTATTACTTCCGTATTGTAATTTACTTTCCACAATTTCATGTGTTCAGGAACTACAATAAACCGGCTGAATCTCTATTAACCTGAAATCATCAGGATGTAAATGTTTTCTGTTCATCACCAGATTTGTGTGTTTGCAGTTTTGTCCACACTTTTCATTTGGTCTAATCATTTGGGATGTGCTTTGCTGGCCATATAACACCTTTATCACTTGCTTAGAAGCTTAGTTTATCGTCTTCGGCGGCGAGTTGCTTCTAAGGAAGCATATACAACATTAATCAGAGTGACTAGCAGTGTGGGATGAGATGTTTGTGGCACCGACGAAATTATCGAACGCCTGCTGTGCCACTGTCTTTTATTTTCCTCGCAGATAAGTATTTCCCGACGCATTGCGAGAACTGGATAATCGGCCACTTTCTGTACAGGTGCTTCAACAGCCCCATCCACATATTGATGCCGTGCAAGGCAGCGAAAGTCCTCTTTGTGTATCTTGAGGACGACTGGCTTGCGTGAATGCCTTTCACTTGTAGCACAGTTTCACACGCTGTAATACCTCGATTTCTCTTTTATTTCATTCTTTACTCTCCTCTCTATTTCTTCTCTTCCTATTCTCCTTCCCCAATCCCCCAATTTCGGTGGCCAACAAGTAGTATTTCTGCTTAACTTCCCAGCCTTTTGCCTTTCCGTTTTCTTCCCCCTGCTTAACTATGTAAGTCTAGTGTATATTATTTTCAATCACTGATATTTATACCCTCTACAAGATTCTATAGTATATTTGCCACTTCCCGCTGCTGTGAAAGCTCCTGGAGGCATCAGCAAGTGAAAAAAATAAATAATTGTAAAATAAATATTTCTTTATTCGGTACTAACAAAGTAGCTAATTAATTGACGCTGATAGTATGCTCTTCAAGAAGCAGCCATTTCGGAAGCTTGGCCGATTCCTTCATATTTAGCAGCATTTCCGCAGCACAGCTGGCCGGTCCGTCTTTCCTGATTCGGTCTTTGGAATGCAGTCAACAAAGAAGACGCCGCCATAAAGGTGCTTGTGCACTGCACAGTTATCTGTAAAAATATAGACACATAACTTTGAACCATCTTTAACGGCACAGCAGTGATGACTCGAACACGACCAGTGCAATCTTCTCGCCAAGCAAGATATTTTAGCTGCTAGAGTAACTGTGGCTTACTCAAACATGTTGCTACAAGAATGTGTTCTTTTTATTGTTAAATTGCCATACTTAAACAAACGAAAACGTCTAGTAAATATTTCCAGTAGACCTCGTCACGACTGTGGCTCTGCAAGACTGAGCTTAAAACAATGCAGCCCACCAGCAGTCACTCTTTCTGAAAACATGCCAGCCAAATATTACATCGTTGCGCTGTGGAGAGTGTTAGTGATGTATTTTGTACACCAGCGAAAAGTCACTCGTTAATAAGCTCTGCATGCTATGTAGCTGAAGGGAACGCCAGCGTGGATGAAGAGAAGTGCATGGTCTTGGCTGTTTTCGCGATCTCAAAAACATGAACTGAGGAAGGGCTCACTTTTGGCTTTATCGTGCCAGATATCTGGAATAACCATTAGCGCAAGTTTACCAAGTTTACCGAAGCAGGACAAAACAAATTCGACCTATGTAGCACATGTGTGTGCGTAGATACGTCAAAGACATCCTCGGTAATGGTGATACCCTGTTTCGAGTGAACTGATATATCGCATATAACCGCTAGTTTAGCTTTGTAGCGATGCGTCTTCTTTTGTTCTTTTTGCTTGTGTAATAGGTCTCTCTCTTATGGAAACACTAGAAAAGTAAGTTAGCAATCTTCTTCCCTTCCGAATAAATGACCCACTGCTGATCGTTTGGTTGCCTCGTGCGTGTATGAGAGCCGTCATGCGGCGTTCTGTACCTTTGCTGTTTTCAGCCCTTCGTGTTCGAGTCGGCAACATGTGTCTTATAGAAATAATTACGGCAATGCTCAACAACGCACTATTTCGAGAGCAAATTTTCGCAGAAAAATAGCTGTCCCCGCCACAGCAGTGAACCTCCCCGTGGTGGCCGCACACCCGTCAGAATAACGTCACGACAAAGTGTACGCAACATGGTAACACGAAATAAAAGAAGATGAACGGCTCAAGCTTATCATACACTACAATAGCCACTCACACTACCACACATTACTATCCACATTCACACACACTACTAGCCATGCAGATCCCACGGCGAGAACTTCTTAAAGCTCCACCAATACGAAATGGATTTGAAATATTGTTGCGCCAGGCTATCTGTGAAGCCATTCAGGGCAGGTAGATACGAAGCCATCCCCTATCGAATGCCCCTCGTTCGTGTGCTTGGCATGATAATACCGGCGTGCTCTTCATCAGTGGGGCTGGCAGAACCTGATGCTTTAGACTTGAATGCAACACCATTAAAGGCCAACTACGACAATTTTTCTAGGTCAATGGATTTCACTGAAAATTGCTGGGTATGTTCCTTTGCACATTTTTGTCATCTATGTTAAATTACAGTCTTGAGAGATGCACTGATTGTTCACAAATGAATTTCAATGATTGGTTCGAAAAGCTCACCTCGCTTGCCAGAATTATTGGCAACATTGTCTGTGTTACGTCAAGTTAGGCATATAAACAGAAGAGACGCAGCCGGTGGCATCACTACTTTGTCTGCTACAGAGTTTAGTGTGCTGGCCACAAGGCGTTGGCCGCAGTGCTTGGCACAAGTATAGCAGGGGAAAGCTCTCTTCCTCCTTCTGTGGTGTCTGGCTTTCAGCTTTTATACTCCGCGAAGGCGGGAGCAGTAAACGGCCTCCGTTTATTACCAAATAGTACGTCATACGCACACAGGGCTTCAGCTTAGGTTTCGGTTTTGGCATTGCACAATTTTTTTTCTTGTTAAAAATTAATTTCGAATTTCCTGAGCATTTCAGCTGTCGGCCTCATGACAACAGTGTCTCGGAACATAAAAACGCCACTACCTTGACATGGTCGATAAATCACCAGAGTTGGCCTTTAAAAGACCCTTAAACCACTTCAAGTTCTAAGGCGACACAGTTTGCTTCTCGCCTTATCTACCCTTCCTGCAAGCTTCGTCTTCTCCTCGCCACCTATACTTTCATAAAACGCGAGGACTGTCATCCATCAGCGTTAAGCCAGTCAGGATTCCGTGCTTTTCGACCACACACTCACCACACACAGCTGCGCATTCGCAAACGCTGAAAACGAAGTTAGTGACAAGGCATGACGGAGCGGTGACTGCATGACAACGCAGAGTAAGTGACGATTCTCAACAGATACGTCTGGTGTATTAATTATTCAAGACTTTTTTTTTCGTCTTGACATCAAGTAAACAAACTTTTGGCGTCACGAGTTTCATCTAAAAACGGGAAACAAACAGAGAGGATAACGTAGTTGCTCTTTGTAATTTCGCACGTTGTTTGGGGGCCCTTTAAACAAGTCGTTTCGCGGAATTTCTGATGTCGGCAGTGGCGTCTTCTGTTGTGATCGAGAAGCAGCGTTGGTCGTGCGCGAAAATTTGAAGTAGATGGAATCAAGGCACGAGCCGAAGGGCACTTGCATTTTAACTCTCTTTGGGGGACAGTATAGGTTTCCACGAGAAGTGATTACTGAAGGCAAACTAGTGAATGAAAAGGCGATTGTGTGTCTGCGAGCGTGTGTGCCTTTGTGTCCATCGTGTCCAGCCCTTAAAGGGTTCCCACATTTTTACGATAGTTTTTAGACAAAATAACTTCTTAAAGTTGAAGTGATAAACTCAACCAAAACTTTGCATGCGTAAACGTTTTTAAAATGGGTTCAGTGAGTGCAGATTACATTTGGTCACCGTAATTGGTTGTTAAAACACACTTTTTCGGCGAAAGGCAGGCAGCCTCCGAGAGACTGCCTGCCTTTCGAGATAGAGCGCCCCAGAACGAAGCCCGGATGTGGCGATCACACTGCCACAGCTCATGCGCATTTACTGCTGTATACCTAAGTAACCGTTGATAACTCCCATTTATCAACGCTTTCATTGAACAATTTCTTAAAACATTAGGGCAATTCGTGCGCGTATACGGTGACTCGTGCACTCCATCAGGACGATTCTTTTTTATATGCGAAGCAGCTATTTGACTAGGTTGTGTAACGCTGTTCATCCGTGTCTCCGTGCCAACGCGCCGCACCACACTCCTCTCGTCGCAGTTGCCAGATTGATGTCAAGTATACTCGAAGCTGCACGTCGAGGCCACTCTTGACGTAACCCGCCGAAGCTGCGGGCACCTGCCGAGCTCGCAACACACTTCTCTCTCACCTCACCCTCTCCACCGCCCGCAACGCTTGACCGCATGTCGAGTGTGAACACTTGCGGCTCGTTTGTCTGTGATGAAGCTTACACAAAACCCAACCCGCCTCCCATATCCTTGCGTTTCAAACAAACGTTTATTCGAGTAAACGCTACGCTGAGTAAACGCTACAAACCAGTCTACCAGCACCGGCACCGACGCCTGCTTCAACGTAGTTAACACCGTGCGCAACGCTGCTGCTTTGCATTCCACCAGGGTTCTTTTCGAGGAGATGGTCCATAATTTTGAAGGGTGAAGCTCCCTATGCCGTGGGTCGTGCGTCAGCGATGTATGTAAAAGTAGTAGTAGGTAGCCACCTCCACGGCCGGACTAGAGGAGCGGCACACACGCACCTTTTCAATTGACGAGGAAACCCGCGCACGGTAATCATAAATAAAAAGTTATTCCTTGTGAAATAACCTACAGAGACAAGTATCGGCGTCTTAATCTCTAATAGAATTCTCCTCGAATTCGGTGCTTCCTATAAAAAACTTCTAACAGAAGAACATACTTTGAGCGCTATCTGACCAGAAAGGGTTGACACGTTGAACTCACTGGGCGTAACCCCTTTGATTTTAGCAAGGTATAGCGAGGGTTGGGCCACACTGCCATATATATATATATAAATATATATATATATATATATATATATATATATATCAATAATTTAGAGGGGGTGTGAAAGGAGGAAAGTAGACACCAAGCGCAAGCCGTAATAAAGTGCGCGAGTGCCACCTCTCGCTTAATGTCCGCTGGGTCATGGTACTTCTATATGCTGAACATATGATGAAACGATGCAGAATGGCAGTACTTTGAGTGTTCACTAGATGGACGGACGGATGGACGAATGGACACAGACAAACGCACGGAAGGACGCACGAATGGGTGGACAGACGGGTGGGTGGATGCATGGAGGGACAGACGGGTGGGCGGACGCATGGATGGACGGTCGCACGTACACGGACGGATGGACGTACGTACGATCGCACAGATGGATGCATGGACAGATGGAAGCAAGAAGAAATGGAAGGACAGATGCTTCGCCCCATGCACTTCGTGGGTATTCTGCATTTTTTTTATATTTGTTATTCGAAGTTTTATTATTTTAAGTGGTGCTTCGCACAGCCTATTTGTCGGTATTTGCAGCAAGAAATTCAAGGCTATTTTTTGTAGTATTGTACATTCAATGGCTGGGGCTCACACAAACGAGAGCACATGGCCTGGCTTCTTCCTTACCTTGATTTCGAACACTCCTTTTCCAACTTGCCAGGATCTACAGCTTCAAAACGTGTATCCTAATTGTCTTCGCCTCTGTTTTGCATTAGGAAGTTATATACGAGGCGAAATATGTGTAGTGGCAACGCGAAGACAAAAAAATTTAACAATAAATATCTTAAAACTATAGCTTAACAAAATATAACCTAATATACCCTAACAAAACTAGCTCTGAAACAACGCTAGTAAATAAATCGCATGAGCTGTAGACCAGTGGCTGCGAATCGGAGTAAAAACGAGGCTTAAAAAGCGCAATCAAAGATTTTTATGCGCAACATTCTTTGCAACCCTTCCAATAATTTTGGTAGGGAAATTACACCCAAGGATGGAGCAGTGCGGCAGCTTTTCCAGAACAATACACACGGCTCCATAGAAGGCCGTTTAGGTTGAGACGGGCCGACGTGAAGTTCAGAGTGAGTGAAACAAATTTTTGGAGTTGATGGAGGGAACATCGCAAGAGAAGGTCTCCATTAGCCGGCCATCGTGTAGGTGCGCCTGTCTCAGTGAGCGCTCCGCTGAAGCAGATATCTCGCTCGTGGAGTTGTGGGCACACGCTCGTGTGGTTGCCCAATGGCGGTTTACCAGTATTAATTTTCGAAATTAAACATCCGAAAACTGCGTGGCAAGGCGGAACCCCAGAAAAAGATATAA
The DNA here is from genome assembly GCA_013436015.1 of Rhipicephalus annulatus. Lineage (NCBI taxonomy): Eukaryota > Metazoa > Arthropoda > Arachnida > Ixodida > Ixodidae > Rhipicephalus > Rhipicephalus annulatus. Next base: position 444,479 of record WOVY01009724.1, on the reverse strand, counting down.
ACCACAAATTCGGGCAGGCTCACAACTAGTCTATTAAAAAATAAAACTTATCAACGGTAAATAGGCACAACATAGATGGTTTGTCTCTGTCATTGAATAGCACCGTAACAAAGAAAAATGCTAGTCAAGGATTTCAGAAACAATCGCCGCCGCGTAGTTACCTGAAGCACGCGGAACGCAGATATTAGATTTTTTTTAAAGAGAGACTGATAGAGGGAGCGCTGATGAACGTGTCTAACTTCCCCCAGGTGTCAGGCCTCTATTATCTTACGGCCTATGAATGTAGCCTTCACTGGAAATAAGTGTTGCATGATTCATTGCTTGCGAACTGCGCCTCTCAGAACCATGGTAGTTCCCCCGTAAGGGTCTATCTTGACTAGCGCCAGCCCTCAAGACAAGTGGCCGAGTGGATGTAGAACAATGTACATCCTGCACAGCCTACACGGAAGAAATCTAAGGGGACGAAAACAAGCGTGATCTTTCTCGGAATTGAAAGTGTTCCCGCCCACCACAAGAAAATTATATGACTGGGGCCTAAGTTCTGCAGTGAGCCAATGTTCGCACCACCGGAGAAACTTGTCATGTGTTGGGGTGGGTGTCGGAGGTGCAACGTCCCTAGTGCATCGTGAATGGTGTGGACGCGACAGCAAGATGACAGGTGAACCGATGAGGAACCATGAATGTCGAAGGCGTGGTCAAACATTCTGTAAATAACGAATCACAGATGATGAATTCGTGAAAAGAAAGCGTCTTCGTCGTCGCCTCCGGGATTGCCATTTCACACAAAGAGCGGGCATTCGTCAAGAAGAACTTCGATCTTGTAGACGCAAAGCGTCAGAAAGTAAAAAAAGGGAGGGCATTAGCCCTTTTTAAACTGCACAACATGGAAAAACTCGACACACGTGTAACAAAACTCTCAAAACCAAACTAGTAGATTTTTTTTCATGACGAAAACGCACACACCTAGGAACGCACACACCTAGGACTCCGTTTCGTGCAATTGTGTCACAAAGGAGCACAAAGCCGCGAGCAGTTTCGAAGTTGAAGTTTCGACAGATGCATCAACAGGCCTTGTTGGCGTAAAACTCGTACACCAACATGAACTCTGATAAGCTTGTATGCTGGAAAAGAAGCGCTAAGACTGACAGTACAAAAGGAAGAAACTACGCAGTCCATGGGCGTCCCCCGTAGTACTCGTTAAGAAGAATGACAACACGCTTACATTCTGTGTCGACTACCGAAAACTCAGCAGTGTAACTAAACGAGATGTTTACCCCTTGCCACGTATTGACGATATACTAGATCGGCTGCGATCCGCAAAGTTTTTCTCCTCCTTGGATCTGAAAAGCGGATATTGGCAAATAGAGGTCGACGAGTGGGACCGTAAGAAAACGGCATTCGTAACACCAAAAGGCCTCTACGAATTCAAAGCGCTTTCGTTCGGCCTCTGTTCCGCGCCAGCGACGTTCCAGCGAATGATGGACACTGCCCTCGCGGAATTGAAATGGCAGTCATGCCTAGTGTATTTGGATGACGTGGTGGTATTCTCTGCAACGTTTGACAAACATCTAGAGCGACTGCGCACAGTATGACAAGCCATCTGGTCAGCAAACTTGACAATCAAACCCGAAAATGCCACTTCGGCTTCGAAGAGCTGCGATTCCTTGGGCATGTCATTAGTTCTGACGGTGTTTGTCCCGATTCTAAAAAAGCAGCCGCTGTTCAGAGGTTCCCTACACCCAAACAAAAAGTCAGTGCTTCGTTTTTTGGGTTCATGTGCCTACTATAGGAGATTTGTGGAAAACTTCTCCAAGATTGCGGAACCTCTTACAAAACTAACGAAAGACGACGCGCCCTTCACATGGGAAAGCGAACAACAGAAAGCTTTTGACGAATTAAAAAAACGGCTACAGGGTTTACCAACACTTGCCCATTTTGATGAGACAGCCAACACTGAAGTCCATACAGATGCCAGCAATGTCGGCCTCGGCGCTATCCTGGTCCAGTGGTAAAATGGTCAAGAGAAAGTGTTAGCCTACGCCAGTCGCAAACTCTAAAACGCTGAGGCAAACTACTCTGCAACTGAAAAAGAGTGCCTCGCAGTCACCTGGGCAATAAATAAGTTTCAACCCTACCTTTGTGGTCGACCGTTCAGAGCTGTCAGTGACCACAATGCGCTATGCTGGTTGGCAAATCTCAAGGATCCGTCAGGTTGAATAGGAAGACGGAGCCTTAGGCTGAAGGAGTATGACATTACTGTCGTATACAAATCTGGAAGAAAAACTCAGTCATCCCGACTGCCTGTCACGCTCTCCCGTCGATCCAAGTGTACCTGAAGAGGAAGACTTCCCGTTTATAGGCGTTGTCGACGCATCCGAAATCGCTCAACAACGAGATGACCCGGATTTGCTGGAGCTTATACAATACCTGCAGGGTCTCGACGTTCAAGTCCTTCGCATATTCTCCAGAGGGCTCTCCACGTTCTGCCTTCGAGGAAGTGTCCTTTACAGGAGGAACTTCGAACCTAATGGCGAAACGTTTTTACTAGTCGTGCCCACAGCCATGCGACAGGAAATTCTGCATGCATGCCACCACGAGCCAACATCTGGACACATGGGTGTGAGCCGAACATTCGCCAAGATTCACCTGAAATACTATTGGCCTAACTTGCTCGCATCAGTGCAGCGCTACGTCAAAACTTGTCGTCAATGTCAATAGCGTAAAACTCCAGCCGTAAAACCAGCCGGCCTTCTTCAGCCAATAGACCCTTCGGATGCCCCATTCTAACAAGTCGTCATGCACTTCCTAGGACCTTTTCCGACATCGTGTGCAGGCAAGAAATGGATTGTTGTAGCCACAGACTATCTGACCCGTTATGCTGAGACTGACTCTCTGTACAGTGCGACAACTGCCGAAGTCGCCAAGTTATTTGTGAACAACATATTGCTCAGACATGGTGCGCCCATCGCCGTTATTATGGATCGGGGCACCGCATTTACTGCAGACCTTATGCAATGTCTGATGCGCATGACAAATACTGATCACAGAAGAACAACGGCGTATCACCCTCAGTCAGATGGCTTAACCGAACGCCTCAACAGAACTCTGACCGACATGCTATCAATGTATGTTGATGTGGAACATAAACAGTGGGATGAAATATTACCCTACGTAACATTCGCATATAATACAGCCGTTCAAGAAGCAACCCACGTTGCCCCTCTCGAACTAGTATTCGGCCGAAGCGTGACCACCCCACTGGATGCCATGATACCACTACAGGACAAAAAACAGCTATCCAGCTGACTTATATGACTTCTTGCAAAGAGCCGAAGAAGCAACAAGTGGCAAGATACCGAATACGCCGTCAACAGCACGTCGACTCTAGTCGGTACAACAAGCGACGCAGTGACTCACTTTATCATCCCGGTGACAAAGTGTGAATATGGATCCCAGTACGCCGTCACAGACTCTCTGAAAAGCTTTTTTCGATACTTCGGCCCTTATGAAGTACTCAACCATATCAGCGACGTCACTTATGAAGTCAGATCCGCTAGACACGTGAGCTCAAGACGCCGCGATCCCGCGGAAGCGGTACACGTAGTCCGCGTGAAGCCCTATCATGAAAGTTCGTCGGAAAACGAGTGAGAGTGTGCACGTATCTTTTCACTCTCTCAAGCATCGGGACGATGCGTCTGAGGAGAGGAATAATGCCGCGACAGGTTGGCCACGTTCAAGCAGCCCGCCGCAATCATCGTGGCGGGAGCACCAGCAAGACCCGGCTGGCATGCGCCACGCGTTCATGCGCTTGGGCTACGAGGAAGAGGAAGATAGTTGAATCTGTGCCTTCGATTGATTGATTGATTGATTGATATGTGTGGTTTAACGTCTCAAAACTACCATATGATTATGAGAGACGCCGTAGTGAAGGGCTCCGGAAATTTGGACCACCTGGGGTTCTTTAACGTGCACCCAAATCTGAGCACACGGGCCTACAACATTTCCGCCTCCTTCGGAAATGCAGCCACTGCAGCCGTGATTCGATCCCGCGACCTGCGGGTCAGCATCCGAGTACCTTAGCCACTAGACCACCACGGCGGGGCAATCTGTGCCTTCGGCTACTCGGACTCGACGACCATAGTCACTAGACTCGTGGGCACAAGTTCGCCCCAATAAAGACGCTTGTTTTTTAGCCTGCCTGCATCAGCATCGCTACAACATGGTGATTTCAGAACGTTAAACTTCACATATCAATCAATTGCTTGTGCCGTTCTTTTTTTTATTCATCCTTCGTTAGCAGCCCCCCCCCTTTTCGCATAGAAAACGAACAGAACAGGTTGATCGAATGAAGTATTTAAAGAACTATTGCGCCATGCCTTATGGGAGCACAAGGCCCGATCACACTATCTTTCATTTTTTACTTCAACATCTTCAAAAAACCTGATAATAGCAAGGCACTGTGAAATCAAATTTAATAACATACGGAATAAATTCATTGCTACAACATTACGGAGAGCACTAGGAGAAATCCGCTGTCAGCAAAAATGCGTTTTCTTCTATATATTCTATTCGTAATGCTAATGCACCTCAGTTACAGTTGCAATTTTAGGGGTTTAAACAAGAGTTACCCTACCGGCTATTGTTTTCTTTATCCTCCTGGACAGCTCTGCAAGGTCCTTCGACGCTTGCGTACACCGCGTCACGACAGCGGCAGCTGGTGCTTCCCCGTAGACTGTATCTGGTATGCCGACGATGCAGACGTCAGCAATGTCACTCGAGTGCTCCCGCAGCAGCAAGTCTTCGAGCTCGGCAGGGGTCACTTGGTTATCCATACATTTGATCATTTCTTTGAACCGCTGAACAAAGTAAATCCGTCCGTCCTCGTCGTAGTACCCTGCATCACCTGGGAAACCAGTTATTGTCATGTGACTCCGAAATATAGCATTAGTCACAGCGCACAGGATAAACCATACATATAGGACAAGCTCCATATGAAAGCCATCGATGATGGCCAACAAAGGACGCCACTGGGAACCACGTTACGACTAATGCGGGCGCGGGTATATTACTCTGCTGCTTGCTCATTCTGTGAATGACGTCATGTGCAATCGGCAATTCTGCAAACAAAATTTCCCGAAAATCATAGCATGCGCACATTCACTGTTGTCTACACACGAAACATACCCCACCAAGAAATTATATGAGGCATTTACATCTACCACCAAAAGAAGACATTTACGTCTAATACGAAAACTTTTCTATAGCTCACTAAAAGACTGCGTTTGAGAAAAAACCAGCGTTGTTAAGGGCCTTAGTTGAAAAAAAAATCTATGGTATTACACATAGCTTCATAAATTGCAGAGATTCACAAAGTCCCGTCTGGTGGGGAGGAGTCATTGCATAAGAAACACCCGCCATAATAAAAACACTTTTTAAAAAAACGAGACACAGAGCTCAACTTTTGAACAAGGCTCCAGTATGGGAGCCGACACATCTTGCTTTCTTTTGAAGCATTTTTATGATGGTGACCGCTGTTTCTTCTGCTTTTGCATTAGTATTATACATAGCATTATGTTAAATGTATACCTGGTAATTATTTCAGCTATTTGGTTTGAGTGAATAAAGCGCCAGTTTAAGACGCAACCTCGAGTGTGCAGAAATGAAGCACCTACCTTGTGCCCGATTCCTTCAGATGGTTTTGTGAAAATTATTCTTACGACTAAATCAATACAGATATGAGCGTACTCGCGAAACAGTGCACGGTGAAGGGCCCTCCATCGGAGGTTTGGAGCCTTGGGGCAAGTAGCCTAGGTGACTAACTACATGTAGTTTTTTTTTATTAGCAATGTTCGTATGAAGTAGCTATCACCTAAATAAGAATAAAAACACAAGTAATGTGCACCTCCCTTGTGTTGCATCAAATACTCGAAGAAGCGATATGAACCTTCAAGTCGATTTCTGTCAAGCGATATACGAGTGGAAACCCAAATATTCTTTTAGCTGCTAGATTCCACTCAAATATTGTGGAGATCCGAGCTCCAGGCAAGCGACGTTTCAAGTTATCTTCCATGAAAATTTTCAATTTCAACTGCATAAACATTTGTATGGCGCTAACCGAGTCGGCCCCAGAGTGTCCTCTGTTCAGCACACTCACCGTGATTGATTTATATACTCCAATTAGCGGTGATGGTACACAAAGCTCATAAGCGCTTAAGCGTGCTGTGGTCAACTCCAGCGAGATGACGCGAACTTCACGAAGGAGCGGTTCTTCAAAGTCTTTACTCGGCTCGTTGCGCTTTACGCAAGTGCACATTGTCATAGAGGGTCACCGCGCACAAGAACGACCTTCTCGTGAGGGTGTTGGTTTATCCATACTGTGTTTTCACCACAAAGCTTGCATGATGCTACCGAGCCCACAAAGTCGCTTTGCTCGCCGCAGTGGCTCAGATCGTGAAAGGAGCACACTGCTCAAACACAAACAAGTAACTAGTGGGGCCGTTGTTATTTCACACTTGTCATGCATATGCTTGTGCGTTCTCTAGATACGCCCCCCTTTGTGTTTGAGCAGCGCGCTTCGATAGTCGAGCTGTAAATAGTTTTAGTTGATGCTCTTCCCGTTTGTGATATTTTCTAGCGCCCTTTTCGAGCACTCGCCGCTGTCACAGCCTCGGTGCAGCGGTGCTTGTGCTAGTTTGTGTTTGCTGCCGGCGCTGGCGTCTTCCGAGCTCTTACCGCATTGTACTAGATGTCGAGCCCGTTGTGCATTGATTGATTGATTGATATGTGGGGTTTAACGTCCCAAACCACCATTTGATTATGAGAGACGCCGTAGTGGAGGGCTCCGGAAATTTTGACCACCTGGGGTTCTTTAACGTGCACTCAAATCTGAGTACACGGGCCTACAACATTTCCGCCTCCATCGAAAATAGAGCGACCACAGCCGGGATTCGAACCCGCGACCTGCGGGTCAGCAGCCGAGTACCTTAGCCACTAGACCACCGTGGCGGGGCAAGAGCCCGTTGTGCAGCGTCATTGCGAGCCGTGCGCTCCGGTGCTTTGGCTTCTTCGGTGTTCATACTTGAAGCTGATTAGCAGTATCGAAGCGCACTGAGTGATGTCCGGCGAAAGAGAAAGAAGGCGCGCCAAGAACAAAAGTGTATATATATATATATATATATATATATATATATATATATATATATATATATATATATATATATATATATATATGATCAACCTTCTAGCAGTCTCCTATTAAATTAGAGCACGCTCCGAGAGTGAAGCCTGACGTTACACAAGTGTCTTGAACATTTTAAAAGGAAAGACTGGAGGAGTGCAGATTTGACGGGGCCATAATGTATTCGGGACTGACGTAGCTCTGCTACCCGGCTTCTTTCTATACCTCTTTGCTTAGCGATGTATGAAACTCAATTTCTTCACTTTGTCTCGTATGTACCCATCCTTCATCGTGTGCGATGCAAGGTGAGCACACCCTGCGTACAGAGGCAGTCAAGACCAAGACCGCCAAAAGTGCATAGTGGTGCTTAGCTGCTCACCAGCTGCGATTTGATGCTGAGCACAAACCGACTAAAAAGGGAAGGGCAGAGGAGGCATAGAAACGCAAAGGGGCAATGCGAGACTGAATTATCTCAACAAGTACACAGGCTATATGACAGCCACATTCCTGCACGACGTGCAATCACACGACTGCACGACGCATCACATCACAGTCTTTACACTTTCTAAAAAAACAGTACTCTGTAAGGAAGAGCAACATAGATGTGCTGCTGATAAACAAAATGCCTAATCTCCTGGTATGTCAGGTTTCCAGCAATTCTCGTATGGGTGTATCATTGTTTCTACCAAGATTCCAAATCTTGCCCAGCCATCACCACTTGTTTTTCACTTTTCATTTCATTTCATTTTTATTTCCTTAAGGACCCCACTCGGGGGTATTACATAAGGGGTGGATACACAGGAAAAGAGAACATTTGAACACGTTAGTTTTCGCAGCATAGGTGATTTGCAAGATTTGTCGCGAAGGATGATGGGCAGGTGGTTGAAGCAATGGAGCAGGGAAGGTCGTTCCAATCCTTGACGGCGCGGGGAAAAAAAGAAGCGGAAAAAGCGGCAGTTCTGTTACGATAACGGGACACTTGAAGTGGATGGCTTGTGCGGTGTGAGATGTATGTCGGGGGGAGGATGTAAGGAGCTGCATTGAGAGAAGAATGAAAAAATTTACGAAAGAGAGAAAGGGTGGCGATACGTCAGCGAACAGAGAGGGGTGATAAACCTTTCACTTGACATAGTGGTTCCACTTGTTTTGTCTTTGCGGAACCGCGTTGCGCTACTTTTGGGTGCAGCCAAGTGAAAATGACTCGCAAATGACTTTTACAGTGATGTCTTCATCTCTAAATGGTTTCGCTTCAGCGAGGAAAAAAAACGCGCTGACAATGAATGGGAGCGAAAAAACAAACCAATTATAAAATGGCGTCGTACATTTTAGACACTCCTAATGGATGTCCAATTTCAATTTGACAATAATATTAGATATTCTTGATACTGTTCCCCGTCACGTATCCATCTGTCCACCTATCCGCCTACGTATGGGTGCTCCTATGTTCAGCCCTTTAATTTGGCGTAGACCAAAATTAGTATAAAGGAGCATGACGTTTTCATTACCACACAAACTTGGTCTTGATAATATTAGCGCAAAAATTGGCAGATCTCGCGTACAGTAGGAATTGATTCGCGAAGCACGAATGAGGAAAGTTGATACGTCGCTTTAAAATCGGCACCACAACGTTACGAGGCGGAGGAAAATTATGCCGTGCGTGACTTCTATGTCAAAAGTACGATGTTTTGACGAGTCATTTACCATAGTCATCTATTCACGTCACCAGATACCAAATTTGGTATATGTGGAGCAAGCTAAACGGCCGTGAGCGTGCTATGAGCGTTGCATGTAGTCAAGTTTTACATGATACACATGCCATGATTATCATGTTTGGACGTGTCATTTGCCTTCGTCGTCTATTCACGTCACGTAATGCCAAATTTGGTATATTTCGAGATAGCGAAACGGCCGCGAGCGCACTATAAGCGTAGCATGTCATCATGTTCCATGACACGCATCTCATCATTATCGTGTGTGCACCAGTCATACACATTCATCATCCACTGACGTCACGTAGACCAAATTTGTATAGGTGAAGCTAGAGAAACGGCCGCAAGCGCATCATGAGTGGGGTACGTTGTCATGTTCTTTCATGACACGCGTGTCATGATTTTCTTGTTTGCACCAGTTACATACCTTCGTCGTTCATTCAGGTACCGTGATGCCAAGTTTGGTATATGTGAAGCTAGTAAAACGGTGGCGAGCCCATCTAGAAGGGCTGAATATACACCGACGTAAAGCTGACGCGTGCGCACGCTGGGCGCAGCAACGCTGCACCAGCAAAACGCGAGCGCTTATAGTCTGACGCCCGGCGCAACCGCCGCGATCCAGCATCCGTCAGTGCGGCCCGGCAGCAACCGGCGAGAAATGCGATCGGTTGCGTTTCACGTCGACGACGTTACCCAGACAGCACTTCGTCTGGGTAACGCCAGGTGCGCTCAAAAGCGCATGCGTCAAAGCAACACAGCTCGGTGCGCGCCTGCGAGTATACCGCTGGCAGATCGGCACCTGTCGTGGCGCGTTCTGTATACTAGCCAATTATGCGCATCATACAGTGATGTTACGACTAGCCAATTTCGGTATCGATACCGTTATCGAAACGGCCAGGAGAGCTAAAAGTCACAGACAGGCAGACAGACGGGCAGACAGACACGCTGGAAGTCACCGATGTTCGCTAAGAAATGCTTCGCGTTTAAAATCCGGTCATGGAACGACATTCAATCGTCTTCCCCAGGCACACGTGGCGGTACAAACCATAGGTTAGTTACAGTTCATATAAACCCAAGAACAGCAAGAACATGCGTAGCTAGTTTGATGCGACAACGTTAGGAAAAATCAATCATTGGCAGCGTTGACCCGACAAATGCAAGAAATATTAAAAATCAGGATTCCAGCAAAAACCGAATTTAATAATTCTCGTACTGTGTGCTCGTGCTCTGTCCTATTCGCAGAGATTTTTTTACAAGATGAATCAAATACAATTCGCCAATCTCTCAAGCTTACTCCAATCATTTTTTATGGCAGTCACATATTGTACGTCACAGCCATGTCAGGTCTTGAGACTTTAGGAAAAAGACCCCACGCACGTCTATGCGTTGATTGCAGTGCTGACAATCTAATTTTTATAACAAAGCAACATACATTACATAGTGTCTTATGTAAAAGTATATGAGCCATCTACTGTAGCGGCAACTCGCTTGTAAGTAGAAGAAGACAACGTTGCTTCCGGGTCTGGTTCTGGGCAAGACGTCAAAGTGTGTGCGCTAGTATTGCAAGGATCATCAACATTATCATAAACGTCAACTCCTTGCTGTCTTTTATTTCGTTCGTGGCACTGGTGGAGGTGCTGGGTAAATACGCGTCGGCTCCCGAGTTTCAGCCGACACACCGTGCTACTTGTAGACAGCTACAGCTGCCACGGCAAGAAGCAGCCGCAGCCTCCGAGTACTATCCCCCGCATCAGATTCCTTATCTGAAGACGAGATGGCAACTTCGACTACCAACCAGGCGAGTCAAACCAACGACGTCCATTTTCTGCTCCCGAATGTTTTTCATGCGCCGCGAACACCACTCTCTCTTCATGGAGACATTTATGAAGATGTTGATGACTCGTGCTTGACCACTTCAATCGAGTTGCCAGCATGAACGAAAGGGATGAAGCTCGCAAGCTGCGAAAAGTTTACTTCGCGTTGGAGGACTCTGCCAATACTTGGTATGAAAATCACGAGGGTTCCTTTGCGACGTGGCAAGAGTTCAGCCGACCGTTTCGCGATGCGTGGCAATGTGCATTCCTACGATACTTGCGTGGTGTCAGGTTAATGTCATTTGTAGTTCCCAAGTTGGCTCAGATTTAGAGGTGTCCAATATACACAATCAAGCGTTATGAGTTACGTATATTATTCACATCATCACACCATATTGTACCCATAGTGTCAATTATAATGATGGCTTTACTCCACGTGAGCGCTGACATTAGATCAGAATCGCACTAAAAAGTATGCTTTAAAGGCCAGTGTACTTGAAGATTTGGTAAGTCGACTAGTTGCACATTATTAATTAACACGCCAATTCACCTCGTAACGCTTGGCTCAATTAAAAAAAAAGGACTGAGGCAGCTTTGCCCTCGATGTGCCAACCCTAAAGAAAGGGTGGCTGGGCCACCTTCTTCGTTTCTGTTCGGTTGTATTTTTTTCTGCCCTTTTCTTTCTTTTCCTTTCTGAATTCTTTGTTTTTTTTCTTCTGTTCATTTATTTATACCCCTCTTTTTGTTCTCTTTCTTACTCTGTATTTTTCCCTGCTTTGATATAATGCGCCTGCTTGTTTTTTTCTGCTTTTATTCGTCGTTTTTATGCGTTGCGTCAAGCGCAATAGTTGTTTTGTTTTTGTTTTTTGCTGATGACGACGAATGTGATCACCAAGGCGCTTGAAGAACGAGAGGAAGAAGACGTCTTTTGCGCAAGGGCTCGCGGAATACGCGACACGTGAAGCATTGCACCAAGCGATGACGATAGTGTACGACAATACGGCCCCCTGAAAAAATACACCACACACTGGCTGCCAGATTACTCGCTGACTGATTTGCAGAGACCAATTTTCATTAGGCGTGAAACATGCAATTTTTTTCGTTTCAAACGGACGCCTATTCGCCTTTCCTTTATAAGTAACGTTAGTGCCAGACTTATGTGGAGTCGTCCACAAATGCGTCTGATTTCTGTGTCTGACTGGCTGGAAAACATTTATTGATAAATAGACAGGGAGTGTGGGAAGTAATTCCTAAAGGGCCACCCTGTACAAATACTAAATGGTCTCCCCCTCGCGGGAGACCATTGGCGTCGGCCGCAGTCCGAGCAGTCTAAAGTAAGGTCTGTTGGGCCGTCAGGTCAGAGCATCCAAGCAGGGCTGCCTTCCAGTCATCCCAAGAAGAGTTGCGTAGAGGTTTAAGATTTGTGGTTTTCGGGCACGCCCACAGCACGAGTAAAATGTCACAGGGATTTCCCTCAGATTGCGGGCATTGCCCCGTTCAAGCAGGGTCGAAGTGTGGGGCACAAGAGAGTTTTGGTATAAAAGTGAGAGAGGATTCTCTACTGCTCTTTTTTGAGGTCCTTGCTGGGTTTGGTATAGATCTGACGGCCAAATCGGTACAAGTATTAGACGTGCCTAAATGTGTAAGCACATTTGAGAGAGCGAAAGTACAGGAATTCAGAGTGTCGCTGCAGTACGGATACTCGGCTCTTAGTGAGGAAACCAACCTTAGCGTAGATACAATGAATGATAATCTGACGAGTATCACTACGGAGTGTGCAGTGGAAGCAGGGTAGTTAGACAGGACACTGGCAAGCTTTCCCAGGAAACGAAGAACCTAATTAAGAAGCGTCAAATCATGAAAGTGTCAAGTACAACAGGCAAAATAGAACTGGCAGAGCTTTCGAAGTTGATTAATAGACGTAAAGTATGCGATGTAAGAAGGTATAACATGAAGAGAATTGAACACGCTCTGAAAAACGGAAGAAGCATCAAAGCAGTGAAGAGGAAACTTGGGATAGGCAAAAGTCGGATGTATGCACTAAGGGACAAAGAAGGCAAAATAACTACCAATATGGATAGGATAGTTAAAATAGCGGAGGAGTTTTACAGAGATCTGCACAGTAGCCGAGACAACAACGACCTTAATACTATAAGAACTAGCGGTAACTCAGATGACACCCCACCAGTAATGATAGAAGGAGTCAGAAAAGCTTTGGAGAGCATGCAAAGAGGCAAAGCTGCTGGTGAGGATCAGGTAACATCAGACCTGCTGAAAGATGGAGGACAGATTGTGTTAGAAAAACTAGCCACCCTGTTTACGATGTGTCTCCTGACGGGAAGGGTACCAGAGTCTTGGAAGAACGCTAACGTCATATTAATATATAAGAAAGTATATGACAAGGACTTGAAAAATTACAGGCCGACCAGCTTGCTCTCTGTAGTATACAAGCTATTTACAAAGGTAATTGCTAACAGAGTAAAGAAAACAGAATTCAATCAACCAAAGGAACAAGCAGGATTTCGAACAGGCTACTCAACAATTGACCACATTCATACTATCAATCAGGTAAAAGAGAAATGCTCAGAGTATAACCAACCACTATACATAGCCTTCATAGATTACGAGAAGGCGTTTGATTCAGTAGAAATATCAGCCGTCATACAGACACTGCGGAATCAGGGCGTAGATGAAGTATATATAAACATTCTGGAAGATATCCACAGGGGATCAACTGCTACCATAGTGCTTCATAAAGAAAGCAACAGAATACCAATCAAGAAGGGTGTAAGGCAGGGGGACACAATCTCCCCAATGCTATTTACCGCGTGCTTACAGGAGGTTTTCAGAAGCCTAGAATGGGAACAGTTAGGAATAAGAGTCAATGGAGAATACCTTTCTAACCAGCGCTTCGCCGATGACATTGTATTGCTGAGTAACTCAGGGGACGAATTGCAACTCATGATTACGGAGTTAGACAAGGAGAGCAGAAAGTTGGGTCTTACAATTATTCTGCAGAAAACGAAAGTAATGTACAACAACCTCGGAAAAGAGCAGCGCGTCGAGATAGGTAATAGTGCACTTCAAGTTGTAACAGACTATATCTACTTAGGGCAGGTAATAACCGCGGAGCCGAACCACGATATTGAAGTAACTAGAAGAATAAAAATGGGGTGGAGCACATTTGGCAAGCACTCTCAAATTATGACAGGTAGATTGCCACTATCCCTCAAGAGGAAGGTATATAACAGCTGTATCTTGCCGGTATTTAGCTACGGAGCAGAAACCTGGAGACTTACAAAGAGGGTTCAGCTTAAATTGAGGACGACGCAGCGAGCAATGGAAAGAAAAATGGTAGGTGTAACCTTAAGAGACAAGAAGAGAGCAGAGTGGACTAGGGGACAAACGGGGGTTAAGGATATCATAGTTGAAATAAATAAGAGGAAATGGACGTGGGCCGGGCATGCAGCGCGTAGACAGGATAACCGCTGGTCATTAAGGGTAACTAACTGGATTCCCAGAGAAGGGGAGCGGGTTAGGGGGAGAGAGAAGGTTAGGTGGGCAGATGAGATTAAGAAGTTTGCGGGTATAAATTGGCAGCAGCAAGCACAGGACCGGGTTAACTGGCGGAACATGGGAGAGGCCTTTGTCCTGCAGTGGACGTAGTCAGGCTGATGAAGAAATGTGTAAGCAAGATTGGATTTCAGGACCGAACCGGTGGGGGTCAAGGATGGTGCCGGGAGAGTGAGCGCACTGGTAGTGGCAACGGCCGACTCATTACCATCGAAACCCACATGAGCTGGAGTCCGAATTACCGTTTAGTGCGCGGGGGCACCAAAGTACTTGCTGCTGTGCAATTTTTTTCCGAGCACGGAATGTGGCTCCGTTCGATATTGCTGCAGGCACCCCTTGAGTCGGTGATAATGACCCCCGAGTCCTGATCCGCGGCGACTTACGAGATGCTGATCTCTGTCTGTAATGTATTGTGCGCGGATAAACCGCGCATTGTGAAACGTGACGCAATGCTGATTCCCGTAAAGACTAACTACCGCAACTATCCTGGCCTGCAGCAAGTGCTTTCCGTGGACAACGGTATACGACATAAAGTTGAACGCCCTTTGAAAATAGACAAGTGGCACGAACATTCCATTCTTATAATCCACAAGTTTTATGAGCTCGTTGCATGCAAAAAATAAAAATAAAACGAGGGCAGGCAGTTGTGAGATAGTTATATTATCAGATGGGATACAACAAACGACATCAGTGAAGAGGGTAATTCTTCTGGCACGCATGCTAGAATATTCTGACGCTTTCATGGAACCACTACAAGCCTTTTAGGGGCAATATATGGTAACATCTGGAGTTTTCGACACTGAAGTTCTTCCAAGTGTCAACATTTTACCGCTTGTCTGAAAGCGCATTACCAAAAGCGACCCCGCTCACTTGCTGTGTAGTGCATTTGCGAGGTCAGCTTTGCCGCAATTATACAAAGTTTTGCGCCGAAGAATACCGCAGATTTGAAGGGGCACTGGCAGACCTAGGGTTACGGGTGGATGCGCAGTAGCTTGAATTTTTCGTTTTCTTTTTAAAGACGATAGACTTTCTTGGGGTACTTGAGCGCAAAATTTTTGGTCTGTTTGTCTATCTCTCCATTTGTCCGCCGAACCGATACGCGGAACGGCTAAAATCCTACCCCATCCGCAGCATGCCTGAACCCACCAGTAATGCTCAAGTTTCAGCATTCATACATGCGCGATTGCCAATGGAAAAGCACTTATTGCGCATATCTGAGGCACAATATCAATACTTCAATATTATGTGGCGTTTCTATTTATACTAGAGATGGCATACATAAGTAATTCTGAGAACTGCAGCGTTTATCACGCTGCACTGACAATGCAACGCTATGCCCCAAAAGGCAAGCGCTTCCAATGATTTGCTATGACAAGAGTTACTGTAGCATATACAGTAACTCTTTAGCTCAGACAACATGGTGGCACCCACTCGTCGCTTTGCGTTCTACCACCTACGAGGCGGGCGCACACGCCATCCTTTGTTTTCGAAGATGGCGTCTCTCATAATCATATGGTGGTTTTGGGACGTTAAACCCCACATATCAATCATGTTTTCGAAGATAACTGCCAGATAGCGCTCGTGTCTCACGTGCCTCCATGCGCTCGTTCGCCTCTGCTGCACAGATCGAAGCACTAACGCAGCGCCTACATATTACAATTCACCGAATGTCTCGCGCAGAACGTCAAATAAACGTTTTGGTCTTTCTCTCCAGACGCAATAGTATCTTGTTTCGACTAAATTTTCGGTAAAACATGCAAATACGGGGCTAACTTTACTCATTTCTTTTCAGGGATTTCACATTCCAGTACATTTCGGCATGAACACCTAACAGCTTGAGCTTATTAGTAAATCCGGTAAGGTTACATGCGGATATTGCTATGCTGGGTTATTTCACCAAAGAAAACACACTGATGTTAACGGCGCCCCACCTTTTTATTGTTATTGAAGATGCATTGTTGAAATCAGTATCATTATTAGTGAGTTTTACTGTATACTCGTTCTTAAATCACATCATACGTTGGTGACACACAAAGGTTGCATTTCGGTCGAGTACATTTACAGAAATCATCTATGTTTACCAATAGACAAAGGGTACGTAAAGAAGTGAGATGAAATAAACAAAAATAACCTTCAAGAACGAATATACGAACAACTTTAAAACGGGCCACCCAGGTATACTTGAACATAGCGTAGTATATTCACTTAACATGTTGCTCATCTTGCAAGCATTTTGCCGTTTTTATACATACAAGACGTGATGCGGAATAGAAATTGCTATTCAAAGCACTCGGTGGTAAACGGCCATTGGGTCATTAGAAGAGCTAGTAATGTTTGACTCGTGTACCTGATTTGCACCACCCTTCTTCGTCGAAAAACTCTGCCGTCTCCGTTGGTCGCTTGTAGTAGCCTTTCATCACTGTAGGTGCCTTGAACAAGAGCTCTCCCGTTTTGTAGGGGCCCAAGCATCTTCCAGTCAACTTGTCGACCACCTATAGAATGGCCAAGAATATGCATGATACGTAAGTTTATATATAAGCTGGTATAGCTTTAGGCAGATTTTGATGTTTTTTATGGAAAATTATTTTAGAAAAGAGCGCTGGACTAATAGAGACATAAGAACACACAATCACACTCATGTTGTGTGTTGCCTCTATTCTTGTGTATTTGTTCGCCCAACACTATTCTCTGAGAAAATTATGCATCAACAAGTCTGAATAGCGAGCGTGCCATGTGCACATCTCTTGGTGTATAGGTGCGTAAACAGGACATCTAGTGTCTAACAGCATTCCTTTAAGGTAAAATCAAATCCTTTACAAATAATGGGGATATTTTAACACTTGTAAAGTTTTCACGACAAGTGCAAGCGTCAGTTGCCACAGAGGACGTAACAACAGCGTGAAGTCGGCTACGTTGCTCTTTGTGCGAGATTTAAATTCGTTTCCTAAGAACTTATCTGTTATAGCTTGTGGGTTGCTGATAATTCACAAGTGTCAAAAAAGTAGTCCCATAACTACTGTTAATGCAACAATTGTACGAATACTAGTAATAGTAATTAGCATGATCGTTATCTAGCGCCAGTGAATATGGGTGCAAAGGCGGCCAATTGGCAGCGCTGCCACTTGGTCACATGCCACGGTCGCGTCCCCATAATCCCTATATGTGATCATGTGCCGACGTTAGAAGGCCTAGTTGACATCTTGTGTGCGAGGTTCATACTTATAGTCATGTCTTCGTCACCACGACCATTAGCGGCACCGTTACCAGCAACTTCAAGTGACAAAAAAACATAGAAAAATATGAAATCGCAGCAGTTCACGCCATCAAGAATTATTTTCGCTTTATTCCCCTGCAAAGCAGCGATTCTGAAACCAGTGCTGGTTTGAGCAGCGAGAAATAGGCCCCTTGAGGTGCACGCTTGGGTCATGCTGGTTGGTAATGCCTGTATGAGGTACATGAACGTGTGTTACTTATTCGCGATGACACCCATCTATACCCTACGTTGCGTACTGCTAGGTCACTTCGAATGGTCTCTGTTGTGTTTGTGTCAACCATATGCATAAGCAATGTGTCGTAACACCTGTCGAGTTACTAAATGTCGCGATGTTTGCAAATTCTAGTGCGCACTGCTGACAGATAGCAACGTAACATGAAGACATGAAATGCACATCCGTGTGCTTTTGTGTGCTTTTTGTTTTATTCCACGAGCACATTCTCATGAATTCACTCGAGCGTAGCAACACAAAGAAAGTAAAGATGTTACCAGGAACCTGCACGATTAGGCGCAGTGATGACAACACTTAGATCGTTCCTGTTGTCACAACTATAGTCCATCGTCACTCAGCATTTGGTGAGTGGTCTGGTGGCCCATGACTACGTCGAAGTTATGTCAATGTGGCAGGGTACTAGGCTTCATTGAGCCATCGATGTCAGCGTCGGCATGTGGATGTCGCAGGGTGCTACGCTCCGTTGAGCTATCATGCGCATGTTCTCGCTAAAGTAAGATAACTTCGGCATAGCGAATTCAATTTATACTTCCCACCAAAACGAACGATATATACAAATTTATGAAGCGATGGGTACCTTTCGAATTTCACTTTTTATGTCGCTGCTTCTTTAGGCTTTAACTTTCTTCTGAGAAAGGAGGATGATAGCGACCCGAACATGAATAACTTATGCCGCGGCTGTGAACGCAGGCGGCATTTGTACGTTTCTCTGCAGGTAATCAGTAACAAATTTAAAGGATGCACGAGTGGACAATGCTTCTAGCTTCGCAAATGCTCCGTTTTCTTGCGCTTGCCTCGTTAAGTGTCTATATCACATGTCCTCACAATCGTCAGACGCCACAGACCATTGAAGATTGTTTGCGGAAAGGGGGCTGCGCTCTCGTGACACATTACTCAAGAGGCAGATACTCAGAGAGGCAATAAATGGCTGAATATGTGCTACGAGTGACGTCAGCTAAATTTGCCAGGCATGTGCCATAATGAGCGATAACAGAAGAGGGGCAGGCAAGAGTCCTCTTTAAAAGCATATATATATATATATATATATATATATATATATATATATATATATATGACCCAGTGGAGCCACGCTGCGGTCGATCTCGTAGTTAACTGCCGAAATCTTGCGTATGATCGTATAGGGTCCTTCCAAGATTGCGCTGAGTTTGTCGCGGTTCGGGTGCCAGGGTGTTTCATATAGAACAAAGTCTCCTACTTGAAGCTCTAATGGAAGAAACTTCTTGTCATATATGATCTTGTTTTTCTCGTGATATGCACTGAATTGCGGACTGCGTTTGTACGAGCTTCCTGCAGATTGTCGGTAACGCCTGAAAGAAGATAGGGATACGATTGTGTGCCATACATAAGAAAGCAGGGTGGGCAGCCTGTGACTTCGTGAGGTGTTCTATTGTACTTGTCGAAAACGTTCGAGAGGAGACGCGGCCACGGTTTTCGGGGTTCGTTGTTGATCTTGCATCGAAGGCGAGTAATGATCGTCCGATTAGTGCGCTCGTTTAGGCCATTACAGTGCGGGCGTTGCGAGCTTGTTAAAAGCTGATGAATATTGTTCTTGAGGAACCGCTTAAATTTGCCGGCAGTGAATTCTGTGCCACGGTCGGAAAGGAACTTTCGAGGCTTTCCAGCAGCGAAGATACTCTTCAGGCAGGAGATTTACGTGTCGCAAGTCTCATTCTTGTGTGCGAAAGCCCAGACATAACGGGTGGCATGATCAACGGCTAAGTGAATGAATCTTTTGGATGAGCTGTAGTTGCCAAAACCTCCGATAGTGTCCATGGCCAGAAGATCAAATGGTTGTTCCGCTGATGGCAAAGACTCCAAGGAACCAAATCGTTTGGTCTTAGTTTCTTGCAGCGCTGGCAAGTATCGCAGTGGCGTATGTACTCGCTCACGTCAGTGATGATGTCGGGGCAATAGTACTGTGGAGAGAGAATCCGCAACGTCTTCTTTACCCCGACATGATCAAAAGCGTCACGAGCTTTTTGGAGAAGAGAAGACCGGAGGGCAAAAGGCACAGACTTTTCGTATTCCTCTGCGTGTCACTATACTCAGTCCGTTCTCAATGGTATGCTTTCCGGGTGGTTTGTCGTTGTGATGATCTCGCAGTTGCTCAGGAGATAGGAGTTGAACTACCGGGCTTCGAGATAGTGCATCAGCTTCAATATTGTCAATGCCTTTTTGGTGTTTCATGTTCACGTAGTACATGGAGAGTTTCGAGGACCACCGGAAAAGTCGGCCTCGGGGATTTTTGATGCTTTTAAGCCATTGCAACGCTGCGTGTTCTGTGATCACAGTGAAAGGTTTCCCGTGTAGATAACAGTGCCATTTATCAATGGCGTCAATAATTGCCAAACATTCGAGTTCTGTGATGGCGTAATTAATTTCGTGTTTTAGTAACTTCCTTGAATGGTATGCAATTGGGTGTTCTGTACCTTCATCATCAGCTCGCTTCAAAACGGCGCCGATACCTCTGTTGGATGCATCGCAGTATGCACACAAGGCTTAGTGGCATCGTAGATGTTAAGGATTGGCTCTCTGTCACGCATTGCTTGAGCAGACTAAAAGCCAGTTCACACTCCGAATCCCAGTTCCAGGTGGCATCTTTGCTGAGCAGGCGCGTCAGTGGGTGAGCAATTTGACTGAAGTGGTCGATGTATCGACGGTAAACATTGACAGTGCTGAGAAAACGTTGCAACTTTTTAGGGCGTGACGGTGTCTGAAACCATAGGGTTGCGTCCACGTTGCTTTGCTTTGGAGTGACGGTGCCATGCGAAACCTTGTGTCCCAGGTACTCAATGGAGGTTCGAGCGAATTGACACTTCTTTAATTTCAGCTTGACGCCTTCACTTTTGAAAGCTTTCAAAACGCCCTCCAGGTGCCTCAGATGGTTTGAAAACGTGTTAGAGTAGACAACAATGTCATCGAAGTAATTCGTGACGTTCTGCAAACGGTGTTTTGCCAATATGAATTTTACAATCCGTTCGAAGGTGGTCGGAGCATTCCGAATACCAAAAGGCATGACGAGCAACTCATAGTGACCGGTACGTATGACAAACGCCGTTTTCGGAATGTCCTCAGGTTGAATCTTCACGTGCCAGTACCCTGACGTTATGTCTAACGTCGAGAAGTACGTAGATTTCCCCAGAGAATCGAGAACGTCATCGATGCGAGGGATGGGCTGATAATCGGGCACCGTCAAGTCGTTGAGCTTGCGGTAGTTGATGCAGAAGCGCGTGCGTCCTTCCCCCTTTTTCTCTGCAAGAAGTGCTGGCGCAGCGTATGGGAGGTAGATAGTCTTATGACACCTTGCTTGAGAAGCTCGTTGATCTGTCTGGCCATTTCAACGCTGTCGGTTTCTGAGCATCGATAGGGAGCTCTACGAATGGGACCATTGTTGGTGAGATGAATACGATGCATTTCGCCATTGATGCACCCAATGTCTGTCTGACTAGGAAAAAATGTCATCGTACTTGTGGAGAAGCTGCATCAATGCCAACTGTTGAGTTTTTTTAGATGTACTACACCGCAAACTTCAACACCTTGCAAAGACGCGCCCATGTTAGCCGTGGTGTGGTTTTGTGTACGAGAATGCAGGATGTCTTTCTCTTGGCGTAGAGTCATGGTGTAGAGGTCCAGCGACAAGTTAAAGAGGCAAGCACTATCCAAGCCAAGAAGTAAGTTGCTCTTCATGACTTGCAGAACATGAGCCTGAATTTTTCTTGTCACTTTTCCTATGTGTACCTTTAGGTTAATGGGACCCAAAGTTTTTGGTAGATGATGTGACTTGTTGAACTGAGATGCACGAATTCCTCATTATTTGCAGGTGAAGTGCCTTCAGCACTGCTTCGCTGATACAGATAATCGTAGCTCCGGTATCAAGAGTAGCGCTGACAGGGTACCCGTTAATGAGGGCATCAAACTGAATTACATGAACTCTGGGTCGCCCTGTTCGTTTCCCTGGTTGGTGGAGAGGGCGTAAATGCTTGCGCTTCGTGGGCATTCATTATGGCAGTGCATCTGTCGGGGTAAGCCATCCATCGCGCAGTGTTTGCACTCGCGCACGGGTGTTCGTACCGAGGTATTACGTGTACGCTGACTAGTTCTGTCACTTGTTACGTTAATCTGTGTATTCTGAGCAGGTGGAAAGCGATGCAACTTCACTCTCTGCATGGTTGACTCTACACGAAGTGCAGCTGTAAGCCATGCCTCTGGTGTAGACGATGTAAGCCCAGCAAGCGCCATCTCCATATGCACAGGAAGGCCGTCGATGAGCCCTGATATAAGGTGCGTGTCCTTTAGGTCGGTGAGGCGTCCGAGAGACATTTTTGCATTACAGTATTCCTTCAAGCTCTGGCCTGTTCGCAACCGACAATGAATGAATTGGCGAAAAGGATCCGCGATGCCGCTTGTCAAGCTTTCCTTCATGCGTTCACGTAAGCTCTTCCAAGACGCGTTTGTGTCGAAAACCTCGGTGAGAAACCATCGGAAAGCCTCACCTTCAAGGTAATCGGAGAAGTAGCACAGCTTGTCTCGCTCTGTCCATGCTGCCTGCGGCCGCAGTCCTCACCTCAAAGAGCTGGAGCCACTTGTCAAAGGGGACGTCCGTAGATGCTCCCGAGTACTTCGCGATGTTGACGACTTTCTTGGATGTCGCCATGATGAAGGGCATGGTAGATCCTGTCGACTAGTGTGACGCAGGAGACGTGATGGCTGTACGATGAACCATTTATTTGTCTTCGTCTTCCTCCTTCTCTACCATTCCACCACACCGTTCTCGTGTGGTTCGTCACACACACACACACACCACACACACACACACACACACACACACACACACACACACACCACCACACACACACACACACACACACACACACACACACACACACACACACACACACACACACACACACACACACACACACACACACACACACACACACACACACACACACACACCACACACCACACACACCCACAACACACACACACACCACACCACACACACACACACCCACACACCACACACACACACACACACACACACACACCACACACACACACACACACAGACAGACACAGACACAGAGATGAAGGATGCTGATGAATCGGTCTTCATCAGGATGCTGATGAAGGCCAGACTCTAGGCCGAACGTCGAAATAAACCACGTTGTGACCGCTCACGGAGGATCTACTAGGACTATATATATATAATCAATGAATAATGTTGAACAAGATCGTAGAATGCTGTAACGCGCCTGTACATGCCATAATAGTCCGACAAAGGAGAGAAGATGGCGACGCGAGTTTCTACAACAATTGTGAAGCGACTGAGGTTTGAGTCAGCCGTTTTGCTAGGCCTACTCATAGTAGCATGTGGAGTCCCATAGTCTCCATAGTCCAGCTTTAGCAGAGTAATTCATGACCAGTGGACGCAGCCGAGCTGCCGACGAGAACGGACGCGTTTGGACAGCTCCGTGAATATTGGCTGATAACATCGGCTCGCACGACCATCACCCCATGGGCGTTCCCGCACTGTCTGTGCCCTAGCTCCACAGAACGACGCCTAGCTGTCTGGCCCCACCGGCCAAGAACGGACCTGCCGGAAGCCCTGGACGAGGCCGTCGAGTCTCCCCCCGGCTCTTCTTTCGGACACCATCGACGACCTGGACTAACCACCCCTTCGCGCCGTTCGCTTCAACGTTGTGCGTGGGACGCTCAGCAGGACAGTTCCGGCGTCTCGCTGGTTGCATCTGGCGGCGGCAACGCTCCCGCGTTCTACATGTGAACCAGTATCTACGGCTGCAGCGGAGCTTATGATGCATCCATCACAACCAGCCTCCGCTCTGAAACGCAGTGCGAAACGCATGGCTGACTCACAAATGGAAACAGATGATTTGTCTACTTTAGCCACACCAGCAAGCAAGCGGGAATGCCTCAATCCTGCAGCTGTTGCCTCGCCTGGCACCGAGGCTAAGTACAAGGTTGTCGTAAAACCACGCGAGTGCTTCGACCAGTCAAAATTGTCAAATCGCCTCCCTCAGTCAGCCCTCAACGCCTGCCTCAAAACCACCACGTTTCAAGGTTTCTCCATTCACCATTTCACCAACAGCGTATTCTTATGGGTGCTTTGCTTGCGGATGTTGACCGCCTCTCCCAACTGTGAACTCCGCCAGTCGCAGCTGATTGTACCGTGCAAGTGCAAGTGTACTTGAATTCCGGCTCGAACCTGTGTCGGTATGTGGTCTCTGGGGTTGACCCGGGGGAATTGACAGAGGGCCTTGTCGCTGCTTTGACCTGCTCCACTCACAAGATCGTAACAGCTTGTTATATGGGTCGTGGACGCACGTGCCTGGTCTCTCTCTCTCTCTCCAAGGCCCTCGAACGCCACCAAGCCGCATTACGTACTATGGATGCATCCTGCAATTTCGTCTGTACAATCGCGGTGGGGTACACTGCTATCGGTGTTTTCGTACCGGTCACATGCGAGATTTTTGTCCCCAACCCGCAGACTCTTCCATGGAGTCTGCCGAGACGCGCACGTACAAATGCGGGCTCTGCCGAACGGACGATCATGATATAACGACCAAAAATTGTCCAGTTAAACAAAAGGCTCTCAAGGCCCGTCGCCAACGCAAGCACTGCCAGCGTTCAGCGACACAAGAAGAAAGGAATAGCGACATTCCGACTAGCAATCGGTTTGAACTGTTGTCCCCCTCCAAAGAGGACTCGCCAGCATTGGCTGAACCTGACAACGCTTGCTATGAAGCCCCCACGTACAGCGACGCCGTCAAACGAGGCAAAAAACGAGTTCAGTAGGCTGGGAACACGCCTAAATTGAGTGTTACAGTGACAGACGACCTGGCGAAGCTTGACCAACAAATAGCGCAGCTCCAAATGGAAGTCAAGCCCCTCGCTCAACGCAGAACCCATCTCGCTCGACCCACTGGACCAACTGCGATGCACTGTACAGACGTTCCATACGCTGCTTCGGTGTCTGAATCATCCTCCGCAAGCGCGTCAGCACCAGTCAAGATGACTCCGGCAGAGCTCCTCCACTTTCTTGCCCGGCAACTCCAAGAGCTTTCAAAGGTGTTGCTCGCGAACCTCCTACTGCAATGACTGCTCCTTCGAAAGCAATGCGCCACCTCTGTATCCTACAGTGGAACTGCCGGGAATTTGCAAACAAAGTTGGTGAGCTTCGTTGTCGCCTTGCGCTGGGGAAGCTTCCCGCTTAGCGCCTGCTTCTACAGGAAACGAATTTGTTTCCACGCATCCCTGGATTCACTGCGTATGCTTTCCCAACCATCCCTGATCGACACTTCAATGCGTTGGGACCTCCAGGCAAGGCTGCAGTGTATGTTGCTACTACATATCCTCAAACTCAAGCTACCCTGCTGCAGTGGTGTAAACAGTGGCAAGAAGGGGTGGCAGTGCTCTGTTAGACTTTCGCGTACTGACGTGATTTTTGTTCAGCTTACGTGCGTCCGTATAGTGGCAGCGCTCCTCGATTGCGTTTGGGGTGGCTCGCTCACCTGCGTCAAACCTTCCCTGGTAGCCCAGTGCTAATTGGGGGAGACTTCAATGCACTTCATCAGTCGTGGGGCTACCCTTCTTCCTGTGCTAGAGGCAACATCGTGCTAGACACATTTGCAGACGCGCACTTTGTTCTTCTGCATGCCCCGGTGATTTCTACACGTCGTTGGGGTCATTTCTGTGCTCCACCTTATGCGCTTGATCTCTCGTGGTGGTTAGGCATGTGTGACGTTTCGTGGGACCTAGAACCTGACTGCTGGGGGTGTGATCACCTTCCGTTGATAATCGGTTCGGCCGCGTATAACCAGCGCCGCCTCCGACGTCGATGCCACAAGACCAACAGGGACTTAATCCGCGAGGAACTGAACACCTCGATTTCCGATACATTGTCTGATCCATTGCAGGTGTGAACCAGAGCTACACAAGCCGCCACAGAGTGAAGCCAGGTAGAGGAGAACAGACCACATCCAAATTTACATCTTCTGCGTCTGTGGGCGGCACGCTGTCGTGCAGACCTAGCCTTAAACCGAAATCCGGCAGCCGCTGAGCTTCGTGATAACCTCAACAGACTCACCGCTACAGCTCGTCGCTGCGAGAAGCGTCTCGCCCGGGAACGGTGGATGAACTGGTGTGCGTCACTCGGTCCATCGTCTTCAACCGCTTCAATATGGCGAACGTTCCGGAGCATAGGAATTAGGCACCCGTACGCTGGGCCCAGCGGCCAGTGCGTGTCTGTCATCTGGACGCACGCCAAGCCAGTTCGCTCCAGAAATATTTAAGGCTTTTTTTCCCTGCCTACAACTTGCCCCCCCCCCAATTCGACTGTCCGTGTAACCTGCCTCCGGAGGTTGGCGCGACTCCAAGTCCGTCAGACATCGAAGGCATGCAAGCGCCGTGCACGATGGCGGAGCTCTAGGCAGCAATTTACCAGGCAGAAGTGCGCAAGGCACCAGGACCAGATGGTATCTCTTATGAGGGGATCAAAAACATGGATGACCCTGCACTACAGTGGCTGCTGGACACGCTTAACACAATCTGGACGTCCGGAGAGCTGCGTGAATCGTCGAAGCATGCTGAAGTTGTGCCTCTATCAAAGCCGGGAAAGCACCCGAGCAACCTCTCTAATCTTCATCCGCTTGCTCTGACGTGTACGTTGCGCAAGCTTCTTGAACGCATGTTGGCGTCGTGCATCTCCTGGAGGCTGGAAAAGCACGCCTGGTACCACCCGGCCCAGATTGGCTTTCGACCGCATCTGGGCGAAGGAGATGGCCTAGATCATTTGACGCCCATGGTGCTTGTTGGAAAAAGATCAAGCAGCATTCGAGCCCTTCTCGCCATGGACGTTCACAAGGACAACGACAATGTCAGCCACTCTGCGATCATTCGCAAAATGCAATGGCTTCAACTTCCACCTCGCGTCTGCGACTTTGTGGTGTCTTTTCTGGCACACAGCACATTAGGCATCCGAGTAGGCAAGGAACGAACCGGACACTTCGTAATGAAGCGGGTTGTACCGCAGGGCTTGGTGCTCGCGCAGATACTTTTCTTTTCAATCTTGGCCTGTTGCCCCTGGCGTGGCAACTAGCACGTATCCCAGATGCCTTCTTCCTCCTGTATGCGGATGATTTGACATGTGTGTACACTACAAGACCTGCAACGCCAGCAGGAGGCACTTCAGAGTGCTCTGGACAAGGCGTCGGACTGGTGTGCGCGCGTAGGACTGACACTGCTGCCACGCAGACTGCATTCATGTCTATCATCAACAGACGAGGTCGCCGTCGCCTCCTGCAGACGCCGATTTGTTTGAGCCTAAATGGCCACACCCTCACCCCTGTATCCACAATTCGTGTGCTCGGGGTCGAACTGGACGCATCTTGCTCTGCGAATGCGTGGGTTCGCTCTGCTCGTCGGAAGAGTGCTGATACCCTCCATCTCATTCGTCGCATCTCTCAAAAGGCCGGAAATGCTTGTTCTCGAATGGCCCGTATTTTGGTGCGATCAATCATACAACCTCGGCTCGTTTATCAAGCTCAGTTTCAACGACTGACATTGAGAGACTGGGACTTGCTCGAAACCGCCAACCGAGATTCCATGAGGATGATTACATGCCTTCCTCGTATAACACCTATCGTGAACCTCCAGGCGGAAGCGCAGCTGAACACCATCGACAAAATTGCACACCAGCGTCGAGTCGCAGGCTACCTAAAGAAACAAGCTGTTTCTGCGGCGGCAGCTCTAGCTCACTGCTACAATTCAACGCTGTCACAGCCTGACGCACCCTTGGCAAAAGTTTCACCATGGATAAAGGCACAGGCTAGTGATAACCGACTACTAACCTGCCAACGACAATCCACCGGACAAGTGGCGCAGAAGGGCGTCGTCACTACCACCGACAACTCCCTAGTGGTATACGTGGACGCAGCTATCGATGAATGCGTTCTGCGCACCAGTCTCGTCTGCCCCGCGGAACCTGCAATCCTAAATATCTGCTCTTACGTAACAGAGGCGCCGTTGCCATCCGTATTAGTGGAGTTCACTGCGATGCGGGATGGGTTGACAGTTTAATATCCAAAGTGGATTCTTTGTCACACGATAATTTGCTTGTATATACGGACTCCACGCAGGCAGTTCGAGAGCTACGAAAAGTGACCAGCTCGCTCGATATAGCCTGTGATATACACCGACTGATCCGCTCGTGTGCATGTCCTGTACGCGTATTGTGGACCCGCCAGTCTGTACGGGCTCAATTGGAAGCAGGTGTCACTTGCCATCCAGTGACTGCTCAACACCCGCTGCCCTCACTTTGTTTGTCCCCGAAGGACAGCTTGCTCGTGCACAAAGAAACCCTCTGGTGCTCCGCACGTGCACCCATTTCCTCCGCGTGGATCACACCTTCCCGGTGGCTTAACTCGCCGAGAGAAGGTTGCGCTCAGGAAGATTCGTGTGGGCGCCACCTTGACTCCTGCAATGCGGGCTACATGGACATCCGGTGCACAGTCTCCCCCAACGACATGCCCGCTCTGCGTTGCCCCAGTCACGGAGGCAACGCTTGACCACCTATCGGGAACCTGCCCGGGCCTTCACCAGGCTTGCACTTGCCACCTACGCGGGCTTCACCACCACCCCGGTTGACCACCTGACTTGATGCGCTGGACCCATGGTCCACTACATCGATCACTCCTGGCCTTAATACAGGAAAGAGGACTTTTGTTTTTCTTTAACTGATGCCGTAAGGTGTAATGGCGCCCTTAAAATAAATTCATGACCAGTGATGAGGTGCGGTCATTATGACCACAGGCCCTCAAGCGCCCCAAATTCTGGACGTCGCACACAGAACTGTTTTCTCAAAGTAGAATACGCCATGTTGTGGTTGTAGTGCCATAATCATCACCATCATTTCTTGATCACTGCGCTGCGCCTCTCGCGCAGCTGATGCTAGCTCGAGCTGAGCGAGTATTAGAAAAGCTAGCGCACTTGGTGTGTAGGACGTGGAAAGCCACGCGGCTCCGCTTCAGGCGTGGAATAAAGTGGCGAGGAACGACACGACCACGTTGGCCGCCGTCCCGTCTTCCTCTCTCGCTACATTGGTGACCCGGAGAACACGCCCTTCGCGAAGCGGCCCGCTGCCATGTTCCCGCAACTCTGCCCGCCAGTGCCGCCGTTCAAATCGACCTACCCCAAGGTATGGTTCATGCAGCTCGATGCCGTTGTTGCGTTGAATGGCGTCACGGACCAGCCGCTGATGCATGCCATTCTTCATGACGCCCTTCCAGTAGAGTTGCGTCATCTCTCTGCCATTTCAACTTCCAGCCAGCAGCCTTACGATGACCTCTGCTCTGCGGTGCTTGCCAGATATGGCCTCACCTACCACCCGCTGCCGTTTACCCGCAACTTTCAGGTTTTCCCTGCGTCGCAGCGTGCTGGACCCTCCGGCCCGAAGCTCTCATCTGACCGCAACCTAACTTCCCCGACAACGTCTCCCTCCACCTTTGGTCCGACCACTAGCGCAGTGAGTCTCGCGCCCGGTCACAGATCCGACGAGGTTCTTGAAGTCGTTCCTGCTGCCGACAACCTGTCCACCACGAAGTGCGTTTTTTCGAAGTCCTCGGCCGATGGTGCTTCTGGCACGCTTGTTACCTGCACGTTTTCCACGAAAGCGACGGCACGCGACACCGTGGCCCCACCAGACTCCATGACGACCTCAGCTGGGCCAGCTGACCTTCCTGCAGACTCCCCGCCTGTCCCGGCACCTGTGGAGGCCCGCGACACCACTCACACTATGGACCCAGAGCCCGCTGTGACACTCCACGCCATCAGTTTCCCCTGCACACCGGTGCCTGCTGCTCAAAACCTCATGGACTGCCAGCACCTACTAACATCATCCTCGATGTATCCTTCAGAAGTTCAAGCCCCTGAGCATGCACGGCTGAACGTGCATGATGCTGTGACGATGTCAGGAAATCCCGAGGGCCGCACGCCTGGCTCACCACAGGTGCAGCACACCGTGCATGCCCCAACAGATACGCAGTTAAACCATCCACCTACCACTACGTACGCGTGACTTGAGCATTTCAATGCCGTCGACGGCCCATGACAACTGTGACGCCACATACCCGCCGCTCGATCTCGCATCACCAAACGTCGGGTTTAGCTCGAACAACGCTGACGACTCATCGGCGTACGCCTACGCGTCACACGTCGTCAAAGGTCGGAAAAAGCAATCTATCAGTGCCCTCTGAGCCGGCTCGTTATCACTGTAAACCATGTCGCACTTCATCGGTCCAAAGCGCACTGTTTCAAGCTTATCTGCACCCTACTCGGCCGACCAGGCGGCCGCCGCAGCCGGTAATGTGCCACCGGAAGCGACGGTACCAGCACGGTAAACACACTACCAGAGTTGACCGCACTCCCTGTCGTCGTTCCCACCAGCTCCAACATAGGAAGTAACACTAGACCCTCTGGACTGGCCGTACTACGCTCATGCTACAGTCCATCTTTTAAGCATCAGTGTCCGAGTGCGCGCGACAATCGACCGCACCGAAACGGTCCGTGTGTGTTCTCGGCCCTTGACCATTTTTCACCTTGTCGTTGGTACTCGCTATCGACAAAAGTGTCCCTTCATCACGACCCTCACCCGCTCCTTCCAACAGCGTGCCTGCCTAGCCACCCTTGTCCGCTGCGCCATTCCCAGTGTCGCCCACCAGAGACCCGCTGCTTACCGATGGCCCATCAACTTTGACAACCTAGACTTTCCAAATGAACACTTTGTGGATTGTCGTTCATGTATATAGCTTTTGTCACTATTTTTTTCTTTTTTTTCATATGCCTTCGAATCGCGCAAAGCGCTAGGGGGGATCCCTGTAGTGCCATCATCATCACCATCATTTCTTGATCACTGCGCCGCGCCTCTCGCGCAGCTGATGCTAGCTCGAGCTGCGCGAGGATTAGAAAAGCTAGCGCACTTGGTGTGTAGGACGTGGAAAGCCACGCGGCTTCGCTTCAGGCGTGAAATAAGTGGCGAGAGAACGACACGACTACGTTGGCCGCCGTCCCGTCTTTCTCTCTCGCTACATGGTCATGGCCTTACCACTTGTTTAACCTCGTTCCACCATGTCGTCGCAGTCTGTGCATTGCTACTGCGTCATTCATCTCCAATATTCAATGCTCCCTGCCTGCCAATAACCCCTGTTGCCAATAACCCGAGCCTTTTGAGCAGCAACTTTGAATACTAGAGGGCGTGACTCTGAGGAATACAACAGAGTCACGCCCGGTTACAGAACTGGTTTGGAAGTGGACCGTAATTTTTGTGAAATCTCGATTGTTATTGCAGTGCTGGCTATCCAAACACACAAGAAGTACACGTGTACCCCTATCAAAGTACTGTATAGCCGTCACGTCAGGTTAACGGTTAACAATTGTAGAGAAGCGCAATCCCCTTAAGCTCATTCATCTAGCAGTGTCAAGGGCTGCCGTCCTCGCTGGCACATCGCGACATACAAGCTTACTGAATCTGGTGTTGCTAATACCAATGCTCCTATTGGAATTGTTGAACAACAGTAACTTATTCGTTTAATCGTTTAGTAAATGTGCTGTTTAGTAAACCAACAGCAAATCAACGAACAACGTTTGTTCGTATCTTTAAAGTCATTTCGTAACGTTTCGCTTGATAAAAATAAGTACAACACTGTCACCTTCACCCCACTTGCTTCGCATAACATCGATTCCCAGGTTAGGTAGGATCTGTTGAATTCCATTTACACAAATGCCCAATCACAGAGTGACCTGCATCGCGTGCGTTTAAAAAATACCCCAGACCAGTTTTGTTTCTGTTGTTCTTTCGAACAAAGTGCTATTGACCAGAATAACCGAGAAAATAATTCGAGTACCATTTATCGAAGTCACGAAGGCTAGTACGAACTGTGAAGCCACATGCGTATAAGCTTCGAGGCCCGCATGTTTGAGACCTGCACTCCAGCAGATCGGACGAGCGATTTAAGCAATGTAGAGACTCGGGTTTTTTCGCGTCTCTCTAGGACGTTCAGGTCAAAAGGACGTCTTCCTTTGGGGCTCTTGCGTCTACGAGAAACGCTGAGGCGTCTTTTTCAATACTTCCCGCTTCGTTCGACCTTGATTATTGATCTACTTGGAGTAGTAGCCACATGATGAGCCTTACTGCGCTTGCAACCAGCATCGGTCGTTTGTCGTACATGTTTTCTACAGCAAAGCACGAGCACTCCGGAGGCCAACTTTGCACCCGCCGCAACACCTGCCTCTCGCGAAGATCATGGCCACTTCATTGTGGCATCAGCAACACCCTTAGAGCCACCTAGCTATGACGTCACAGATCCGGCTCAGTGAAGCCCTCTGCATGAACACTATCATTATCGCAGATTTATTGACAAAACCTCTGAATGAAAAAAGTGACCTCAACTATAAATGAATTTCCCGTTTTCTTATTCGGGTCATTAAGTCTATATGCTCGGTTCCCCGAGTTGGCCGAACTCCGTCACATGTGCATGGCATCCTTTTTCTCTGACTTGTTTACTTTTTTCGTTTTTTTCTTGGCTTCTATTGCGGTGTATGCTGGGCGACCTCTACACGTTGGCAGCGTTGGTTGCGCCTATCTTGTTGCAGATTTATGGCGTGCTTTCAGTGTTTTTCCAATGCCATTCTTGGGCGCTTATGGGTTCAGCACAATTTAAAATGACGGGGAGCGGCTTTTGGAATTCCGTCCGAGAAGCCAGATGCGGAGGTGCCTCTCGCTTCATATATTCAGCAGGGCTAACTTCAAACCGACACTATGGTTTCGGCTCTGTGACATAAGCGAGTGATTTTTCACTCATCGCTAATTCCATTAGTTTGTCCTCCTTCGAAGTGCCGCATAATCGCTTTCTGTTTAAAATTAACGTTCATAGCCGACTTCAGTCAAGTGGCTTTAAAACATTGCTGGGGGTAGTGGTGGCAAACAGTTTTTTTTCCGGAAATTCGCCAGAGCGATACTGCGTGCCTCAGTGGCTGTCCTGGGCATATAGGTGAGTAAACGGGGGGGGAGGAGGGGGGCGCGACGAACCTTCACCCCTCCTCCTGAAGGGGAACCCTGCGTACACTTATGATCCTTACGGCGATTTCCATTGAGATAGCAGGAGCACTTAAAAGCATGCTGAAAGTGCTCTCTTCAGATCCGGCTTGTTTCAGTGGTCGAACAAGTGCAGGAGCACTGTCTTCCATTGGTAGAGCGAGAGTGCTTTTGCTGCGCCGAGAGGAGCCAGGAGCCGTTTATAGTGCTCTCGTCTGAAAAGCGGAGTACCACTAGTCACGTGGCCCTTGAACGTCACGGTTTCCGAATTTTAGATGCGGAAGCATCTTATACTCACGCCTTGTAGTGCGCCGTCCGTGCCGTCCACGCCGTCCGCACCGCTTCTCGAACATTCGACAGCTGACGCGCACGCATGCGCCGTCGCCCACCATCTGTGCCGCGCGCGCTTCTCCTTCGAGAACATTCGACAGCTGACAGCGCATGTGCCGTCGCGCCTTCGCCATCTGTGCCGCGCGCGCGCTTCTCCTTCGAGAACATTCAACAGCTGACAGTGCATGCGCCGTCGCGCTGTATATATACTCAAGGTCGGCGCTCGCTCGCTCAGTTGCCGCTCGTCGGTTGGTTTGTACGGCGCGTCGACGTCCAAGGTCGCGGTGAAATGAATTCCAACGAATCGACAAACACAATGATCGACGTCCCTTCGACCAGCGCCGTCCTTTCGCATACGTGTGTACGTGTTCACTCATTTAACACCCCCTCCTACAACCACGTTAACCAATTTAGCCATCGACCCAAGTAAGTCGCAATTTAACACCCCATTTCACAACCACGTTAACCAATTTAGCCATCGACCCAAGTAAGTCGCACTTTAACACCCCGTTAACCAATTATATGCTCCGCATCCTCCTCAGTGTTCCCCCGAGGGAAGCTGCGGGCAATTTTTTTCTTTAGCCGGCGAGCGTGGCAGCAATAGTACCAACTATGTGTACTTTGACACCACTGTTTTGTACGGGTGGCTATAATGACAACTTTACGTCGGCCAAATGCGTCGTTGCGCAAACATACTAGGGATTAGAATAATGAAGAACACGTGGCTGACCAATTTCACGCGTATTTTCCTGCTGCCCCCCAAAGAATATGCCGGGGATTGGAATGTTTCAGTCACATGGTCCCCCACTCATCACCCCCTTCCTTCCGGGAGCACGCCGCATTCCAGTGGCAGGTTCAGTGGCACTGCTCTCAATGCTCTGCCCCCCACTCCTCACTGCCCTGCCCCTCTACTCGTGTTTTCTCAATGGAATTCGCCATTAGTCAAGGGCGCCATTGGAGACAGCCGCTGTCCGCTGCGTGCCACCATGGAGCGTTGTGCATCGAATGTGTAGGGGGGCTACTTTGAAAGCCGTCTATCCGGAACGGGGGGAAGAATAGAACGTAAGACCGAGAGGGAGTTCAGGCTCAGTAATAACGATTTGCACAACCAAGACGTGAGAATAGCGGCACAATGTGCAGAAAAACAGACGGGTGGAGGCCCGGTTCTATTATTCAAACGAATACAAATTGGTCTCCGGACAATGTGCGTTGGATTTAAATGTAATGGCGAATTCTACTTGTCGAGCAGGAGCATGCTCCGCGGCCGAGAATCTGCATTCTACTGGTAGATTCGCAGCGTGTTCGCGTGTTTCACTGGCCGATTAAGAGCAACTCACTCCGTGACGGAGCGTTCCGCGTGCTCTGTCTCGCAGAGACAGATCTTGCCGGAACTCCGAGAATGCGTTGCTGTCATTTCCGGCACAGGAGGGCCGTGCTGTTGCCTGCAGCTGCCTTGAGCATTTTTTTTCCTTTTCGAGGTGGTGCCCACTGCACTGGTTTACATTTCTCAAACGGCATTGTTTGATGCTGTTGGATGTGCTGCTGCTGGTTTGATTCTCGTTTTCAGCGACAGCGAGAGCACTAGTAGCAACAGCGACGACGATCCGCACGGAATTTCCCGCCGTGTGCATGGCCGAAGTCTCGACCGAACAAAATCGGCTATGTCGAGGAAGTTTTCAGGACTGGTTTAGCGACGTATGTGAAAAAAAAACTTCCAGCACGACCTCAAGCTGGGCATAAACGTGTTCCACTCGCAGATCTGGCTTCGCGCGATTCGAGTGCTTGCTCGAGAATTTCGGTGGCCGCTCCGGATCTACCAGTGAAGTTCGCCATAAGCGTTTGAACCCGGAGAATTGAATTAGCCTGTTTTGCACACCACCGAACGACTCTTCAAACCGAAACACCACCTAGCATCCACGGAAGATGTTAAGACCAATAATTTATTAAAATCATCTCGCTCTGCACTCTCATATAATAAAAACAACGCCTGTCAATCTTGATGCCTTCGCGCGTTGAAAACATCTCCTGAATTCCCCAGCTCGCCTATTGGCTGTTTGCTGCCTCTCGTTCTTCCGTTCCATCATCTCCTCTCCCTTATAAATACAACGCTGCATATAAGCCCCCCCCACCCGCCAAGCACATTCTCCTTACCAGGCTAAGGTTGATGAGAAAGGAGCTTTTGCAGTCGCAATAAACGGGACCCGCCTTTCTAGATTTAGTTCCTTGTGCCTCGTAGCCGCATTCTGCGACTTGGATATTCAGGTTTCCCGTAAAGCGCTCTTTCTTAGAGAGGAAGGAGTTTGTCTTTTTGCCATTCCGCCGACAGTTTCCGTAGCCGTCGTGCTGTGACAGTTTCCGTAGCCATCGACAGTTTCCGTAGCCATCGACAGTTTCCGTAGCCATCGACAGTTTCCGTAGCCATCGACAGTTTCCGTAGCCATCGACAGTTTCCGTAGCCATCGACAGTTTCCGTAGCCATCGACAGTTTCCGTAGCCATCGACAGTTTCCGTAGCCATCGACAGTTTCCGTAGCCATCGACAGTTTCCGTAGCCATCGACAGTTTCCGTAGCCATCGACAGTTTCCGTAGCCATCGACAGTTTCCGTAGCCATCGACAGTTTCCGTAGCCATCGACAGTTTCCGTAGCCATCGACAGTTTCCGTAGCCATCGACAGTTTCCGTAGCCATCGACAGTTTCCGTAGCCATCGACAGTTTCCGTAGCCATCGACAGTTTCCGTAGCCATCGACAGTTTCCGTAGCCATCGACAGTTTCCGTAGCCATCGACAGTTTCCGTAGCCATCGACAGTTTCCGTAGCCATCGACAGTTTCCGTAGCCATCGACAGTTTCCGTAGCCATCGACAGTTTCCGTAGCCATCGACAGTTTCCGTAGCCATCGACAGTTTCCGTAGTCATCGACAGTTTCCGTAGCCATCGTACCTACGCCGTGCGCTGCATATTCCAGTCTCTCGCGATCAATAACAAAGCCACCCAAATGCAACGTCATTTAGATGTTTTACCTAAATGTTTCAGCAAACACCAATAAGGTCCAAGAAGGTTTTGAGGGCATAAAACACACAAAATGCAGAATGACTAGAAAATGACCCAAATGACTTAAAAGAAGCCGCCAGGTCTACTCCTACACCACACGGCAAAAGCAACACGCAAACGAAAGCGTGAACAGTCACTTAAAAGATTAAAGAACTACCAGCTCGGATATGCAACGATGGCAAAAACAAGAATTTGTGGGGGGTGGGCGTATTATGCACACATTTTGGTGTAGGAGAACAGGTAGCCGATTTTTCCAAATAAAGCTTAGTTTGAAGTGAGCGACCTTCATGTTTAAATATTGAGCAAAATACTAAAAGAAACCTGAAACATTTGCACCTCTATCAAAAATGGGGCCGACGTGGCTGCGGATTGTCTATCGAGCATGATTAGCACTAGAAAACTGCGGCTGACGATAATACAAGATCAAATTGGGAGCCAACGCATCGAAATGCATAGTCTACGTAGGATCAATGAACAGGAGGAACTGCATCAGGCATGTTTGCTGGTGTTTCAATGAGAAGATCTAGCTTTGTCATAGGCGCCTTGTGATGTTATTTTTCAGTAGTCGATTGTCCACGTCATATTGCTTGGTCTGGCATACCACTATTGGTAATTACATTCGGGAAAAAAGAAACTGCAAAGGGAATAAGCATGGCGCTTTCGCCCTTGTGAAGAAAGGGTGTTATGGGGCCACTCAAAAAATGGGGAGAGGTCGGTGGCCGAAGGGTGCCGACCTGCGCTCCCGCGAAGAATGCGAATGACAGTGCCGTCATTCTACTTTCTAAAGAGGCACCTCTGATTGGTACGGAGTCTGGAGGAGGGCTTATTGGGCTGCCGGATAGGTACACACAGGTCTGCACGACCATTACCTTGCAAGAGTGACTGGGCCGGAACGCAATGATTCTTCACTGCTGCCACGCACAAGCGTTACAGTAAGATTCACGCAGTAAAGACCTGACTATTAACAAGTGAGTGTTGACCTGAACTGCAGCAGAATGCGACAGTCGCAGAGTATGGGCATCCAGGCCAACACTGCAAACGACTGTGGCTACCCTCGAGACATAAGGCCCGTAATTCGGAAGAGACACTTCTACTCTGCATGGAGCATTGTAGTCACGAAGCAGAGGTTCTGACGATAAAACCAAACGCGAAGTAGAGTATGGTGGCGGTACAATGCTCAAGTAAAAAATATCGTCTTAGCAAAGACAAAAAAAGGCAATGGCCCGAGGACTGCCGCGCCTTTGTTTGCCTCTGTTTAGGCCGTGGCACTGCCCACCTCCCGCAACAGCATCACCTCGATGCTAACCCAAGTGCTACGGTAATGATGAACAACAAAAAATTTGTCAAGCCCCACGTATCTTAGAAATTGATGTTACGCGAAGCACGCGGAGAAAGTATAACTGTAGTGTAATCTTTTTAGTGAGAGAATTTTCAAGAAATGATGCTAAGGCATGCACAAATATTGCACGAACAGACATATGGTAAACAGTTGCATATCTACTCTCGCGTAATGATTCCAACAGCAACATAGGTATAAGCAACATGAGAAGTGGTAAGCTCATATCTTGCGCTTTTGCCAGAGAGGATGGTGGTCCTGGACAATGCTACACAAATGAGCTTTAGAGGATGGCGCTTCCCTGTGATTATCAATAACCCGACGAGATGGCTGCATGATAGAAGTAGGTATGTACTGTTTATAAGCTTCGATAGCTTGCACTTCCACTACAATGGACGTTTCACGAGCATTACAGTCTATTCCAAAAGTGGTTCCCAGACCTGGCATGACTTTGTGGTAGAATAGGTGATTGCCATGCAGATTGCTGCCTCTGGATTCATGCTGAGACAATGATATTTATTCTATGCGCTCGTTAGGTCAACGCTGCTGATGCCAGCTTTTAGAGGCAATTCTCCTTAGGGCCGATCTGGTTGGCGTCCACCACGCCCCATAAAATCCAAACAGAACCCAACACCTGCACAACAAAAACAAAAAACATGAATGATCATGCATGAACAGGCATGATCACCCGCGCCATTCATCTGTTTATCTAACCATCCTCCTTTCCACCCGTCTGCGCATTCGTCCACTTGTCTGTCCATCCGTGCATACGTCTACCTGTCGGTGTGTTCGTGTCTATGTCTGTCTGTCTGTCCACCCTTTATACTAGTCGTTAACTTCAACGTATACAATATTGGCCTTATAACCTATAGCTTCACCGACTCGTCGTCATTCACTTTCTGAAGATGCACTAAACGCTCTCGAATAATTATTACCAATGTTTGTTCACACCGATCCTTGGTTGACATAAAGTTTAGTTCACCTGCAGTGCATTGCGCCTAACTACAGTTAATTTTAACTAGACGTGGTGGCTGTATCATAGGAGTACGTGTGTAATGTTTATTAAATTGGGTATCCATCACTCAAGACACTTCAAGAACAGTTCGGTCTACTTGAAAAGCAGTTGCGAGACCAGGCGTAGCTCTGTAGTAGAATACTTGGTTACCACTTAAAATTCTGGGGTTCGATCCTTCTTGGAACAATCACAATTTAGAGGCGAAAATTCCTATGGTCTAGGGCAACCCCGCGTCTATCCGGCAGCGTAGCCAGTCCAGCATTTTTTACAAACAGACAGATGGACAGACGGACGCTGCACCTCACTCATGATAAGTCACTGCGCGTATTTGCCACGATTCTTTTACTTTCTTCTGGTCAACGCTACCGATGTCAACTTTGTTTTAGCGCTCATGCGTTAAAATACCAGTGTGTATTCTCACCGTTCCTGGATAGATGCGAAGTGTCAATCACCAGAGGCACATACCCGCATACGAGTGGCACATAACCGCCCGCGGGTATGTGCCACTTTCTGGTGGAAAGGGTTAGACGACGTGCGCGACAGGATTGTGACATTATTCATGTCATGACCACCGAGTCGTATTTGTCAAACGATCTTACCGTACCCTCCCATAATAATTTTTATTTTCCCCAAGTTAAAGGGGTGATGACGAGTGCACCCAGACGTACATAGACAGACGTATGCCGACAGTGCTTGCAGTACGCAAGCAAATGCTGCGCATTTACACTTTAATGTTCTGAAAACAATGAATATCATGTTTTAACCATACTACGTGCACAGATACAGCACTCTGGCCGCGGCTCTGAGCGTCGTGGTGGTTAAGTTCTGTCCGGAAGGGCCTCGTAGTTAACTTCGCTCACTCGTCTTAGGACCTTGCAAGTTCATAACTGCCTATCAAAAGGCTTTTCAGAAAGACCTTTGCCGCAATCAAGGGCACTTGGTCACCCGGTTGGTAGTCGACTTGTCTGTGGCAGACCTTTTAGCACAATCTGTCGATGCCCTATTCTTTCATGACGTTTAAATGAGCGAGATTGCGTGCTTCTTCGGCTCCTTGCACGAAACACTTGGTACCTTCTTCAACATTGTCTACATCGCGTGGAGTTTTGTATCCAACATTGTCGCGACATCACGACCATACAGAGGGCGAAACTGCGTGAAGCGAGTGGTCTCTTGCGTAGCGGCATTATACGCGAATGTTACGTAAGACCATACCTCATCCCACGTCTTGTGCTGTACGTCTATGTACATAGCCAGCATATCAGTCATCGTTGTGTACAGCCTTTCGGTCAGTCCATTTGTCAGTGGTTGCGATGCATCGTGTAACAACTTGACTGAACGACGTGTTAAGGAGCCTCGCCGTAATCGCTGTTGCTTGGTCTGGGACGACGCAGGATGGAGTGCCGTGGTGCTGGGAAACGCTCTCCACATAAAGGTGAACAACTGCAGAAGCTGTGCATTTTGGAATTACCTTTATTTTGGTGTAGTGGGTGAAATAAAGCGCCGCATTGAATATCGACTTGTTTTATGAATACGACCAGGAAAAGGAACACAAGAGGTGCATGCCGATCTGATAAAGGTCTGGGTGCAAGAGTGATCGAGGAAAAGTGTTTTGGGTGGCTCAATAGGGTGAAGTAATCCCGCAGGCTTAACAGATGAGGACTTTCAGCGCTGACACTCCTGGTAGGCTGGCTTGAACGTATTGTTTAACGCAAGCGGCAAGTTTCGGCCAGTAGTAAGACTTGAGTTTCTCACCGAGAGTTCGGGTGGTGCCCAGGTGGTGACATCCAGTGTCGTAGTGCTCAGGCAAAAAACATTTTGTGATGAATCCCAGCTGAGACAACCAATAGTTAAGTGTTGTGGCTGGCAGCCGCATTTTTTTTCTCTAGCATGTCCTGTCGCAGACAAAAGGATGACAATGCAAGCTATGTGTGAGGCAGAGAGAGGTTACCGCCCTCTATATGGTAAATTATAGTTTACAATTCATCACCTACCCACTGCCCTGTAGCTACGTCTGTTGTGCTTACGGCTCTACGCAAAGGGCAGTAGTCTTGAGGTTTTAAATGACAGGCTCCAGTGGCGCGCGTCACAACGTGTCTGCACCTTCATTCGTATGACCTGACTTAATCACGGTAGTGACGTCGTACATCTGAAATAGTAGGCAGCACTGGTATAGTTGTTCGAAAGGGTCTCTTAGGTTCACCAGCCAGCACAGTGAGTGGCAATTAGTCACTACTCTGAATGGGTGGCTGTAAAGGTAAGGTCGAAGCTTAGCAAGTGTCGATACAACAGCAAGACACCACTTTTACGCCGTATTGTAGTAGGACCCCAGGCGTGATTTGGTGCGACTAACGTAAGCGATAACGCTTTCGATTACATCCTGCCACTTTACGAGTAGTGCGCCCAGACCGATGTTATTGTCGTCTTTATCAATTTCTGTTTCGGCTTCATTATCGAAGTGTCCAAGAACAGAGGGCGATGCCAGGAGATGCCGCAGCTCGGTCAATGCCCTGTCTTGTTCTGAGCTCCTAACGAATGGTGTGTCGTCTGAGGTGAGTCGACCAAGTGGTTCGGCAACTGGCAAAAAGAATGGCCTATAAAGCGCCGGTAGTATGCACATAGTCCTAAAAACCCTCGCACAATTCCATTACCCTGCCAGCGAGAAAGGGAGCATTACGAAGCGCGTGCGTATTGCTTCTATAGCATTCAGTTGAAGACAAAATCCGGGAACACTTAAACTATGTCTAACCACATTAAAGAGACTAACACAAAATGTTCGAGCATACCTTAAACATTGTCGCAGGGGCTGGGAAGCCCATGTCTACACCGGCTGCGTGATCTCGTGACGGAGAACACAACAGCGATGCCGCTTCAGTCATGGCATAGACGTTCGCAAGCACCTCCAGTCCCTCCCCGAAGGCTTCTTGAACAGCCTTGTATTGAGATGGAGAGAGCACCATACCTCCTGTGCACACACGTCGTAGTCCTCTGAGCCGTATGCCGGTGCTCTGCATTTCACTCACGATTGTCCGGAGGTGCCAAGGCAACAAAATAGCTGCCGTTACCTGCATGGTACATAGTGATATAATAGTAGTAGCGTTAGTTGTCACGCAAGATGTCGGCCTTTCGTGTACCATAGGCTAAATAACATTGTATTTTGAGCTCTTGATGATAAGTGTTTTTTGATGGCGAAAGGCCCAGGTGTGTAAAAATAGCCGTATCTGGGGTTTTACGTTCCAAAGCCACAATATGATTAACAGAGATGCGTAGAGGAGCGCTCCGAAAATTTCGACTGTGATGTTCTTTAGCGTGCACTGATAACGCACAGTAAATGGGGCTCCACCATTTCGCCTCCGTCAAAATTTGACCACCATGGCTGGAATAAAGCCCACGATTTTTGGGTCAGCATGCGAGTACTGTAGTTGCTTTTCCACCGACGTGAACAGGTGTGCAAGAAGATGCGTTATTACAAATAGTGTGGTGTATACGACCACTAATGGTTTACATTGATATGAGGTAACATATGTAGGCAAAGTGGCCTTAGAACACATGCTGTTTGGAAGCGTAGAATATTTATATACCATGAATTTATGACCCAGACATGTAGAGTTATGTATGGTAGTTCCGTCAACGGCAAGCGAGAGTGATACTAAAATATAAGAATGAAGCTCAATGACCTTAACAGGATAAACGTGTTATTTTCAAAGTGTTGAAGAGTGCTTCATAAAAACTTGAATTGAACTCAAACACGCACCACACACACACACACACACACACACACACACACACACACACACACACACACACACAGGCATGAAACACGCACAGCACACGCTTCCAACACATTTATTTATAGCACACAGGCTTGATTATATACGTGTCGCACATGCACCCTTTAACATCAGAGAATGCCAACAGCACAAAACATAGGCATACAATTTTCCCTCTCACATCCAAGAACTAATAAACTGGGATTCACCGGGAAACAAAGAAAGTGAAAAGGCCCTTACACAGTTATTCTTTAAAATGCGAAGGAGCTTTTCGGCTAGCTCGTGTAACGCTGCGCCTCCATGCGAACGTGCCGCCCACAGCAGCTGTTGGCGTGGTGCCAAGTAGGTCACAATGCTGCTGCGCGTTGACGTCACGCTCCCCTTGCAGTGCGTGCTGACGTCACACTCTCCCTTGCCTGCTGCGTGCTCGCCGTGGCCCCCCGCAGCGGCCACCTTGGTCATTCGCCCGCAACACCTGCCGCGACCACCGCTCGCTTCCCCGCCGACTCGTCTGTTCACGCGCAATAAACCTGACTCACGCAGAACTTACGCGTTAAACATGTCTGTACGTGACACCTACAAGACCTACGCCATTAATAGGGAGTTTAGTGCTGGGTACGCATTCTCTTGGGGCGATGCGGGCTTGGGAGCGCGCGGCGTTGCGTGCCCAACCCATACCCAACCGGAATGCCTTTTAGTTGGCGCCACGGTGGCACGCACGCAAACGCAAGCCGCGGGAAGTTCAAACGCGCTCGCAGAGCCATAGCGTCTTGTCGCGTAAGTATTATTTAAGTCTTTTTATGATTTAAAATGTTAAATTAAACATCAATAGTGATCAGGACACTTTTTTATTGCGTACAGTAATCGGGTATACGCAAAAAGTGAAAAATACAAGTTTACTGTAGCGAGAGTGTCGACATCTTGTGACACTTCGTGCAACCGCAGTCATGAGCATGTTAGCTTACGCGTAATGTTTTTGAGGTGAAAATGAATAGAAAGGTTACTAATTTATAGTATTGTCGCAGCGCAGTTTTCGCACCAGATGTAAAATGCACAATGTTTCTGCAATAACAAAGTTGTGGCGTGGCCTCCGCGATCGGCTGCAGGCGGCGCGCCGTGCCGCCGGCAGCCGATCGCGGAGGCTATGGTTGTGGTTGTCTGTTTCACTATGGCCGTGCTAGATGGCGCCACTTATTCAGCTAGTCAGGGGCTGGCATATGCCTTTTAGTTTCTATGTTCCAGGCCATTCTAGCTTTGGAAATCTTACTGAAACCGTGTAAACGCTATAAGTGCTCGCACTTTGCCTTATTTAACTCGACGGCCAGAGTATCCGCAGTGCGGATGCCGTGAGTTCTTGCGAAGGTGGACCGCGTGGACGCACGGCCCCATCGCCCCGGCGATCTTGCCACGCATCTGTCTGGGATTTCGCGCATGCGCAATACCGCCACCCCAACGTCCTGCGTACGCAAGCCGCTTGGGTACCCAGCACTAAAACTCCCTAGTCCCTTCAAACGAATCTTCCAACGCTCTCCGCGGCACACGTGTTAGCGCTGTTCAACCCATGAC
This sequence comes from Rhipicephalus annulatus, assembly GCA_013436015.1. NCBI lineage: Eukaryota > Metazoa > Arthropoda > Arachnida > Ixodida > Ixodidae > Rhipicephalus > Rhipicephalus annulatus. The sequence continues at coordinate 400,505 of WOVY01009724.1, read as the reverse complement.
GCCACCTGTCCGCAATGCTGCTGCTTCGCATCCCATCAAGGTTACCGTCGGGGAGGGGTTCCAAGTTTTTTTTATGAAAAAAGTCTCCAAGATTTTCAGATGCTGTTTTTCTTGAACTTCTGCCAAAAATTGTTGTCTCAGAAATTCATGCATCGCAGCCACACAACATAGACAGCGCAACGAGGTGCGCATACTTGCCATCTCGCTTTGTTAATTTTTGACGTGCTCTTTCCGGGGTTCATGTACTCGATACCCTTATCCAGCGACAAGGTGTTCATCGGTAAAACGGAAAGATGTGCGAGTTACGGAATAAGGAAGCGCCAGGCCCGTAACTTAAGGGGGGGGTTGAAGGGGTTCTGACCCCCCCCACAAAAATTTTTTTGATGCTTTAACTTTTCGGGTGATACTAAAATATTTACACGCCTTCACAGCGACCACCAGCTGCCAAAGTTACACTGCAACTTTCCTGGCATTGCTTCCCTCTTCTTCCTTTCTTCAAACCGACCCTTTTACCAGAACACGTCAGCGCTCCCTCCCCCGCACGCGCACCTGCCCTATTTGAACAGCTTTGCACTTCGCCCTCGCGTTCCTTCGAGTCTTTTTTCGCCTTTCACACCTTAGCAGCTCCTTTATTGATTCCAGATGCTTTCCTTGTGCATTGTCGCTGGAGAAGTTACCCGTCTGTGCGGACCGCACGTGTCGGCTTTGGGTTCCTACGAAAAGCGCGTCTACTTCTGTGAAGGTAAAGAGTTCGACAGCAACGGCAACACCACCACGACGTGCGCAATTTTGCCAGGGAACGAGACCCCTAAGCGGAAAATCTCAGCGGCGCATTCCGAAGACGCAGGCTGCAGGGCAAACTTTTCTCACACTGTAGTCCTCGCCACCAAAACGAATCATCGAAGATGACATCTACTGAAAGACTGGCATATCCGAGCAACTTCGAACAACCTTAACCACACGCAAGGAAATCTAACTCTTCTGTACACAGAAGGTATATGCGCCTCCCTACAAAGCGCAAAGCGAGGATACAGCCGGCACACAATCCGGCACCAGCGGTCAAGTTTCACAAGAGAAAAAAAAAACGCCGCCAAGCTGGGCTGCGCGCGGGTGTACAGATGCTGACGTCACAACCTACAAAGTGCATTTTTGTAGGGTCACGGTTATTTAATTAGCGCAGCCCAGAGAAAATTATGCAGGCGCCCAGGGAGCCGTCTGTGAAAAGGTGACTTTTTCACAGGAACGGAGCAACATCTCCTTTCTGGACTGTACCACGGGAGTGCAAATGTCTCGGCAGCGCATTCTTGGGGGTTCACGTATATTAAGGGGAGTATGCAGTACCCATGGAAATTTCTGTGAAAAGGTCTTTAAGTAGCGTTAATCCAGTTTGCTGCAGCTGGAGTACAATAATGGGCCTGCATGCTCACCAGCTGTAGTGGCGTTCAGAAAACACATGCGCCACGCGGGAGCCGCCACGTTCATCAGACCTCTACATTCTAGCCACTGTAAAGTAGCTAAGAGAGGAATAAAACATCGCCCGCCATTCACGCCAGGCAGTCGAAGCAGTCGCAAACGTCTTTTTGGAGCCACTGGCCACTTCTGTGTGCGTGCACAGGATGGCGGCAGCAAAATGAAAAGACACTCTGCAACAACGAAGCAAAGGAGTCTTGCGTCTTACTTCAAGAAAGTTCGAACCGATGACGCGGACGGAGAAGAACCGCCTCCTTCGAAGGATAAAACTTCGCCCTCCTCAGCACTGGTGGAAAGCCATGATGATGATATGTGGGGTTTAACGTCCCAAAACCACCATTTGATTATGAGAGACGCCGTAGTGAAGGGCTCCGAAAATTTCGACTACCTGGGGTTCTTTAACGTGAACCCAAAACTGAGCACACATGGTGGAAATCCAAGCGCGTCCGAACCTCTGTAGCGAATCAGGAGAATGTACCGGTCTATATGAATCACCCGAGAACAAACACCAGCAGGACACCCATGCGCCGCCTGCAAATAATGGTGGCCGCAGTGCAACTCCAAGTGATATTTGATCTACAGTCAACGCTGGGCAAAGTGACGCCTTTACCACTGTGCAATGCCCAAGGAAGGTGAGGAGCATGACACCTACACATTCTGGTTCACCTCCCCTCTGTGTGACGAGTGCGAATATTTTCGACTTGGGACTGTTTGTCTCGAAAAGCAATAATGTAAATGATCCAGAGACGATGGAGAAGCTGCTGCTCAGTCCGTGGACCCCTCCGGCTGACTATTATTATCCAGCCACAGGGAAAAGGAATCTGAAGTTCCAACCTCACTGGATAGAATGTTACCCATGGCTTGTTTATTCATAGAAGCTTCAAGGAGCATTATGCAAATATTGCGTAGTCTTTGCAAGCGAGCGTGCAGGAAAAGGGGAGCACCAGCGCTTGGGCTGTTTTGTAACTAAGGAGTTCACCAATTACACGAAAACCATGAACGTCTTTAAGAGCCGCGCATCCAGCAGATATCACGCCATGTCAACAACGCTATCGGAGAACTATTTAGCAGTCCGGTCCCGCTCACGGTATGACATCTTAACACAACTTGACCACGGCCTTAAAAAGCAGGCGGAAGAAAACCGCAAGAACTTGCTGCCAATAATAGAAACAATCTTTTTCTGTGGCAGGCAAGAAGTACGGCTTCGCGGCACAGACGACTCTGGTCCGATAAATATGTCTGAAGTGCTGCCATTAAAAAATGATAGAAATTTCCGCGCACTGCATAGGATGAGACAAAAATGTGGAGATGCCACCTTGAGAGCTCACATGGAAACATCTCCGGCGAATGCGCTGTACACGAGTCCAAAAATTTAAAATGAGTTGATCACCCTCTGTGGTAAAATCATACAAAGAAAGATAGTGGAGAACGTCAACTCACGTTCGTGTTTTTCAGTTCTAGCTGACGAGACCACTGATATATCTCGCATCGCCCACATTTCCCTATGTGTAAGGTACGTTGGACACGACACGTCGGGAGTGCCCATTCTTAAAGAAGATTTTGTAGATTTCGTTTCCGTGTACGATCTCACTGGCAAGGCGCTGGCGAGCACAATCCTGAACAGCCTTAGAGGTCATGGCTTTGACCTGAACCTACTTTGTGGGCAAGGATACGACGGCGCGGCATCAATAAGCGGCCACCTTAACGGTGTTCAAGCCTTCATTCGTCAAACAGCGCCCAAAGCGTTGTACGTGCATTGTAGCGCCCACTCGTTGAACCTTGCTCTGCTTCACGCATGCAAACTCCCCAGCATCCGCAACTGTTTGGGAACTGTATCCTCAACCTGTACGTTTGTGAGAGCTTCGCCACAGAGGACGAACCAACTGCGAGACAAAGTAGAAGATTTAACAGAAGAAAAAAGAAAATCAGCTCTCTCCTTTTGCCAAACAAGGTGGGTAGAGAGTCACGATGCACTTCAGCGTTTCCTTGAACTGTGCGTGCCTATTGTACAATTCCTGGAATATTTGGAAGAAGAGGCCGCGTCATCTGATACTTCATCAAAAGCTTCTTAACTGCTCAATGCCATTACGAAGCCCGAGTTTGTCGTTTCGCTTCAGATCTGTAGCGACCTCTTCTCTTTGACACTACCACTTTGCAAGATTCTTCAAAAAATTGACTGTGACTTGGCTCAAGCTTGCGATCACGTAAAAATGTTATATACGTTTTTTCCACAAAAAGGGCTAGTGCGGAAACGGAATTTAATAAGATTTTTCTGATGTCGCTCTTTTTGCTGAAGATTACAAATGTTGAGATGGCCCTACCACGCATCACTGGAAGGCAGATGCAAAGAAGCAACGTACCATCTGCTACTCCCGAAGAGTACTACCGGAGGAATGTGTATTTGCTTTGCTAGCTGACTTAGAAAATCAATTAAGAGACCGGTTAGATGCCCAAAGGAAGGTCGTGGTTGGCCTTAACATGCTGCTGCCGAAATTCTGTGCATCGTCTAGCTTTTCTGATATTGATGATGCAGTGCTGTTTTACCTTGGCGACATTCCTTCGTCTATTGTCATCGAAGCAGAGTTCACACTGTGGGTGAACAAATGCTGCCAGATCGAAGAAAAGAATCGCCCAGCTTGTGCTTTACAGGCCTTCGAGATGTGCAACCGCGACTTTTCCGAACATCCACAGCCTACTTTCTATCCTGGCGACCTTACCCGTGTCGATGTCGACCCCAGAACGGGCTTTTTCCACACTGAGAAGGCTGAAGAGCTACCTTCGAAATCATATGAACAACGACAGATTGACCGGACTAGCACTGCTCAGCATCCATCGAGAACTTCAAGTGACCCCAGAACAAGTCCTCACAGAATTTTTCAAGTTGACCAGAAGGAAAAACTTCCTCGTTTAAACTTCCCTCTATGTTTCAAGAGTCGATTAAAAGCTAAACCCAGCTAGCCCAAGCTTCAACCTATCTATCCTTCGCAATTACGAGGAAACTATCCAGCAAGCAGACTGTGCGAATGGTAACAAGAAGATCGGAATGTCGGGTTACTTGTTTGTTTGCTTGCATACATGCTGTCACGGACTGCCATTTTTGCGGCATAACGGCAAATTAACGGGCGCCGCACTCCCCCGCTGACCGGTGGAACCGTTCGCTCATGAAAAGACTGGCCTTTAGTGCAGGGAAGTACTGAATGGGGTGTTCTTCTTCAAACGATAGTCGCCGATGTTTGATCTTTTGTACCTACGGCGGCGTCGGCAGGGTCGTCGAAGGCCGCGATGCACCCCGAACTAGCTGTAGACTGCAAGACGCACCGGCTGAAACCAAGGAAACTGACCATTCCCACGGGCAAAACTGCTTGTGGACAAGCCGTATGAGAAAACCCCCAAGAGGTTGTCACTCTCGCTCAGTTGAGGACCCTCTCCTAATTAAAAAGGGACGTGGTCAATATTTTTTTAGGGTGGAGTTTCTAACAATGAAACGTGCATGATTGGATCCATGCAGAGGTCTCTTTTCCCCCAGGACGAGAATCAGAGACACGGAGGTCGATTTAAGAGCAGGATTTCGCCTTGCTAAGCAGTCTAGTTGCTGACCAACATGGTGTAAAAGGAGATCAAGAAGTATTTCCTCAGTGGTTGTGGCTCCGTGTCGGCTGGCCACCTAAACTTAGCCATTCGTCTAGTTGTGACGCCAAATTAACGTCTGTAACGTAGGCATCGGTACTTGAATCTCGAGTAAGCTCAACCTGCCCGAGATCGGCTTCGAGCACTAGCCTCCCGGAAACACCAGCGCTGCAACACCACCGACATCGCAGTTGTGCCAGAACTCTCTCTGACTTCTCGCATCCGATCGTCGTGGACTCAACGCTGCCGGTCATCACAGGTATCCCTTCACCTGTTTATACCTTCGGACTTCATAATCTGTAGTTTTATTGTTGGTTTGTTTTGTGTAGTTTGTCATACTTCTCTCTTGTTAGCTGATTTATTGATTTTATATGTATTTTGCTAGTTGGTATTAAGTGTTGTACTAGATTCCTCTGCAATATTTCTAGATTCCTTTGCAGTGCTGCAATATCACTAGAGTTGTTTTTCCCCACATACGTCTCTAATCTCTTCACTGTCTCTGCTTACGTACGGAACGACCTAACCTGCTGCCATTCCCGTCGCCGACTTCGCGCTGGTGACGCTTGAGTGGCAGCTTGTTACACATACATACCGTTTTTGTACCCCGGTTACATTGTGTTACTTCATCAGGAGCCGTTGATCGCGGTGTCCCCGGCTTGGGTGGTGCTATTGTCAAAACTTATTTCTTGCTTTAACCAGAATTTGAGGTTGACATACCAATTTCTTTATTTGGGTACAAATAATTGAAAAGTATCATCGAATTATTACAAGTAAGCGATGTACTTGTTTTATTCATGAAAATAAGCCAGTATAAATCTTAAAAAATGGCAGCCGTTCTACACGCGACCCCCCCCCCCCCCCGAAAAAAATTCCTGGGTACGGCCCTGGGAAGCACGCCCAAAAATTACCGAAACTAGACTACAAGTTTGCGCACCCAGTTGCGGATGCCTCTAACAAAAAGTTTTGTGTGGCTGTAACGCACGAATCTCTTACACAGGGATTAGCAGCAGATGTTCAAGAAAAAAAACAGGAGGCTGGGTGTTTTTATAGAAAAAAATAAGGACCACTGAGTAAGCGCCTCTTCCCTAGTTGTGTTTCCAAGGGAATGCCAGTTTATCAGTTCTAGGCGGTGAGAGGGAAAATTGTCTTGATACCGTGTGCTGTTGGCCTTCTCCGATGTTATTGCGCGCTTGTGCGACATGTATATAATCTAGCCTGTGTGCTATGAATGAATCAGTTGGAAGTGTGCTCTGTGCGTGTTTCATGCCTGCGTGTGTGGGTCGCGTGTTTGCGTCCAATTTAAGCTTTTAAAAAGAATCTCCGAAACAGCCCAACAAGTTTTTTACAAATGTTTTCTACTGTAACTACCAAAGCAGCATCTGAGAAAAGGTCATAGAACGATCGTCAGAAAATATAACATGAAAATTGAGTACGTCTTGGAAAACGAAAAAAAAATCATTGGTAACTAAAAAAAAGAGGTTTTAGCCAATGAATATCGACGGTGAAGTAGCACGCACGTAAGCTAAAAAGGGCTCTATTTTAAATAGCGTCTGGTTCATCACATGGGACTAGTACGTCAGACAAGTTAGGCATCTCCCCATGTTTTCCCCAATTTGTTGATTAGCACTGAACAGAAGGTGCTCGGGCGTACTAACTGTGTGGCTCATCGTACGATAAGTCTGCTCTGTGAAACTTCTGTAAGTTGTGGCGTTGATATCAATGGCCAACTGCCTCTATATTCTCTATAATTATTCGTGTTACTCATTGCATTTGCGTGCATCAGGGGCTAGCTGACCACTACGCCAGAAACAAAGCCTATTGTGACCTCATAACAGGTACAAAACAGTACAATTACAAGACTGACAAACGTTACTTTAATGAACATGCATGCTACCAGCAACCGCTCTGGTTGTCGACAATGATGAAAAAGCGTGAATGCATGGTGCATGGTCACATCGGGCTCCGTTCCTTGCGGAATACGTCGATGGATTTCGTGTAGATAGCTATACATCACCAAGCTAACGCCTACTTTCTCGAATCTGCACGAACGTTCTGTTGTTCTTTTTTACGCCAATTTTCGTAACCGCTTTGTTGCGGGGAATATAGTGGTATCTAATCCATTCGCATTGTTATATTTTTAGCGCTGTTTGTTTTCACCATGATGAGTAGCGTGCAAGATAAAGCATTAACAAAAATAACTAAGAACTATATGCTGCAAGTACATTACCACTCTTTCTAATCTAGTGAATGTTGTTGCTTTGTATGGCCCTACGAAAAAAGAATGGAACGGGGGAACTAAATTTTAAAAACTCCTCCACAAAAATAAAATAATTTCTAACTGTCCATGAAAAAGTCGCTATGATCCTTAATAACATAGCGACTAAGATGTCTAAGATATTCCACTGATGTTTCCTCGGATAACCTTGGGGTACTGCCGATGTCTCAACATAGACCAATGTGGCGTTTCTACCAAATTCAGGATTATATTTGAGAGCCTACACGCACACAGGCAAAAAAAATAAAGGTTGAAATAATACAGCCTCTAAATAGTTCCACAGAAGCGATTAATCTATCTTATGTATATTCGCCTTTTGCAGAAAAATTCTTAATTCGCTACAATGTACTCTATTTCTCCTACGTGCTAAAAAGTGAAAGTTTTGAAGCTACCATCAAAGCTACCATAATAAAAACACGATGACCTAAAAAATCACACCTTTACCGCAAAGCGAAGCAATGAACACGATATGGAGAAATTACAAGATCACGTGCAACATAGAAAGCAAATCGAAACGTGCCCCGCGTTTCTCACGCACAAAAGACGAAGGAAACGGATTAACAGGTACAGATGTTGTTGTTGTTGTTGTTCTCCTATTGATAGTGGCGCATACCCACTGTGGGGGATTGGCCAAGAATCGAGTGGCTTTAAAATTTACTGTTCAGATTTAGAATGATGGAGGTATAACAGAAAGATTACCGATAGCCTATAGGCAAGTGTGGTGCCTAATGTAATGCATACAAATATATACATAAACAAATTTATTCTTAGAATAGACCAATAATCTGATTTTATACGTATATAATTATGTGGACATGTTAAGATAATGAAACTGGTTAATTAGTCAACCTATTAGTTTCATCAATATAGTTCCGGACGGCCGCGCATACTGTGCCATTAGAGAAACCAGAAATGGAAGCTCCAAAAGACAAAATGACAGGCAGAGATAAGTCCATACCAATGCCACGCAAAGGTATTTCTAATAAGGTTTTTCGTAATGTGTTAAACCGCCTGCAGGTCAAAAAGAAATGGTCCATTGTTTCCAGTTCATCACAGAATGCGCACAGTGGCGAAGGTGCCTGAGCAGACCTGTGTTTATAGAAATTTAGATTTGGTACCCGGCAACGCAGCCTTGTGATAGCTACTTCTTGTTTTCGAGTGCGGCAAAAGTCTCTTCGCCAGGGATATAATAAATGGCGATATTCTGTAGAGTTTGTTAGTGCTGAACCTTTAAAGACTTGCATAAGCGTACATCTGCGGAATCGAGCAGCGGTCACATAAGCGGATGATGGACAGAGTGGTAGAATTGGTTCGCTGATTGACGACTTAGCTAAGTAATCGGCTATTTCATTCAGAAACAAACCTTTATGTCCAGGCACCCAAACTAATCGCACTTTTCTCAAATGCACAGGTACTAGTACACGGAACGCCCTTGTTACGTGATTATCAGCACCAACAGAAAGTGCTGCACAGAGAGATAGGGAATCTGTTATTATGACAGCTGATGTAAGTGCTGTATCTAGCTTGCGTAAGGCGAGCACTACTGCCAGAAACTCAGCCACAAAAACGGGTATGAAATCGGGTAGTCGAAGGGAATAAATCCAATTTAAAATCGGGCTGAAAATACCAACCCCTGACTTTTCGTCGTATTCCGATGCGTCTGTAGCAATAATAACGTTCGTTGTAATACGGCGCAGGTGATTTTGTAGTAAACCATCCAAAATATTGTGGGGAAGTAATTCGGCATTATTAGGAAAAATGTCGTCGAATTGAATTTCCACCGGGGCTGAATTATAACGACTCGGCATGATGTCGCATATACGTAAGTTTAGAGGCTCCAGTAAATTTTGCACAAATATAATTTGTGGCGTGTGAAATCGCGGCCATCTAGCAGCAAAAAATGATTCCGGGGTGGAAATGAAGGCTGTTTCTGAATGTCGTAATGGTGATTCATAAATTCTTAAGAATGTCTGAACAGTCAGAAGGCGAATTCTACAAGAAAGCGGAGGGACCCTCGATTCGAGATATAACACATTGTTGGCGACTGTTTTGGGAAGGCCAAGGCATAAGCGCAAAGCTTCTCTTTCCAGAAGAATCAGAGGCCGCAACTTGTAAGCTGGAACTCCAGAGAAAAGCACACAACCAAATTCTAAAATGGGACGAACATACATGCGATATATCATTAATAATGTGTCTCTTCTCATACCTGTGCGGTAGTTGCTTAGCCTACGTAATATTCCAATGGCTCGCACACCTTTTCCGGCGATATATTCGATATGAGATTGCCAGTTAAGCGATGTGTGATAAATTACTCCAAGGTATTTAACAGATTCCACCTGTGGTATATCCTCATGATGGTAAGACAGAGAGATGTTCACAGGGTATTGCAGCGGGAAAACAAGGAGGGCACATTTACTCGGATTAAGTAAAAAGCTGTTGCCATCGAGCCAGCTCTCCAATATGTTAAGGTAAGTCTGCAGCCGTTCATATAAGGTCTGAATGTTATCTGCCATTGCAAAAAATGCGATATCGTCTGCATAAACATAAGTTGTTATATCCTGTTTACGTGGGATGGTGCTCATTAGTAAATTAAATAGCACCGGGGAAAGCACCGAGCCTTGCGGTACTCCCCTCGTTTGGGTATGAGTAGATGATGAAAACCCATCTTTAAAACAATAAAATTTCCTGTCTGCGAGAAAATTGTGAACCCACGCTACTATGTATGATGGAAAATCAAGGTATTCTAATCGATCTATCAAAATACAGTGCTCCACGGTATCATATGCTTTAGCGATGTCTAAGGTGACTAAAGCAGCATATTGTTTATGTAGCCGAGCTAATTGAAGCCTACTTTCTAAGTCAACGTGGGCATCCCAAATTGAACAACCAGCCCTGAACCCAATTTGACAGGGACTTAGAATAGACCTCATGTTAATAAGTTCATTGATTCGTATATTGATGATTCTCTCAACCAATTTCACTAAGTTTGATGTCAGTGCGATCGGCCTTATGTTATCCAACGTGTATGCATCATTTTCATTTTTTAGCAACAATACAATTTTGGCAAGTTTCCATTATGGAGGTATCCATGCATTCCCTAAAGAATAATTCACTAGTTCTAGCAAAAGATTAGGCGATTCCTGGAGTAAACATTTCAACATAGAGTTCGTAATCCCATCTGGTCCGGGAGCCGTCCTCGGTAAGCATAATACTGTCTGATTCAATTCAGCTAAAGAAACTTCTGGAAATTCATGCAAGTTTACCAGAACGGACTGAATAGCCGAAAAATTCGCAGTGAAGCGGCGTTCTAAACCTTGCGCTATGTCTTCTAGAGAGGTGTCCATTTCTACCGGCGTCAAGACACATGACTGCAACGTTAAAGGTTCTGGTAGTACTTTTCTTGTCCGAAGATAAGCGAACAAAGCATGCTTATTTTTTTATTTAGAAAGATAATCGAAATGTCTACTCTCGTATTCTTCTTTCGCGCGGTTCACTGTACGCTTAAATACGCCAGCAAGGAATTGATAGTCTTTCCAGTTTGTTGGGCTCTGATTAAGAAGAAGTTTTTTCCAAGCGGCTTTTCGTCTTCTATAATCGCGCGTACACTCATCGTTCCACCAACGAGAGGAGGATCGTTTATTGGATGGAATAGAAAATTCAGAATTTTTTCTAGATCCCTCCAGCATTGAACCAATCGTAGATGCAATCTCCTTAGTACTGGCATTTCCAAGCTTGGAAATGGCAGAACGGAGGCAGGCTTGAAATTTGCTATGGTTGATGTATGTGCGTTTTGGCTAATCTAAAGTTATTGTTGGACAAGTAATGTCAAAAACTACAGGAAGATGGTCACTGTTAGTTGCCGAATCCAGAACAGCCCATGACAAAATCTTGATTGCATTGGAGCAAAACGTTAAATCCAATACTGAGCTAGTTTGACCTCGGACAAGTGTTACTTGACCTTTATTCAGACAGTAAAGGTTGTGATCAATAGTCCATTCCCACAGTCGCCTACCACAAGAATCTGTCCTTATACCCCAAGACAAATGGTGTGAATTAAAGTCTCCTGTGAGTACAATTTCCTTTCTACATGCTACCAAAACGCTGTCAAGATAACGCGTGCTTTGCACACCGGAGGGGAAGTAACAATTTACGATTGAAAAAGGGTGGTATCCGGGGAGACACAAGTCTAATGCTAATAATTCACAATCCAAGTCTAACATTCTGAAAGAAATTTTCGCCTTATGGCATAATTTACTTGATACAAGGATCATTAAACCACCACCACGTGATGGGCGATCTAATCGAAAAGAACGAAAACCTGCAAGATGGAAATTTTTATCTGGTGTAAGCCAAGTTTCTTGGAGAATTATAATATCAAGATTAAAATTATTGCAAAAGTAATGTAAGTCGGTTGAGGCTGAGAATATAGAACGGCAGTTCCACTGTAGTACCCTCAACTGACCTATGGTGTTGAGCGCACCGCAGAGGCGCCTGTCGCGCCCTTGTTAGCATCTGCACGCGAAATAGCTGATTCATTTCGTTTAGATTTGGACTTGAGATCGGTGAAGATAGGGGATCTGGTACGTTTATTAGATCGTATATCGAGTTCCATATCTGTATCAGTACTTGTACTCGGCCGAGGCGAATGTCGGTCCAAGTGCACCTGTGTTTCTGGCTGCTTAGCCTTGCCTGCAGATGCAGAAAGCTCGTCCATCACTACATTGCGTAGCTGTGTGGCGTCACTGGTGATGTGTAATACTGCATGTTCTGTACTGGTCTGTACTGTTTGTCCAATCTGGCTTGAAAAAATTTGCACTAAACAGTCGGAAAGGTTAGATATTAGTTTATCCATTGCCTTACTCACTGCCTTTTCCACAGCAGTTTCAATAGCCTGCGATAGGGTTGAGTCCATACTGGAAGTGCAGCGCGCTGTAATACCAGAGTATCCAAAAGCCCTGTCTCTAACTATGTCAATGGCTTCCCTTCGAGAACAGCGGCGGCGGTCAATAACTTCTAGGATTTGAACCTCCCGGGAACGAGCGGAACAGTCAGAGTTGTCGGCGCAGTGAGTGCCCCCACAGAAACAACACTTTTCCACTGTTGCAGTACAATTGCTTGAAGGATGACTCTCTCCGCAGGTGCTACAACGAACGTTAGATTTACATCCTCCCGCACTGTGGCCGAATCTCCAACAGTTCTTGCACTGAATCGGACGAGAAGCGAGGGGTTCTACTCGGAAGATCAGTGGCCATAATTTTATTTCTGACGGGCATTTTGTGCCCACAAATGTCGCGATAAGAGATTCGGTTGGTACCCTCTGGTTGTCGACTAGGCGATTACACCGGTAAATTGAAATTACGCCTGCTCCAGAGGACCTGTCTAGGGTCTCAGCTGGACTCAGCTTGGAGTCGACTCCCCGTACAAGGCCTTTGGTACATGCAAGGTGTGGTGGAATAAAAGCACTCACCGGGGTAGCAGCAAAGGAGGTGCATTTGAGAAGATCCTGCACGCAGGTCTGATCCGGCGACCTACACACGATACCTCCTCGCCCAAATGGGCGCACATCTGTGATGGTCTGGAAATGATTTGAAGTTGTCTTAAGTTCTTTTGAACCACCTGAGGGTTTGAAAGTCTGATGAAGCCTCCATTCGTAGGTACCAGTGCTACAGGAATGCTGTCGATACCACTGCGGAAAAAGGAGTCTAGCGGTAATTCATTAGACGGCAGGGACGCTGACCAGGCGGATCGCGCCTGGCCAGGAGAAGTAGTCGACATGGGCACTAGAGATATGGTTAGACTCAGAAACAGATAAACTATAGAATGGGACTCTAAGACAGAAAGTTAAAACCACTCAATCCTCAGCCAAGAACACCCCAGCAGGTTGAGCACGGCACTGCAGCGTGGCAGCAGATGGGCTTCCTTGTTCTTGCTCTAGGAGCAACGACTTTTTGCCTACAGATGCACGCGAATAAGCGTCTACGTTGATGATGACCTCTTATGGATGACGCTCAACCACATAGGGGGATGGGCCGAGAACCGGGCGGCAGGATACTTAAATGAAACTAAAATGAAAATGAAGCCATTCTCAAAAAGTAGTTCAAAAATTCTACTACCAAAAAAAACTAAAATGTTTGCTGAGCAAGCGGTCAATTCTTTTGTTTTTGATAGACATAACTACGAATTATAAACTAAAAATCTGAAAAGGTTCGGGTTCACTAGCATGGTAATCTTTTAGTTGCATTGATGTAATCAAACACCGTGGAGCATACATCCCTGTGGCAGTAACCAAATGAAGTTCCGCCAAGTGATAAAATTAAAATCTTTTTCTCTGATAAGAATAACGATGGCAGAATAAAGAGAAATGTTCAGTTGTTTAAATTTCGTTGCACCAAATGCATAGCGGTGACGCCTTGAGTCGAGCTTTGTTAAGGTAATAGCTTACTTGCGGAACTGCACAGCGCAATCTGGTATAAGTGACCTCTAACTGGCGAGATACACACCACTGTTTATTTCAGCAATAGCTCAAATGCTCGAAATCTTTGAATTTATCCAAGTTACCTTTTCCCTTACTGCAGGCAAGAATTTCGGAACCTTAGCGCTGTCACGTAAGCCGTATCTGGCAAAACTGAGATTGTGGGCCCACCCAGGGATACTGCTGCTATAGAGTCCGCCATTTCGTTTAAGTAAAATCCGCGGTGGCCCGTTACCCATAGCAAATGCTGTTTTTTTACGTTTTTCGGTACTAAATGCCGAAACGTATTCATCAGCTCGACATTTACTGCCGCAGAAAGTGCATTACAAACTGACAACGAATCTGTAATGATAACTGCTAATGATTCGCTTGAGGGCAATTTGCGTAGGGCAAGAACAATGGCCAATAATTCTGCAATGAATACCGGGGTATAATCTGGGAATCGAATCGAAAAGGACCAGTCCAAAGAAGGAGAGAAGATGCCAACCCCAGCCTTTTCTTTTGACACAGATGCATCAGTCGCAATGATATTGCTAATCTCTAGGTGAGCTAGATAATCTGCTAACTGGTCATTTAAATACCTATGTGCCAATTGTTTCGCGTTATGAGGAAATATATCATCAAATTGTATGCTAAGCATTGACTTTAGGTTGTGTACTGGACCAATGTATTTAATTTTCACATTCAATTGCTGTAGTGGCGCTTGTGCAAATACTATTTGCGGGGTGTGTAGTCACGATCAATGGGTTTCGAAAAATAAAGCCGGTTCTTCAATGAAAGCGTAAAATGAGAGTCTTTGGTGTGAACTGTATAACTTTAAAAGTGCTTGCACAGTAAGAATTTCAAACCTATTTAGCAGAGAAGGTAGGCGAGCTTCCATATACAACACGTTATTTGCAACAAATTTTGGTAGACCCGGACACAAATGCAACGCTTCTCTTTCCAGTAGTATTAGGGGTCTCATTCTATAGGCTGCGCTGCCAGAAAATAATACACATCCAAATTCCATGATGGGCCGCACATAAAGTTTATATATCATTATTAGCACATTTCTTCTTAAACCCGCTTTACGGTTTGCGACCTTCCGTAGCCACCCCATGGCCCGTGTTGCCGTTGGAGTGCACAGTCATCAATGTGACTTCTCCAATTTAATGTGTCGTTATATAGGATGCCCAAATATTTAAGGGAATTCGCCTGCGGAATGAGCTCATCACTGTACATTAACGAGGTGTTGATAGGCTGCAGAAAAAAGAATGCAAGAAGCACACTTTTCTTTACGTTCAAGGTAATATGAATATTTTCAGGCCATCCTTCTATCATATCGAAATAATTTTGTAGACTCTGGTATAGGGATTGAAGGTTGGTATTACTTGCAAAGAAAGCAATATCGTCCGCGTACAGATATAACTAAATATCCTTAGTTGATGGAATGGAGCTTAAGAAAATGTTAAATAAAACTGGGGACAGGGCAGCCCCCTCTGGTACGCCACGTGTCCGCTTATATCTATTCGACGAGTACCCATCTTTAAAGCAGTAATATTCTCTCCCTCTTAAAAACTCTGCCACCCACGCAGTGATGTAGTAGGGAAAGTGGCGATATTCCATCTGTTTTAATAAATTGAATGCTCAACCCTATCGTACGCTTTAGCCAAATCTAGAGTAACTAAAGCAGAATATTGGCGCCGACGCCGAGCCAGTTGTGTTCGGCTCTCTAAATCAACATGCGCACACCATATTGAGCAACCGGATCTAAAACCAATTTGACTATGATGTAATATTGCGTTATTATCAATATATTTTATTACTCGGGCATTCAGAACTCTTTCAATTAGCTTAACAAGATTCGACGTGATTGATATTGGGCTTACATTGTTCAAGGCGAATCCCTTTTCCTGCTTTTTTAATAAGTGAAATCCCTTTAGACAGCTTACATTCCGCAGGTATCCAAGCTTTTGTCAAAGAAATATTCACAAGATTAAGTACTTCAGATGGACAAATCTCAAATATAACTTTTATCATTGCATTTGTTACCCCGTCTGGCCCAGGTGCTGAAGGAGATAAGTGCCTTATTATCTCTGCCAGCTCATCTAAAGTAACCTCCTCGAAATCCTCGCCTGCCATTGGGTTCACAATGTGCAGTGGTATAGTTGACATAAATCTATCTTGGAGCCCTTTCGCAATACTTTCTACTAAATCAAGGAGCTCACGGGGGGAAAGAACAGAAGAGTCAATATTATCAGTGGGTTGTAACATCTTTTGAGATCTTAAAAATCTGAAGAGCGCTTTTTTGTCTTTAGCCCTAGAAAGATAATCATGTCGTTTCAT
Source organism: Rhipicephalus annulatus (assembly GCA_013436015.1). Classification (NCBI taxonomy): domain Eukaryota; kingdom Metazoa; phylum Arthropoda; class Arachnida; order Ixodida; family Ixodidae; genus Rhipicephalus; species Rhipicephalus annulatus. The sequence continues at coordinate 384,336 of WOVY01009724.1, read as the reverse complement.
ATTATAACCATCTTTTGCTATACTTACTGTGCGTTTGAAGTCTGCTGCTGCGAATTTATAATCACATCAATTTTTTGGACATTGGTTGACCAGCAGTTGTTTCCATGCAGCTGTCCGTTTTCTATAGCTCCTCATGCACTCTTCAGTCCACCATGGACTAAAAGAACCTCTTGTGGCCGAGTTTAATTTAAAAGTTGCGTCTTTTACTGATCTTTTTAACACTGCACACAGACTCATAGCCCTAATGTTACCTTGTATGTCCTTGCGGTGATCAAAAGTAGCCCTGAAGTCTTTCTAATTTTCTATAGTTGAGGAATGAGCGGGCCTTTTCGGCGACATGTATTTTTGGAAAGTTCAGTACAAAACTAATAGGCAAGTGGTCACTGTTAGTAGCAGTCTAAGGTTTGCCACGAACATATATTTAGAGATAAGCTTGGAAATGTCAAGTCAATTACAGATTTAGAGAGACCTCGGACAAAAGTGGCAGATTGCCAATTCAAACAAGATAAATTTTGTCAATAGCCCATTCCCACAAACGTTTTCCGCTTAAATCTGTTTTAAAACCCCAAGCCACATGATGTGAATTGAAGTCTCCAGTGATTAATATACCCTTTCTGCAGGCAGTGAACATATCGTCTAGACTTCGTGCGTCTTGCACCCCGGCTGGTAAATACGCATTTACAAACGACAAGGGAGAAGCGTCTGGTAATATTATGTCTACTATTAAAAGTTCACACTCTGGAGTCACACAACGATAAGAAATCGTAGCTTTGCGACTAAACTTAGTTGCTATCAAGACAGCAAGCCCACCACCTCTTCTAGTTCGGTCCAATCGAAATAGCCGATAATTTTTAGGTAAAACTTTTGGCTGGTTGAAAGCCAGGTTTCTTGCAGTGATATAGTATCCGGGGAAAGTTGTGAAGAAAGGTATGATAGGTCTGTGGCTGCGGAAAATATAGATCTGCAATTCCACTGTAATATGGTTAGTGAACCTAATTTGACGACAGAACCGTCGCAGAAACTGCTTGGTCCAAAATGACCTTTCGCAAAAACTCTTTCTTAGACATGTTCTCAAAAAATTCTTTTTTGGATAGATACTTTTTAGATTTCGAATTATGTGAAAAAGTTTTTTGATTGGCGAGATCGGGTTCGCTTCAGATTCGTATGAGAGTCCATATTCATATCTGCACATGCTTCTGAATCATCCGTAAGATCACCGTCTTCCGTTGTTTTGAAGTCCCTGCCTCAGGAGAAACCGCTCGCTGACGTGTTGTCGCACTTTCTATTTCCGTACGCTGCGATACCAATGATGTCTGAGGATCCCAATCGTTCGTAGATGCTACACCTAGAATTTGAGATAGTTGATTGGAAACCAAATTGTGCCAAGCTTTCAAAAAGGTTGTTTGCGAGGCGTTTCATTGCCTTTTCCGTAGCCTTCTCTATGACCTCTGCGATAGAAGTTGCGAGAGATGCATCCATGGCGGGGGTATTACGTGCTGCAACACCTGCATATCCTTTGGATCTCTCCTGCATTTCTGCAACGGCTTTTCTCCGAGAGCACCGCTTGCGTTCTACAATATCCAATATGGCAAGCTCCCTTTCTTTTGCTGCACAGTCTGCGGAGTCTGCAGGGTGTGCCCCATTACATAAGCAGCACCTCTCTTTCTAAGAGCTGCACTTGTGGCTGTCATGATTTTCACCACACAGACGGCATCTAAGAACTGATCGGCACTTTCTGACGCTATGTTTATATCGCCAACATTTCAAACACTGCAGGGGTTTGAGGGAAAGTGGCTCTACCTTATAGATCAGTGGCCATGCCTTAATTTTGGAAGGTCAGACTGTTTCTAAAAAAGGTCACTATCACCGATTCCGTTGGGGATTTTATGTTGTCAATTGTACGGGTGCACCTGTATATTGAAATTACACCTGCCACCGAAAACAAATCGAGCACTTCTGCAGGTGTCAGGCTTGTGTCTACACCGCGGACTAATCCTTTCGAGCATGCGAGGTGTGCCGGAATAAATGGGCTTACTGGATGCGCTGCGAATTCGGAACATTGCAGGAGCTCACGAATGCATTCCTGATCTGCGGAACCGCAGAGGATGCCTCCGCAACCAAACTGGCGGACCTAAGTTATCTCCTGGAAATGCGAAGTGGCTTTTCGAAGCTTTACTTGATTCGCCTTCTGGTTCTTCATCGGAATACTGCCCCCATCTGTAGGTACCAGCGCCACAGGGACACTTCTCGCCCCACTGCGTAACAAATAGTCCATCGGCCAATCCTTGGTGGGAGTGGAAGCTAACCAAGAGGAGTGCCCTTGGCCGGGGGAAGAAAATGACATCAATATTGAATGACTCGCTTCAGCTGAGAAAGACCGATACAGTTGCCGGAAAATAACGAACTCTCAGAGAACAATAAGGATACTGCCGCCCAATCCCGAGCCCGGGCAGCTTCTTCACAGTCGAGCCTCACAGTACAGCAATACCGCGCGTCTTCTCAAGTAGGCGATCCAGCCGTACAAAACACACAGGCGTACAAAACGGCCACTAGAACTTCTTCGTCTTCTTTCTTATTCTAAGTTGTTACTTCTGTGTCTGAAAAGCGCGCGCTTTTCGCCAACGAAGATTGCAGTGATTGCGGTGACATTTGTGCGCCCAGTAACTACAACGGAATCGTTCCAGGCAAAGCCCAATGCCCAAGGCGATGATTCTAAACAGATCCGCGTGTGCTTGACAATTATTAGACGTCAAATTTTGCGGGGGTCACTGGTAAATAAAAAAAAACTACAGCCCAATCCGCAAGTAGAGTTAAAAGAGTGCCGCGTTTTACGTTAATGGGTTCCACTCTGTTAAATGGGTGCCTTTTTCTTTCGTTTAATGGAAGTGGTGCTGCTTTTCATTGTACCACCATTTTAAAAAACTCTAGAAGACGTAGTGATATAATCAAAACCGTGACATAGTTTCACTGCTCATTAGAAGCGTTCTACGCGCGAACGTGAAAGCTTAATATGTCATTTTAACTCAGCACAACGCTACGTTACGCTACGAGGTGGAGGTAAATGACGCGGTACATGACTTCGTGTCATGATTATCATATTTGGATGTGTCCTTTACCTTCATTATCCATTCACGTCGCGTGATACCATATTTATTATATTGCAGCTAGCGAAACGATCGCGAGCACGCTATGAGCGTGGTATGTAATCATGTTCCTACATGACATGCGCGTCAGGATTATTATGTTTGCACCAGTGATTCGCGATCCATTGACGTCACTTTACACCATAATTGGGTATATGTGGAGCTAGCAAAACGGCCCGCGAGCACATCATGCGTGTGGCATGTAGGATTGTTGTTACATGACACGCATGTCGCGATTATCATGCTTGTATGTGTCATTTACCTATGTCGTCCTTTCGCGTCACGTAATACCGAGTTTGGTATATGTGAATCTAGGTATATGTGAAGTAGTCATGTTCTTACATGACACGCATATCATGATTTTCATGTCGTGGCCAGTCAATTATGTTCTACATACAGTCATGTTGCGCCATACCAAGTTTGGTATCGATACTATTATCGAAACTGCCAGGAGAGCTAAAAGTGACAGATAGACAGACAGACAGATAGATACGCTCAAAGTCGCGGAAGTTCGCTAAGAAATGCTTCACACTTAAAAAAAATCGCAGCATATCCATGTAGTGGATGATGATGAGCGAGGCGAACCTTCGCAGTTTCTCAGCTTGGGATCTGCGTGTCGTTGTACGCGTTTCGCCGCCACCTCTCGGGCTCTCAACTCCGGATCCGCTTGCCTTTGTGGACGTTTCTCACCTGCTGCGAGAATCCTTAAGGGCGAGTGCACACCGCGCTCGCTTTCAGAGCCCTCCGCTCCACCGCCTTGTCTTCGTCGCTCTTTGCGAAGTGCACAAGCGCAGCGACTGCCGCAAAAGAGGAAGTGCGCCAAGAGCGAACGTATGCAAGAGCGCATAGATCGATATGGCTGTACCCCTTAGATCGGGCGGTGGCTAATGCCACCAAGCCGTAACACTTAGTGAACCAAAATCTAGATCTTTTTTCCTTTAAATAGTGCTGTTAGGACTCGTACTTTGCAGTGAAGGGTTTAATTTTCACTCGTGTCTTGACTTTAGCCACCAATCAGATAACCTCCTTCTAGTTAATTCTACCCGCCTAAAGTCTATTTTGCCCTCCCTGTCCCTAAACCCCAGTGCTTTGAAAAACTGCGTCATCATCCCGAACTATAGGGTGAAGCCCTTTACAGAACGTTATCAAGTGTTTGACAGTTTCCTCTTCCTCTCCACAGGCACTGCATACCGTGTCTACCCGTTCGTATTTGACCCGATATGTCTTGGTTCGCAATACTACCGTCCTGGCCTCAAACAGTAGAGCACTACCCCGAGCATTATCATAGATCCTTTCCGTGGCAATTCCCTGCTTAAAAGTTCGATAAACCTCTAGTGCGGACTTCTTAATCATACCAATTCTCCACATATCGGTCTCAACATCCTTCACCTTCTTAACCAATAATTTTTTTTGGTTTGGCTCCTGCTGTCTTCTAAGTATTTAGTAGTCGAATTTCTGGTTCGCTTCCTCCATTTTGTATCGACATTCTTCATGTACAAGTAGTTGAATACCTTCCTAGCCCAACGCTCCTCCCCCATTTCTCTTAATCGCTTCTCAAATTTTATATTGCTACTAGCTTCCCTGCCCTCAAATGATGTACATCCCATATCACCTTGTATTCCCCGATTTGGTGTATTCTCGTGAGCTCCTAAGGCAAGCCAACCCATTCCACGTTGCTTAATTTCTAATCTTGCTTGAACTTCTGATCTCATGCACAAGACCGCATTGCCGAACGTCAGACCAAGAACCATGACTCCTTTCCATATTCCTCTCACAACATCATACCTATTGTAATTCCACAGTGCCCCGTTTTTCATTACCGCTGCATTCCTGTTACCTTTAGTCGTCACGTATATTTCGTGTTCCCTAAAGTACTCGGCCTCATTGCTTATCAATACGCCCAGATATTTGTATTTATCTGTTATCTCTAGCATGACCTGTATTTTAAGCTCACTACCTTCGTTGTCATTAAAAATCATGACTGCCGATTTTTCCTTACTGAATTTAAATCTAACCTATCTCCCTCATTACCGCAGATGTCCACCAATTTCTGCAAATCTTCCTTGTTGTCGGCCATTAGCACTATATCATCTGCGGACATCAATGCTGGTAGTGCCTCTTCAATGAGTTTTCCTTGTTTGACGAATGAGGTTGGAGCCCAGTCTAATTCCTTCTAATTTGGCCTCTAATCTTTGTAGGTACATCATGAATAATAAGGGTGACAAGGGGCACCCCTGCTTTAGCCCCCATTTTACCTCTGCAGGCTTGGATACCTGTTTTTCCCATTTTATAACTACATCGTTGGCTTTATAGATATACAATAAAAGATTAGTGACCACCTCTTCGAATCCGCAGTATATGCGCCCTCTTGCGGTAGCCGGGCGCGCGAGGTGATGCACGTTGGTTTTGCTGAGGAGCACTGCGATGGGACGGCTCGAGATAAACACACTGCGCACCCGCCATCTCGGAGCCCACAAAAAAAGTCCACTTACAAGGGGGCCACGCATGTAGCTCCAGTCAAGGCAGCGAAGTTCCCACAAAAATCAGCCATAGTGGTCGCTGTCGTCACGGAGTAGCATCATGTTGCTGCCACTATAAGCTCCTTACTCACTCCACAAGCCTAAGGAGGCGAATAAGGTGCCGTCACTTAAGCCTACGCGACAACTACCACCTCTTTCATCGCTACTGACAGCAAGTCTTCTATCCCCAACTTTAACATAGGCTTTATCCCTCCGCAAGCGAACGACATTCACCTCGTCGCCACGAAGTTTATTTCATCTGGGCTGCGACTCATTCGGGCCTTGCCGGAACACCGCCGCTCACGATGCTTCCCGAGAAAAAGCACACCGGGTGCGTCACACATCGTCAGAGCAGCTACCATCCCGACAAGCTTAGCAGTTTGATGAAGTAGAGTCCTGGTGCGGCCACACGAAAGAATGGGCACATAGTTTGAAATTCTGATGCACTACCTTAAGGCTAGAGTACATTACCCACTTCCAAACACGCCGCTAAGTAAACACCATTCATCAATATGGTGACAATCACAAACGCGAACATACCCTACACCCAGGTACTAGACACATATGCCGAGACGTTTAAACACCCCAATGCAAAGCTTGGCAAGCGCCACTGTTCAGATAGTTTCCGCGTAATGCCCTACTACTTAGGATTTGTGAATTCGGGTACTATTTGGTACAATACTGTCATAAATTTCATAAAAGCCACCCATTCACAGCAGGCTAAGCGTTGATCGATATATATATATATATATATATATATATATATATATATATATATATATATATATATATATATATATAGGTCGTGAGCATCGAGGCTCACCGGGAAATCGGTCGGCTTTTACTTTTTTTTCTTTCTGCGTTCCCTTTACTAGAGAAACTCAAAGGGACAGTAATATCGCGAGTATTCGCAACGTTTAAAAATGACCACAAACGCGTGAAAACAAGCTGAAGCGTCTGCTGTTTGAAGCAATCATCTCAATAGAGCTTCCAGTCGGTACCACTATACGGCGCCACGGTACATGTAAGTTTCGAATAAAACCTGTAAGGTGTTCAAGATTTTCAGATGCCAAGGAAATGGACACGTGACTTAATATGCTGAACGAACCGACTTTAGCGGCAACGTGCTATAAAATACAATGAATGCATCCCCTCTTGCTAATGAGCAGTCATTGGCTCAGATTTTGAACACATTACATACAACGAACATGCTCCACATAATTTGTGGAGTTTGTTGCATTGGTAATCGAGAATAATCGGTTATGCTGCCCATGCGGCGACGAATGAACACGTTGTGGGTGCGTGTTGTAGTAGCTAAACTTCACTAAGCATTGTGTGCTTTGTTTTCGTCCTTGACTTGCAGCTGGGGAGGCAACTATGCGAGTTGCAGGGATGACGAATTGCAGGGATGACGTTTCCCCAAAACGTGCCCATTTGCCCACTTTAGAAAGATGGCCACTTTGAGTAACCCTTGTTTTAGGTGATTTTGTCGACGTTAAGGGGGCACATAGTAGCCCTAGCTGGGAAAACACAGACCAGAAAAAGAAAGTAGGCGGAAGCAGAAAAGTTGGTTTAGAGCGCCCGACGTTTCTGCTCCTTCTTACTTCTTTTCTGTGATCTGTGCTTTCCAAGTTAGTGCTATACTGGGTACCCAATGGCTACTTTATCCAGAATACGAGCATTGGTGGCAGCACCTGTTGGTGCCTGCTGATGGTACCAAATTATGTTCGAACTATATGTGAGAAATATGTGCAGGCGACATTCCATGCTCATACTTATTGCTTCAAGGCTACATCTGCCATTGTACTTCTGTCATAACAAGTGTTACAAAATGTAAACGAATTTCAGTCCATCAGTACGAGATAATGTGATACTGCTTTTTCTATACCTGGTGCTGCTCCACCACCTTGGCCATATCAGGAAGGCCCAAGTTTGGCGGGATAATGACGCACGTTGTACCCAGAAGCACGCTGATCGTTATGAAGACTAGCCCACTTCCATGTGTTATGGGAGTCGGCAGGGCGATCACGTCATGCTCGTCCCATGGACAGGTGCACCTGGGATAGCAAAGAGCGGCGCACTCTGTATCCCTGCTTTGGCGAGATAAAAGAACAGCATCGTAGCATTCAACGAAAAATAGGCTTCGCACTATTTGAAAGAAATGTTGCCAGGTTACGAACGAAAAATAGAAACACAGGGCTTCTCATTCGTAACTTCACGTCACGTCTTTGAAGTAGCTATGCGTGAACAGGCTCAACATGATGTAGCGTCTGCTATTCCGCAATATTTATTTATGAAGCCATTAAAATGTTACGGCATCTTCCACTAAAGGCATGTGTGGATGCGCTGCAGCAGGGCGGAGGGTGAATGGCACCCACATAAACTCGTCTACGCCTCCTGAAGCAGGTGCACCACGATTCAAAACCTCTTCCTGACTAATGCGGCTGGAGACCATCGCTTGATGCCGGTGACGGCCGCCAAAAAACCATGACTATAGCAGTTGTAAACGGCCGGTCTCTCAAGGCATACGCCAGAGACATCGAACGGGATCCCGTGTTAACCAAAGTTGCGCTCTGTCTCACGGAAACGTGGAGCGCCGCAAGACTGACAATCAACGGCTACGAAGCGATTGCGTGTACTGAGGAAGCAACTCGTGTCCTTCGCAGCCGACTCGGGAGAGGGAGGTGGGAGCATAAGAGAGGAAAAAGAGAAAGGATGCGCATTTCTAATGGGGGAGCGGACGTGTGAGGGAAGGATCGACGCAATCCTGAGCAAAGGCTGCTTAGCATCTAAAAAAAAACCAAATGCTATTGCGAGCAATACGAGTTCGAACTCGCGAGCGCGTGGCTAATAGCCTCGAAACCGAGATATTGTGATACGTGGATGGCGCTGCCAAAGATGAGGGGAATGGAGGGGCACTCTTTCGTTTACTGTCGGCATTCCCAATTCGCTAGTGTTGCTGCAAAATGGCTGCTGAGTGCGTGTGATCGACCGCGAGCAATGATAACGCAATTTAAAACAATTTCCACGAAAACAAAATAAAAGTAGGAGAGGCATATGAAAATGTACAGTCAGCATCGCATAGATATAATGCAAGTATTGCCTGTTCATGATGGCAGGGTTCGTTAGATGCGATCCCTCAGCTGCTACATACCCTGATGAGTCACTGCGCTGGGCTGGGCGCATTGAAGTCAATTTATATCACTGCTAACGGTCACTGACAAGCACCCTCATTGCAACAACAATATCGAGGCTGGAGAGCCAACAGCCAGCGGTAGCGCGGAATCCTCTCCACTTTTTTCTACAGCGGCAAATCAGCTAATGTAGGATTCGAGGCTATTCAACACGCGCTCACGTGTTTGTACTCATATTGCTCACGATAGTACAATTACCATTTCCACCAAACTGCCGAAGATAGAATAATAAAGAGAGTGTAAAATATCATGTCATCAATTTTAAAGCTTATGGCAACTTCTAAGATATAGATTACGAAACGCTTTATAATGCTAAGAGCTTCTAACGGCGGCAATTTTTTAGGCCAGAGAAAACCGCAAGTGTTTGGTCTGCCATTTATCACCTAGTAGTGGGGAACTAAACTGCAATATTTAGCACTTCATAACACTCAGCATGTGAGCGCGACCACATAACGCCAACATGTCTCACGTACAGATGTAGGTTTTGTTGCGAGCTTTCTGAATGTTCTGCAATTCAAAAATAGGTTTTCAAGATACGAGGGCAGAATGTTTGTTTTGACGAGCAATAGTGGGCAAGTGTGTTTAGCACAGTCATCTGTGTGTGCCTGGGCAAAGCCTAGACACAAGATAATAGCTGGCAATAATGTAGACCCTCAATATTGCTAGAGGGGAATATGGCACTACCGTTTATGCGAATATCTGAAAAGGAACACCAAAGTGAAACAGCACACGCGACGTCATGAATTTTTAAGTACACTTAAACTTTTTATACGCTGGGTTGATGAAATTTGTCGAAACATGGTATGCTAAGTCTCTGGCTCCAACAGCAGACAATGTACTTCATTTTTATGAAGAGCTACTTAGTCTCTCTCACTAGTGCCTTTCCGCGACGAGCGTTGTGGTTTTGGAATTCTGGTAGAGTAACTGACTAATTGATTTTATTGACTTTATTGATCTTAAGTGTCCCTTCAAAAGGCTCCCTCGGAAAGATAGGAATGACGGTATCTTTTCTGCGAGGCTCGAGTACACCGATGTCAAGTGAGCCTTTCAATAAAAATCGATTACGGCTACAAATAAAGAGCTTTTCTATAGGGGCTTCAATCAAGCGTATTATAGTCTAAAATAGAACCCCACACACGTTTACGGCATGACCAAACGGCGCAAAAAAAAAAGCAGACGACGAACAGTGGCCGAGTGAACGCTGGCATTGGCTGCCTTCCAAGTTGTGTGGCCGTTCATTACTTTTTACGTTTCGTCAAATTCTACCTAGACGCACAAGTGTTGCAACGCTGGGAAAACGAAAACATTTTCTGCACTAACATAAAAAAAGCAATGCTCCTCAATTTAGTACGAAATCGCCATATGCACACAAGGAACGCGCTGCAGCACCACGTGTGTTCGAGACGTCCAGGCTATACGTCAACGACACAAATCTGAGTCAAGTCTGAATCTCTCATGTCCCAGCACAACCGTGCGTACGATAAAGCCTCAGAATATATGTTTGAATGTATCATCTTTCAGCTGAGCCACCCTGCCACGAGCCCTCCTCTGCCAATCCGGATTATAGAGAACCCCTTATTACAGAAAGCAGCGACACTCCTCAACTTCGCCGCTTTCCTCCTCATCTTTTATGTCCTCTCCCAACAGTACAGGCTCTCTCTATCAAGGAGCCAAGCCTTCTTTCGCATACAGCCGTGCCTCCTGCATATTCTTCCAGGCGTTGGTTCTTAAGTGAGCCGCTGCACCACGCACCATGCTCTCGCGACTTTGGGACTGTTACCCGGGAGAGGCGTCCAAGCCATTCCTCCATTTATTTTCGTGTGCTTTCTCTTTTCTCAAAAGACAAACACAAATTCAGTGCACGCTTCAGCATTCGGCTTCTCTTAACCAACAACACAGGCTTATACAAGAACATCTCAGCCTATCTCTGCCGCCGGTGTTAGGATACTCCGCACGTTAGGAGTATACGGGTGTCGTTAAACAGCTATATGAACAACCAGTCCTCACATTCGCTGTTTCTTTTTGTACATTCATCAATGCGCATAGCACGTCTACATATGTTCACTGGGTACTACATATGTTCACTGGGCCACACAGAAAACGTCCTGACGAATGCTTCACATATATTTGCTGCCCACGATACGCGCAGTTTGCAGAATTTTGTTTGTTGTTATTGTTCGAACTTTTTTGCAGCAAAGCGAGTTTTCATCCACCCACCGCATTAACTTTTTTTAGAGATTAATATGAAGATGAAACATAGATACTACATTCACAGTTGTAGAAATCTTTATGGATCGTTTATGCCACGAAGGAGGCTATCAATAAGTGTTTTGAACCATTTGGTTGCGTTTCTTGCGATTTTGAATTTCATGGAGCATAAACGTTAATACTATAATCGTTCGGGCTATTCGCACTGTAGATATTGGCAGCTAAAGATTGCTCTTACATATGAGATGATGTTTTGTAAGTTGATAGTGCATTTACTTTCCAAAAGTAAGACAGCAATGAGCAGACAAGATCATCGAACTATCTTACTGGTTTTTTCACAATCACATAGAATGATGAAAAGGTATCAGACTATGACCCCGAGACCCGAGAACGTCTTAAGCTAAAATCTTGTCATGGAATACATTATAAACACGATCGATGCGTGATATATTAGCAGTGTAGCCGGCAGGCCAACGGGAAACGTACTTACTAAGGAGAAACTTTGTTAATCGGACCCCTATTTGTTTGTTTACCACCGCCTCTGACGCCATGAAGGTGGTCATACCTTGACATTCCAATGTTGGCCAGAAAACCGTAGTGCGTAATTTGAACACCCTTGGGAAGACCAGTGGTTCCTGAGGTGTATACAATAGCCAAGATAGACTCATGCGGGTCATCCACGGCTACCTCCTGGAATTCACTTTCTGCCATGTCGGCAAATGGTGCCATCGAAATAAATCCTTCAGTGGACCGCGTTGTGAAAAGGCCCTGGAGACAACAAGAATATTTTGTGAACATTTGTACCGTTAGCTCTTTCCAGAAGGTACTTCCACGAAAACAACATTTCCAATTTCTATTAAAGGCGCCACGTACGAAAACATTGTATGAATATTGAGCTGAAGGTATAGTGAATTTTTAAGCTCTGGTACAGTGCAAAACGGGGCACAGAAGCGTGATCTCCTACGATGTGGCCATTTTTAGATGCCATTATGAGAAGCTGATCGAAAGCAATTAGTTAACGAACCGGGAGCTCTAACTCAATTGACTGCTGCATTCATAGCTGCAAACACGTTTAATTCCCTCACTCGTTTATTACAGCGTATCCGCAATTTAGGATTACAGGATCCAACTCGACATGGACGGTGATGCACGCCTACGCTGCTCTGTCATGTCTTGGCTACGGAATCTTGATTATCACTTGCTGCCATATACACGCATTTTTCTACCAAATTACCTTTAGTCCAAGCTCGGACGATGCCCTCCGTGCTTTTTCTGAAAGCTCGGGTTCCACAAGAAGGTGCGTGCTGTCGCTGTCTGTGATCTGGTACCGTAGTTCTCCTGCACATTTAAAATAATTTGCAGATGCGATCAAAATGCAATTGAATGTATTTATCTTTTAGGGACAACAGCTACAAAGTATGTGCAATATCTCGCACTGGGAACGAAATTGGGGCACTTGTTGATCGGCTAGACTACTGACAACCCGCGGGTAAAAAAAAAGTATATGATTACAATCACACCATAGGAAAACAAATAGCGCCCCTCCCTTCCTGAGCTTTATTCCTATTCTGTTTTATCCGATGCTTACAGGGCAATACATTTCGTTGTTTTTTGGCTTAGAACAAGGTTCGGCAATCTTTTCAAGCAGAGGGACAAGTTTGCATGTATACGACGCACGACGGCCAATGGGGAGGGGGTTGTAGGAGGGCTTTGCAAGCAAAAACAAAGAAGTTCAGCTAATTGACAATGATTCGCCAAGCTGTACTATAGATCACGCGTTTTTCAGCATGCATATCACAAAGTTGCAATCAAAAATAGTAGGCAGCGAAAATGCCATTTTTGGTCGAAACGACCATGCCGGCTTTTATGTGAGAAGTGATAAGAGAAGCGGGAGAGTTTGGACTTCATGCCGAAGGCCGCATAATGCTGTCTTGAAGGCCATTGGTGGCCGATTCTTGGTTTAGAGGTTATGAAGCTAATTATACTACGTTTATATGTTGACCTTATTTTTTTTACTTTTGGGGGGGATATAATACGAGACAGTTGTCTCGTAATGCTATTTGCGTTCCCTTCGGTATTTATTCTTCGAGTTAACTTCGTGTTCCAGGCACTGCAAGCACGCATCTGGACAAGGTAAAAACAAGCCCATGGTTGAGATATGCCTGGCCAAGTGTCACATTAAATTGTCGTGATTGTTGTATAAATTCAACCTATTACATTTATTCAATTTTGTGGTGGTTGATACGATTTTATTTTGAGTCGAGTTATGCTTCGATATTTGATACAGTGATGTACGGAACGGCATTCCAAGAAACAAGGCTCTAGGAGCTACTATTTCTTTGGAAAGCACACAACCGTTCCATTCAGGATCTGTGTAAATATAACGGTTACATCTACGAAGGAACAGCAGTGGGAATGGCGTTCTTTTTTATATGTTCCACAGCGTTAAACAGGGGCGCGCATATAGTACAGGATTGATGGATGGCGGCTTTATGCACCAGTCTATGCAGGCAGAAGTTGAGAGAAGAAAAAGACGCAACTGATGCAGTCCTAATCGGGAGCACAGCTCAGCGCGTGTAGAGGTCGGATAGGGTTTAAAAGATGTCGAAAGGAGAGAGATGGCGTCCATGACTGAGGACATGACAGGCAGCTTGTACAGACGATCATACAGCCCAATGTCCCCAAGAAAATGAAGAACCGCTTTTAAGACCTGGGTGTAGGGTCGTGCAGGGAAGAGGAGGGATAGCCGCGGGCAGACCATGGCGATGGAGTGCGACGACCAAGGCATCTCATTGTGTGCAAAACGCTGGCCAAAAACAACTGGTGCTCGACAATTTCATCAGCCCCGCACGCAGTGCAAGCAGAGGACGAGGCTCTGCCAAGCCGATGACCCCGGGACGCAGACCAGGAGCAGTCAATGCGTAAGCGAAGGAGAAGGGACCTCTCCCTCCTGGCAAAACCCCGGTCAGGCAGCTGGGTTAGTGGTTCCATCCCGACAACGCGATCGTCAGGGTGGCAGCGTTGCAACAGCCTCCTCAATCCGAGCCTCGGAAAGTCTGAGGCAACCACGGCACGGCACACAGAAAAGGCGGAGTGATGCGCTTCTTTTGGCGGCTAGTTTTTTTTGGCCCGCTAGTTTCTCAAGATTACCACATGAGATGGGACCCAGTACAAAGTAGCATCTATTGATATGGGGTTCTAACGTTCCAAACTATCATGATTATGAGAAATGCCCTATAGTGCCGGGCTCCGGAAAATTCGTCCACCTCCGATTATTTCATAATCATCGTCATCAGCGTGACAACGTCCACTGCAGGACAAAGGCCTCTCCCATGTTCCGCCAGTCAACTCGGTCCTGTGCTTGCTGATGACATTTTATACTCTCTAACTTTCTGTCTCTCCCAAACCCGCTTGCCTTCTCTGGGAGAGAAGACAAGATTAAGAGACCAGAAGAACGCAGAGTGGGTCAGGGAACAAACCGTCGTTACGGATATCATAGTTAAAATCAAGAACAGGAAATGGACATGGGCCAGGCATGTCGTGCGTAGGCAGGATAACCGCTGGCAATGAAGGGTAACGGCTTCTTTAACGTGTACCTAAATCGGAGCCTACGGGCATACATCATTTTCGCTTCTATCGGAAATGCAGCCGCCGCAGCCGGAATTTGATGCCGTGACCTGTGGATCAGCAGCCGAGTAACTTTGCCACTAGATTACCACGGCGGGGCTGCAGAGAAACATCGACGCCACCAGGAAGAAGGGCATATTGCTCAATATTCAGCGTTCATACTTGTGCGAAAATCAATTGAAAACCAATTATTGCGCATATCTGAGGCACCATAACAACTCGTATATATTATGTATGTGAGTCTCTTCCTATAAAAGACATCCATGAGTAATTTTAAGGACCGTAGCGTCGTATGGGAGCCCTTCCTTAAAAAAGATAAGTACTATCTTGAAATGGTGCAAAGACGCGCTATACGC
The DNA here is from genome assembly GCA_013436015.1 of Rhipicephalus annulatus. Classification (NCBI taxonomy): domain Eukaryota; kingdom Metazoa; phylum Arthropoda; class Arachnida; order Ixodida; family Ixodidae; genus Rhipicephalus; species Rhipicephalus annulatus. Next base: position 369,289 of record WOVY01009724.1, on the reverse strand, counting down.
TTCATTTTCAAGAAATATAGGACCACCGACTCACCAACTTCTCTATTGCTGGCGAATAGCATTTCAACCCAGGAAGGTAGACGAAAAATCAATAGGCTGAAACTGCTGTTTGCTCTTTATACTGGTTCCACAAAGTTAAATGCATCGGTATACATTCAGCCATTTCAATCGCGCCCCACGAGACATCGGCACACGCACAATTTGCTTCCGTATCGAGCCCACCCAAATATGTTCAAGAATTCGTTTTTCCCACGTACAGTATCGGGATGGAATTCACTGCCTGAAGTGGTTTTCACATCTCCGTTTATTTGCCATTTTGAGCATGCCATATTGTCTGTACTGCAGTGTGTACTCAACTTGCTTTACCGTTTATCGCAATTGTGAATGTATAATAGGGAGATAGACCCATCTCCGTTGTTCTGAAGGTCGTATTAACCTATGTTTAAGCTCATCTATATATCTCTGTACAATGTACTTATCTTCTGTATTTTGTGCACATCATTCATCTATCACGCTTACGTGTGTTTTCCACTTAATTTTTGTGCCTCTCCTGCTTATTCTTTTCAAGACCACAGTATGTTGTTTATCACGCTCCGCTGACCATGAAACGCTTCCACGAAAAGGCAAGGGTTTCCAACGCTTTGCTAAGAAGACACAGTGGTGGCATCTACCCGTCGCCTTGCGTTCGACACCTTATCACCTCTGAGACAGGCGCACGCCCATCTTAGAGCCCCATGCTTGGTTTTTCAAGATAACTGCCCGATAGCGCTCGTGTCTCACGTGTTACGTGAATTGATGTGCTCGTTCGCCTCCACTGCACGCTCGAGGCACTCTAACGCAGCGCCTACAGAATACCATTCACCACTTTTTTTGCGCAGAACACCAAATAAACGTTTTGTTCACTCTCTTTCTCTAGACGCAAGACTATCCTTTTTCGACAAGATTTGCAGTGTAATATTCATACACGGGGCCACTTTTTGTCACGCTTTGTTCAAGTAAAAGTCATAGATAGCACTGGCCAAAACTAAATTGTACCAGGTCTTCGCTCTTGGACATTTTTTACACTGCTGCAGCGTTTCCTATTAGCGTACTGACTCAAAATCATATGCAAGTGCATTAAGAACTGAATAGTTACATGTTCTCTATAAAAATCGAACGATTGATTCATACGTGGGGTTTAACGTCCGAAAACTACCATACGCTTATGAGAGACGCCGTAAGGAAGGGCTCCGGAAATTTCGACCTCCTGCGGTTCTTCATCATCATCATCATCATCATCATCATCATCATCATCAGCCTGACTACGTCCACTGCAGGACAAAGGCCTCTCCCATGTTCCGCCAGTTAACCCGGTCATGTGCTTGCTGCTGCCAATTTATACCCGCAAACTTCTTAATCTCATCTGCCCACCTAACCTTCTGTCTCCCCCTAACCCGCTTCCCTTCTCTGGGAATCCAGTCAGTTACCCTTAATGACCAGCGGTTATCCTGTCTACGCGCTACATGCCCGGCCCATGTCCATTTCTTCTTGATTTCTTCTTGAAGCGAAATCCTTCTTGATTTCAGCTATGATATCCTTAACCCCCGTTTGTTCCCTAATCCACTCTGCTCTCTTCTTGTCTCTTAAGGTTACACCTACCATTTTTCTTTCCATTGCTCGCTGCGTCGTCCTCAATTTAAGCTGAACCCTCTTTGTAAGTCTCCACGTTTCTGCTCCGTAGCTAAGTACTGGCAAGATACAGCTGTTATATACCTTCCTCTTGAGGGATAGTGGCAATCTACCTGTCATAATTTGAGAGTGCTTGCCGAATGTGCTCCACCCCATTCTTATTCTTCTAGTTACTTCAATCTCGTGGTTCGGCTCTGCGGTTATTACCTGCCCTAAGTAGACATAGTCTTTTACAACTTCAAGTGCACTATTACCTATCTCGAAGCGCTGCTCCTTGCCGAGGTTGTTGTACATTACTTTCGTTTTCTGCAGATTAGTTTTAAGACCCGCCTTTCTGCTCTCCTTGTCTAACTCCGTAATCATGAGTTGCAATTCGTCCCCCGAGTTACTCAGCAATGCAATGTCATCGGCGAAGCGCAGGTTACTAAGGTATTCTCCATCGACTCTTATCCCTAACTGTTCCCATTCTAGGCTTCTGAAAACCTCCTGTAAGCACGCGGTAAATAGCATTGGGGAAGTTGTGTCCCCCTGCCTTACACCCTTCTTGATTGGTATTCTGTTGCTTTCTTTATGAAGTACTAAGGTAGCAGTTGATCCCCGGTAGATTACTTCCAGAATGTTTATATATACTTCATCTACGCCCTGATTCCGCAGTGTTTGCATGACGGCTGATATTTCTACTGAATCAAACGCCTTCTCGTAATCTATGAAGGCTATGTATAGTGGTTGGTTATACTCTGAGCATTTCTCTATTACCTGATTGATAGTATGAATGTGGTCAATTGTTGAGTAGCCTGTTCGAAATCCTGCTTGTTCCTTTGGTTGATTGTTCTAATGTTTTCTTTACTCTGTTAGCAATTACCTTTGTAAATAGCTTGTATACTACAGAGAGCAAGCTGATCGGCCTGTAATTCTTCAAGTCCTTGTCATCTCCTTTCTTATGTATTAAGATGATGTTCGCGTTCTTCCAAGACTCTGGTACTCTTCCCGTCAGGAGACACCTCGCAAACAGGGTGGCTAGTTTTTCTAACACAATCTGTCCCCCATCTTTCAGCAGATCTGATGTTACCTGATCTTCACCAGCAGCTTTGCCCCTTTGCATGCTCTCCAAAGCTTTTCTGACTTCTTCTATCATTACTGGTGGGGTGTAATCTGGGTTACTGCTAGTTCTTATAGTATTAAGGTCGTGGTTGTCTCGGCTACTGTACAGATCTCTGTAAAACTCCTCCGCTATTTTAACTATCCTATCCATATTGGTAGTAATTTTGCCTTCTTTGTCCCTTAGTGCATACATCCGCCTTTTGCCTATCCCAAGTTTCCTCTTCACTGCTTTGATGCTTCTTCCGTTTTTCAGAGCGTGTTCAATTCTCTTCATGTTATACCTTCTTACATCGCATACTTTACGTCTATTAATCAACTTCGAAAGCTCTGCCAGTTCTATTTTGTCTGTTGTACTTGACACTTTCATGATTTGACGCTTCTTAATTAGGTTCTTCGTTTCCTGGGAAAGCTTGCCAGTGTCCTGTTTAACTACCCTGCCTCCAACTTCCACTGCACACTCCGTAATGATACTCGTCAGATTATCATTCATTGTATCTACGCTAAGGTTGGTTTCCTCACTAAGAGCCGAATACCTGTTCTGCAGTGACACTCTGAATGCCTGTACTTTCCCTCTCAGAGCTAGCTGATTGATTGGCTTCTTGCGTATCAGTTTCTGTCGTTCCTTCTTCAAGTCTAGGCGAATTCGAGACCGTACCATTCTATGGTCACTGCATCGTACCTTGCCAATCACTTCCACATCCTGCACGATTCCAGGGTGTGCGCCCATTATAAAGTCTATTACGTTCTTATTTTCGCCATTGGGGCTCCTCCATGTCCACTTGCGGTTTTCTCGTTTTCGGTAGAAGGTATTCAAAATCCGTAAATTATTGCGTTCTGCGAATTCTACTAGTAGCTCTCCTCTGGCGTTTCTAGTTCCGATGCCATAATCTCCTACTGCCTGGTCTCCAGCCTGCTTCTTCCCTACCTTTGCATTAAAGTCGCCCATCACTATAGTATACCGTGGTTCTTCAACGTGCATCCAAATCTGAACACACGGGCCTACACCATTTTCGCCTCCACCGAAATTGCAGCCACCGCAGCCGGAATTCCATCCCGCGACATAAATCTTCGGGCATTTCGGTATGTGCCTGGGTATGGTATTTCTGTTGTATGCACTGCGACTACAAAAAGAACTAATGATAACCATTGCTGGGATTAAATGTCTCAAACAATTACATGATTATAGGAGACGTTGGTAGTGGATAGCTCCGGAAGTTTGGACATGGGCTTCTGTACCGTGAACAAAATCTAACAGCACGGTCCTCAAGTATTTTCGCCTCCGTCGTAAATGTGGCAGCCACGGCCTGGATTAGATCCGCCGACCTGACAGTAGAGCACGATAACCACCGTGCCAAGTTACAAGATGAATTATTACCAACTGGTCGGTCATTACCAAGTTCACTGTATGTATACCTCTGAAATAATGTCGGTATAAAGTTGTAAGCGCATTGATATAAGTACCCCATTTCCCTGTGTCGAAGTCTCACGTCAACAGATTCCTGTCCTATAGATGCACACAACTAACGCAGTCAACTGACAATAATATGTGCCGTATGAGCTACTGGGGCCATTTAGCTATTGAAACGAACTGCACGGCATTTCAAACGTAATGCTGCACTATTTGAGTGGGCTTATCAAAAGGTATGTGCTCTCGGAAGCAACAAGTTATAGAGGCTGCCGTAACTCACTCTCGGTGAGCGATGGCTTGGCCATGGTGATGCTCGCTCCAGCAACGACACAGCTCCACATTGCCACGAAGTTGTCCACACTGTTGCCGATGTGCACACAGACGCGATCACCAGGCTGCACTCCATGCTTTTGCAAACCCGCGGCGTAGCGTCGCAGAAGACTGACAAACTCAGTTTTTGTGAGCGTGACAAAATCATCGATCTGTAAGAAACATGTCAGATACAAATTATATTTTATGTAAATCTATATTTGAATGCAGCAATTACATTTACGGCAGCATTGCTTTTATATTGTTACAAGCTCTTCTCGTTTTCCCAACGAGCTAACAAACAAATTACTCATGAGAAAAGTTTGCCGATTTTAAAGTTTTCTGGACTCTTCTGCGTGTTCTATTAAAAACGACATGTATGGCATTCAACATGGCGCCCAATTCAACCGTGCTCCTTCATAAACTCTTTTGTCTAGTTTCCTTCCATATAACGAAAGTTGCATTGCGCGAATGTTGAATAAGCTGCTTTATAACCCGTGGCTTACGCCAACGTCATAGTTTTTGAACTAAGAAACCAGCATAAACATTTTGTTAAGGACTTCGCGTGTAGCCATATGTGCAAGAAAGAAACCGAGACACCAGAAACACCGAGTAACTACTCTCAAGGTACAACATGCTACTCTTTCTATGTTAGTTTCAGGATGAATACTTACCAACTAACTCCCCTATCTGCTACTCGCGATATCTATGAACAATGGGTGGTGCACCACACAATTTAAGATGGCACCTGAAGGAGAGTCAACCCATGTGTTGGCCTAAGAACAGATAAGACGTGCGAACGTACAGGCCGTGCCACTTTTACCAGTTGAAGTCATAAGCTGCTCCCAAATCTATGAGGGCAAGATTTTTTTCCAAACAATGGAAGCTCACCACCCAATTGATTGCCACAGTGTGAAAGGTAATATTTTTGGTCTGTTGCCGTGTATGAGCGAAGGTTTGCGAAATCCTGTGCGTGCTACAGAAAACTGCTTCAAATAAAATTGACGTATGTGCTGTGCGGTACTCCAAGGTAGTATGTGCCAAGTCAGCCTGACAGATTTGTCGTAGTATTAGACTGCTAGCGAGTAACGCCATCGCCACTTCACGGGACGAAAGCTTTCACGTTGGGATGGTAGGCAAATATTTGAGGAGGAGGAAGCAACAAAAAGGGAGAAGGCAGGGAGGTTAACCAGAAAGTCATCCGGTTGGCTACCCTACACTGGGGGATAAAGGAAGGGGACAAGAAAGACGAGAAAGAGGGAAGAGGGAAAAAAGGGGGTGGGGGAGAGACTGACAGTAATTTCACTGCAGCGTGTAGAACTCTACCGCATGTCAGAGTCGTTCACACAAGCCTGTCTTTCTCATGAAACGCAGCAGGGCTTTCACTGCCTTGTGGGCTGTCGAGGCATGTGTACGTTGCTGTAATAGCACCTGCACAGAAAGAGGCCGATCATCCAGTCGCCGCATTGCGTTGGCAAGTACTTGTCTCTCTGAGGCAAATCGAGGACAATGACACAGCAGGTGTTCGATATTTTCGTTGGTGCCGCAAACATCGCACGCCGCACTGTCAGTAATTCTGATTAACGTGGTATAAGCTTTCGTGAAAGCAACTCCCAGCCAAAGGCGATAGAGAAGCGAAGCTTCACGTCGATGTAGGCCGGGTGGAGGCCGGAGTTGTAGTGAAGGGTCGAGCTCGTGCAGTCGTGTACGTCGTATGCTAGGTGTGTTCCACTCAGTCAGTGTGAGACTGCGGGCCAGTTGACGAATCTGCCTCGCCGCATCCGCTCTTGAAAGCGGTATCGGAACGCTGTTCACTTCTTTATGTGACGTGCGAGCAGCATGATCTGCAGAATCATTGCCGCCTATACCACTATGCCCAGGTAACCATTGAAAGACGATGTCATGGCCTTTTTGTATTAACAGGTGGTGAAGTTTCACGGTTTGGTAGGTCAACTGGTCGTGGCATCCGCGTCGGAGAACTGATATCAGGCACTGTAACGCTGGTTTTGAGTCAGAAAACACAGCCCATTTACCTGGTCTTTCTTCCGAATTGATGCGTTCCAGTGCATTGCGCAGAGCCGCGAGTTCTGCCGTCGTCGAACTTGTCACATGTGAAGTCTTAAAACACCGAGTTATCCCTTGTGATGGTATAACCACTGCTCCACCTGAACTAGACGGCGTAGTAGAGCCATCCGTGTAAATGTGCACGTGGTTACTGTAGTTTTCTTCCAGTAGGGATAAACTCAGTTGTTTCAGGGCATGTGTCGGTAAGTCCGATTTTCTCCTCATTCCTGGAATCATTAAGTGAACTCGCGGCCGGCTCAAGCTCCAAGGAGGAAGCAGTGGCTTTGATGCAGGTGCGTATGTCTCAGCAAACGATGAACGATGCTTGGAGACAATAGTGCCGTATTTCGTGCGGGGCCTTTCAGCAGCTAGGCTCGCCAGGTGGTGAGAAGGGGTCCTGGTATAATGCCTGAGGTGCATGCACATTGTCTCGGTAGGCAAATATTTGAAAAAGAGAGAGAGAGAGATAAATAGAGAGGAAAGGCAGGGAGGTTAACCAAGCTTGGCTCGGTTGGCTACCCTACACTTGGGGTGGGGGAAAAGGGGAATAATAGAACGAAAAGAGACAGCAAAGAAGAGGAGTAAGAAAGAGAAGCATAAATAGTCAGCTCGAAACTACACAGCACGGCCTCGCACAGTTCTTTCACAAGCGGTCGTGAAGTTTGGTGTTCCTTAAAAAGTACAAGAGGGCTTTCGTGGCTTTGCGCGTATGGGAAGCCGTCGGCCAAGGTCCCAGGATCTTCTCTTCTGTAAGCGGCCGTGAATCCAGCTGACAGAGCTTGGCTTCCATAATACGTCGTTCGGTCTGGTATGCTGGGCAATGACATAGAATGTGCTCAAGCGTTTCCTCGCAGGCGCAGATGTTGCATGCCGAATTACTCGCCATTCCAAGGAGACGAGAGTACGAATTCGTAAACGCCACGCCCAACCTCATGCGACACAGTAAAGTTTCAGCGCATCGTGGGAACCCGGATGGCAAACGAAGTTGCAAGTTTGGGTCGATCGAATACAGGTGCGTGTTGGAGAAACCCTGCGTATTCCATTGTAGGAGAGATATACGGCGAGCAAGTGATTGTAGCAGCCTTGCAGCGTCCGTTCTCAAGAGTGGTATGGGCGTGCGCTGGTCTTGGTCATGAGCCGATCGAGCAGCTTCATCTGCGCGGTCATTGCCAACGATTCCGCAATGACTCGGCAACCACTGAAATACAATATCGTGACCTTCCGCGAGCGCTTCGTGGTAGTCGTGCCTTATCTGATATACTGATTGTTCATGTAGCTCGTGCTGCAGAACAAACCGTAGTGACTGTAAGGCTGACCTGGAGTCGCAAAAGATGGCCCATTGGTTAGGTTCCTGGTGAAGAATGTACTTTACTGCACCTTGAAGTGCTGCGAGCTCTGCTGCTGTCGACGTCGTGGTGTGAGAAAACTTGTACTGAAGCAACACATTTTCAGATGGAACAACCACTGCTCCTGTGGAGCTGTTGGAATTAGTGGAGCTATCGGTGTAAACATGTATGCGGTCGAAGTACCTTTCGTCCAACAGACGCAAAGTCAGTTGCTTCAGGGCTAGCGTTGACATGCGTGCCTTCTTAAAGATTCCAGGAACTGATAAGCGCACGTCAGGTTGACGAAGACTCCATGGCGCAGTTGCTGGATGCATGACAAGTTTGAAGCCAGGCGGTAGTATGTCCTGATGTTTTGTCACGATACCGCAGTACGAAGAATGGGGCCTCCGAGCTGTCAAACACGCTAAATGATGTGACGGTAGCCGTGATAAATGCCGAATGTGCGCTCTCAGCGTCTCGACAATGATGTGCGTTGTGACCGGTTGTTCTTGTGCAATAACAATAGTTGACACTGTCAATGAGCATCTTGGAAGGCCAAGGCATGTCCGAAGTGCTTGGGCTTGTACGCTTTGCAGTGCACGGATGTTAGTCTTGCACGTGTTGGACAAGACCGGAAGGCTGTACCGGAGAGTTCCGAGAAAGAGGGCTGTATAAAGCTGCAACATGGAGTGCACGGATGGGCCCCATGATTTTCCGGCGACGAACTTGAATACATTCTCAATGCCAATGAGCTTTTTCTTCAGGTATGTGACATGCGGGCTCCAGGTTAGGTCACGATCTACGATGACGCCTAAGAATCTATGAGTGCTCTTATATGGGATTGATTTGCCATCGATGCACAATGAGTAGAAAGACATCGGTTTGCGTGTAAACGCCACCGCTGCGCATTTTTCTGTGGCGATAGTCAAACCTTGCTGGCGAAGGTATGTCGATGTCATTGTTGCCGCTTTCTGTAATCTTGCGCGCACTTGAGGTCGTGTCACGCCGGACGCCCAAATGCAGATATCGTCAGCGTAGAGAGATACATAAGCCGTCTGTGGCAGCCTTTCGGTGAGCCCCACGAGAACCAGGTTGAAAAGTGTAGGACTCAAAACACCGCCTTGTGGCACCCCACGACTTGTGAAATACTTATTCGTAGGCCCATCTTCAGTTAAAACGAACATAGATCTCTTTGTGAGGTAGCTTCTTATCCATCGAAAGACACGACCTCCAAGTTCAGCTGCTTCAAGAGCATTGAGAACAGCCTCGTGGGTCACGTTGTCATAGGCACCCTTCACGTCTAAGAACAGAGTTACCGACAGCCGCTTCTGAGCTTTCTGATGCTGAACAGAGGTCACCAAGTCAATAACACTATCAACTGAGGACCGACCTCGTCGAAAGCCAGCCATAGCATCAGGATAGATGTTATAATGTTCCAGGTACCATTCCATGCGTGTAAGCAGCATCCTCTCCATGACCTTGCCAACGCAGCTTGCTAGTGCTATAGGCCGGTATGATGCCAAATCGAATGGAGACTTTCCGGGCTTCAGCAAAGGCACCAGGCGACTACACTTCCACTCATCAGGCACCATTCCATCATGCCAAGACTTATTGAAAATGTCCAGGAGACAGCGCTGTGCCTTCGGGCCTAGGTGACGTAGGGCAGTATAGGTCACTCCATCCGGACCTGGGGACGATGAGCGTCTGCATGTGTTCAATGCCGCATGAAGTTCTTCCATGGTGAACGCAACTTCCATTTGCTGATCTCGTGCGACTGGAACATCCTGTGGCATTAGATCGATCGGTATAGAGATGTCGCCGGCGATCTTTGCACAAAATTGCCCAGAAACATCAAGCTGTGAGCGACGTTGATGTAGCGCCAGAGCGGCGAAGGGGTGACGTTGTTGCGGATGCGAGTGAATACCTCGAAGAGTCCTCCATACAGGAGACAAGGGCTTTCGAGGGTCTAGCGAGTCACAAAAATTCTTCCACCATTGTTCATGAAGTTTGTGCATTCGACGCTGGATTTTTTTCTGAGTGCGTCTGGATTCTCTGAGGTCATGGATAGATTTCGTGCGTCTGTATCGTCTTTCGGCACGTCGGCGGACCGCTCTAAGTTGTTCCAACTCTTGGTCGAGTGCCGTGCGTCTCGATTCTTTCGAACATATCTTCGTGGAAGTCTCCATTGCAGAACTAATCACTTCTTCAACGGATTCCGGTGGTCCGTGCATGCACTTGCTCTCCACTGATATCTGAAACTCTTCCCAGTCAATAAGTCTTGAATGTCCAGGGGAAGGAGAATCGTCCAAACCTCTGACTGTCACGTACGTGGAGATATGGTCGCTGCCACGTGTTTCAATATCTGTGAACCATTGGACTTTCGTGACAATGCTATGCGACACTAACGTCAAGTCCAGGCAACTGCTGTAAGTTACTCCTCGGAGATAAGTAGGGCTGCCGTCGTTCAGCACCTGAAGCCCGTGCTCTGATGCGAGATCAACTAGGTCCGTGCCTTTTCGATTTGTCCTGATGCTTCCCCACAATGGATGATGGGCGTTGAAGTCACCCATCAATATCCAAGGCGCTGGAGTCGTTGCAAATATACCATTCAAGATTTGTTGATCTAGTCGACCTGACGGCGCTATATATGCGCCTATCAGTGTAAACGACAACTTCTTTTTAACATATAGACACACGTAGTGATTTCCATTGTGAGAATCTACTCTTTGGAGAACGTAAGTGAGTTCTTTACGGATGTACACAGCAACTTGACTTCGCTCAATGCACGTTGAAGAAACGAACGATTCATAGCCCGACAGACGAGGTATTTTTGAAAAATGCGGTTCACAAATGATGATGATGGGAAACTTATTTTCGAAAATGAATTGTCGGAACTCGGGCATTCTTGACTGTAGACCTCTTGCGTTCCACTGAATTATGGAAGCACGCTTGACTTTTTCTCGGAAAGACTGATGCAGTCTATGGTGCGCCATCTTGTTACTGAAGTCCGGCAAGAACTGGTTCTAGTGTGTCCAAGATTTGCAGCGCGCATTTAGCGGCAGGGATCTGTAGACTATCCAATAGAGTGCGAATAACACTCATGAACGATCTCAGTACAGAAAAGACTTGTACCTCTTGGGCGGACAGACTGCTTGCTGGGGGCATAGTCGTTGTTGACTGTCGATATTGCGGTTCCGTAGACACGTGTACCCGCGGTAAAACGGGCCAGTTAGAGCCGGATGTTCTCTGTAGCGCCACAGTGTCTTCCGGTACCTCTGGACGTACCCCACCTGGTGGCGGGGGCGGGGGAGGTCTCTGTGGTCGTGGCGGCGGTGGTGGTGGCGGTGGCGGCGTTAGTGAAGGCACCTTCGGCACAGGACTGCTTTTTCTTTTCTTCGAGCACCGCCGTCGACGGGAACGCCGTCGTTGAACAACCGTTACCGCTTCCTTTCGTGAGGATCCGTCTTTAACCATTTGTCTCAGAATGCTCCTCTCTTTCTTCAGTACTGGGCAGTCTTTGGACGAGGTCTCATGGTTGCCGTTGCAGTTGCTGCATTTTAGGAGAGTTGCTTGGCAAGCCTCTGCTTTGTGGGGTCCGGCACAACGTGGGCATGCTTGCTTGTTGTTGCACACAGCACTAACATGACCCAGTTTTAGACAGTTGTGGCACTGTAGTGGTCTTGGGATGTATGGTCGGACAACGTGACGAAAATGACCAACCTTTACATGTGATGGGATGCAATCACCTTTGAAGGTCACCTTGATGCAACGGGATTTGCCAAGCCGGCATACTTGCAATATGTCCGTTGCCCCAGTAGCTGGCTTTATCAGAACAGGAAGGTCTGCGTTCGGTATGGAAACATCAACGTCATAAATGACGCCTGTCGTCGTGTCACTATCCTGCGGAATGTAAGTTCTGAGATAGATGCCTCCAAGCTCAGTGACAGTTCGCAGGGTATGTAGCGCAGCCGGGTGCTCAACGTCTATGGCCAAGATATTCTTCCGTGGGTTGAGTCTAATATCCTTTATCTCCTTAGGCACGATAGCTTCGAGACGCGCTGATATCACTTGCCTGTTCATGTTCTTCAGGTTGATCGAAGAGTCGACAGGAACAAAAAGTATGGTATGGCGTTCAGAACTGTACGCCGCCTTCACGGTAGAGACGCTAGCTGGCGAAGACGCGCCGACCATTCTTCTTTTAGCTTTACGTTTCACTGCAGGGATGAAATCTTCGTCGCTGTCTTCACTACTCGCCGTGTACAGTTCAGTGCTGTCACTGGTGCTGTCGTCTTCCCGGCTGTTGCGCTTCCTTGAGGTTGACGTCGAAGGTGACGCCAAGTCCGGATTGCGTACGGTGGGGCCTGGATCCATCGCTGCCCGCAGGAGAGCGATGATCCTCGGATAAAACGTAAATTCACACAAAAAACACCAAACGAAATAGGCAGCGTTCGGTAGAAATACACTTCGTCGTCGTCTCTCAAATATTTGAAGATGCCTTTAATACTTCCACGGTGATTACGTCCCCTTCTTGTTGCTCACAAACTGTTGACTATTGTTGCTCGACTGTTAGGTTACAGCTTGTTACAAGCTGTTATGGCCCACTGGTGTGGACGAAACCAGAAAAGTTGATCTGGAGGGACTGGTACGTAAAAAGTGCTGCTGTTTACATGCCAGTGCGCTTTTTTTTTTGAGTGATGGCGTTTGATTAGGATTCGGCGGCAATAAAGTGAATGCAGTCAAAATATATGCTGGTGAGGCACGAAGCGCGCCCAGGTGGAAGAGGAGAATTGAAAGAGGAAGGACAGGTAGGTTAGCCAGTTCTCAGACCGGCTGGCTACCCTGTACTGGGGAAGGGGGTAAGAGAGATAAAAGAGGAGAGAAAAGAGACGTTGACACTTGAGCCTATGATCGGCATGAGAGGTGTTTAGTTCTTTGGTAACTTCGTTTACCAGATGTACTGTTTTAGCGAATTTCTGGCTGTCGTTCGCAAAACTAAGCCACGATCACTAGATCACCACAACAACTTGTTTTTTTTGTTAAAAGCATTGTGAGGGCTCCACTAAACACAACACATAAGGAGAAACAGACGAGGACAGGCGAAAACTACCAACTGGCTTTATTGAAGGGAGATCGATATTTTTATGCATGTACACCCTACGCAGGGGTTAACAGCCAAGAAAGCTTAGACCAGGAGAGAACGAAATTGGAATTCAGCATTGTACACTGCAGCGTAACGGTGGTTGTAGAGCGCAATTCTGAAGTATAATTTCTTTCTCGCCTGGTTTGAATGTTTTTGGCTGTTGCGGCGATGCCCCTGCGCAGGGCGCCGATGCATAAAGGTGTCGATATTCCTTCAATGACGCCAGTTCGTAGTTTGCGCCTGTGCTCCTCTGTTTCTTCGTGTGTGTTGTGTTTAGACACGCCCTCACAATGGTTTCTATGTCAAAGCACCAACTCACCCAACAGTCAACTCTTATGAAGGTGGTTTTTGTTTTGCTCTTAGAAGAGAATTCACTACGTTTTATAACATTGCACGACTGGTCGGAAACAGTCTTGATCCCGTAAAAAAATTGTCTTCCGGAGATTGTTAAGCTACATACAATATGGCGACTTTTTTTTCACTATTCAGTTTTCTTCCCATGGCATATTGTACTCGATTCATTCTACCAGGTGACGGAAGTTGTGCACTCAAGACAAGGACCTCGCCGCGTCTTTTTTACGTAGAGTGCAGTGAATGTTCAGAATTTTCAAGGGTGGTGCAGAGTATATATTAAGTGTGTCACGCCAGTTACGAACTGCAAAGTGAGAGATTTCGCGTCTGTGTCAATAGAGCTACAGAAACTGCAGTAATCGCCGTGTTAAATAAAGCTACGAGCTTAATTGTTTTGCCCAAACACATGGTATGCAAACATAGCACAACGAAGTGTAAACAACACTGGTGCCTAATCGCGTGGTGCTTAACTGTGTTGCACTTAAACGGGCGGGGCCGTACTTTACCGCTATGGTTGGTTGATAATATAACCATATCTGATTATCATTTGATGGAATAAAACACTGGGCATTCCGGAAACGATGTGCGCTGAAGATTATGCAACCCTAAAAAATTCCGCATATGGTGAAGCGAGTCGCATGTTTATTCAGATGGCAGTTCTCTTTTTATCTGTAGTTGTTGGTACAGCCAAAGACAGCACAGTGGTTTCCATTGACCTCTCGCTGGCTGACATCCAAATAAAAGAACAAAATCCACGGTTTGACCATGCTAATTTTTTTGAAAACGCCTCTCATTCAATCATGAGCCACGCCTTTGTCACGAGCCAGAAAAAAAAAGGAAAGCACTCGTAGCCGCCAGTCTGGTCCTCCGCGCCCCGTCAAACGATCAATAACCATGACTGCGCAAGGATGTTGGAGGTTTGATGCACACACGAAACATGAAGAGCGAAAATAATAGACATGTGTGTTGTCTTCGCAACGTCAAAAATACGATGGATCAACAACGCCGTTCGTAACGCACCAGTGAACTTCACTATAGTACGCATAGAAGCGTGGATTGTGGCCGTCACAGCACGTTTCATCACTCTCACCATTTCGTTTCGCTGTTTGAGCTTCAGCGTCATGACAACATGTGGCGATTCACGTTACCTCAATAGTTACACTAAATGCAATGCACAAGAAAAAGTATGCTTTTATTCTGATCTCGCTGAATGGTATGACACATTATATACAATCAAAGTGACTTCTTGTTAAGCTTGCAGCTGATCCTTCATGCTATATCTGTCGATGCGCTCACATCCCCCTATTCTGGCCGACAAAATAGTTTCTTTTAACCGCAAGTCGCGGGTTTGAATCCCGGCTGCGGCGGCTGCATTTCCAATGAAGGCGGAAATGTTGTAGGCCTGTGTGCTCAGATTTAGGTGCACGTTAATGTACCCCAGGTGGTCGAAATTTCCGCAGCCCTCCACTACGGCGTCTCTCATAATCATATAGTGGTTTTGGGACGTTAAACCCCAGATATCAATCAATCAATTAGTTTGTTTTAACATTGCTGCTGAAAGCAATCTGAAGAATTTCCTCCGACAAACGACTTGGACCACTTGGCATCACTACTCTGGGCACGGGAAACGTTTTGCCCTCAAATTAGTCAACAACAACAAAAAAGCCGAATCACGAGTTTGACAAGTTGGTAGATGTTCATCGTAGAATATTACGGAATAGTACGGATTCGATATAGAGGGTGAGGAACACAGCTCTGAACTCTCAATCAAAAAACATTTCGAACCCACCAGTATGGATTCAAAACTGGCCCATCCACTATCACACAACTCATACAGACGATTCAAGATTTCGGTACGGAGATTTTGGTACGCAGAGAGCAGGTTGGTGTAATTTATTACACCGACCTGCTTTGGCAAAATCTATGGCTATAGCAATAGATTTTGCCAAAGCCTTCAATAAGGTGGCACACAATAGGCTAATTTACAAGCTGGAAGCAGTCGAACATTGTGCCATTGTAAGTGGATTGAGGGATACCTAACTAATCGGAACCAGTAGGTAAGATTGAATAGTAGTGTCTCCAACTCACTGTCAGTGCTTTCAAGAGTCCCGCAGGGATCTGTCCTGGGACCACTGTTATTTTTTGTGTATATCAATGACATTTTTACAATCAGGGAGTCAGGTGCGCAACTTGAAGTGGTCGCAGATGATTTATATATTTCCGCTGTACGAAACGAAAAGCTGAAGTTAAAATAACCGATCATTGCAGGCGTTGAGAAAATGGTTCAAAAATGAAATATGAAAAAAATTATTTGAAATCTTCATACACACATTACAACGAAGCGCCATATTTTATTTTCATATGCTATCGGAGACAAGTTTTTATTAAAGACTACTCAATTTAAATATGTACGATTAACGATAACGTTAACTTTTTCCTGGAACATACACATTCATATGTTAGTTCAAAGGAATATGGGAGGCTATGTTTCCGACGAAAAAAACTGGAAGGCGCAACAGCCGATGTAAGACTTGAATCTTACAAAATCTTTTTGGGGCCAGTTTTTGTATACTTGTGGGTGATATGAAGCCCTCTTTAATATTGTTTGAAGAAACAAACAAAGAAAATTCAGAGGTATGTGGTACGATTTATATGATACCGGTATTCAAGGACACAGTCACTTACAGAAATGCTCCATTCTTCTGGCTTGCATTTGTTAGAAACTCGCAGGCACAAAATTGTCTGATGCTATTAGTTCAGATAGAAAAGGGCGAACTTATTATAGGCAAAAAAGGATACTTACCACGACCAGGTAAACAGAGTTGCAGAAGAATTTACAACAGGGCTAATGCAAGCGTAAAGGACTCATACCGCCGCTTGATCTAACCTGCATTTGTGCGTTTGCTAATGATGTTTTTTTTACTTGATTATGTTACCCAACTGTAAGGACTTTCGCAAGAGAGTTGACAGTATTGCTAAATAAATAAGAAAAATCAGCAGATCCCGCGTACCAGGGAATCAACCTTATGCGCAGCATGCGGAGGAAAGGTGACCGCGTTACATTTTTTATTGAGCGACACGTCAGTTAATGACGATAAATATATGTGCAAATGTTGCACGCGCAGGTATATGTTGAACAGTTGCAGATATTTACATAACCAGTTGTTTGCACTTGCGCAACCATGCCAACTGCAACATGCGTATTAGCAACACAAAAAGCTAATATGAACCACTGATGCTCGCGAGGATGCTGGCCCTGGACACTGCTATATAAATCAACCTCTGCGCATGGCAACTAACCGCAATTGACGATAACTTGACGTGACACGGCTGTATCAAAGGAGTACATGTGTAATGTTTATAAAATTGGGTAGGTAGCACTGCAACCACTATTGACATTTCACGAAGACTAGCGTCTATTTCAAAAGTATTTCCGAGATGTGGCTTAGCTATGTGGTAAAACGCGTCATTCCCACGCAGAACGTTTGGATTCGATTTCAGCTGGGACCCTTACATTCATTCTTTGCATTCGTTAGGTCGACGCTACCGATGTGGGGTATTCGCTAACGCCCGCACGTTAAAATTCCCATGTGTGTGTTCGTCGTTCCTGGATAGACACTGAGTGTTAATCACCTTTGGCACATACCCACAAACCAGCGGCACATACTCGCCTGTGGGGATGTGCCACTGCCTGGCGGGAAGTGTTTTACGACGTACGCGACGGGATATTGACAATCATTTGCTAACTAGCGCGTCATATTTAACAAACCATCTGACCCACCCATGCTTATTTCGGTTCGGGCCCAGTTAATGGGGTAGATACGCTCAAAGTCGCAAAAGCTTGCTAAGCAATGGTTCGCATTAAAAAAAGAAATAAAATATGTAGGAAACAATGACCCATCAAAACTGCGCGCATTCGCACACATGTAAGAACACAACATTATTCGTGTCTTGTCAAACAGGTAGATATATTCTTTATTTAGAAGAGTTATAGAGGTATTACCTTTGTACTTGTTATTGCATTTAATGAAAAATGATTCAGCTATTTCACGCCTGTGCTGATCAGCATGTCTGTATCTGACCGTTGTTTTATGGAAGTGGGACACACAGCCGCATGATGTGTAATGAGCTGCCGAATGAGACGTGACTGCAGCAACCGATAGCTCAGTGCATGCTCGCGTAAGCGCACATTTACACAATGTCCTGTTCGACCTACGTATTCGCAATCGCACATCTGTTGGCACGATTAGAAAGATTTTTGTTCTCTTTTTCAGGCTGCTGACAGTACTAACCACGAAAGCACACACATTACCCGCTTTATTACGCGCTGAAAACAACATTTTTTACGCCATAACGAGTTCTATACCGCAGTCACACATGGCAATTTAAGTGCACTTTCAACGATGGCACTTAAGTTCTCAAAGTGTCAGTTTGGTGGTTCACTGCTACACGAAAAAGCGAACTGTACTTTGGAAAGGGTGACAGTGGCAATTGCTGGGTTTGTAGTGCCATTTGTACTTGTTACCTTTGCACCCGCGTTTCATCGTCGGACCACGTTGTCTTCGTGAAAGTAGCACCAGTGATACACGCCATTGCAAATGACTAGATAACGACTCGCCTACACATGTTCAAGTGTGCCTGGAAGTACTAGAGACCATACTGGAAGTAAACAAGGCGCAGACGCAGCCATTGCACAGCATGTGCTGCCGCGTCTCCCTAGCGGACGTGGCCGCAAACTGGCCGAAAGTTAGAGTAGCGAGTATTTTTATTTATTTACGACTTGTTTCAATAGAAAGCAGAATTCCCTATAATGAAACAGTTAAAAAATAATATGAGCGCCGCTTTTGGCAACAGCGTACTTCTGCGAGAGCCACTGGTACCAAGGCTACACACTATCGCAGCGAAGAGAGTTTGGGGATCGCACTTTTCGGCAAGTGCACTTTGCAGCGATTGACATTACACTTGCTTGTGTGACAGCGCGCAAATGACACTCGCAGCGACGTGCACTCGCACGAAGTGCACTTAAGTTGCCGCGTGTGAAATGGGAAACACTAACGATAACCGTAAGTCAGGAACACGATGATCACTCGATCAGAGCTAGCTGCGCATTCCTTACTTTGTTCTGTTTCTCTACGTCTGCCGCGCCTGCACCCACGCGGGGGGAGGTGGGCCCACTTCTTTGTATTCAACAACAACCACCAGCGTTTATGAAACAATGCGCGGTTCTTTGTATGATATAACTGCATGCCTGATTTTTTTTGCCAATTTCCGGGGCACTATAATCACGGCAGTGAATCTCCTTGAGCTTTGATATAAGTTTTTCCGAGACGGAGCAAATCGCGACACTTCCAAAGCCAACGTTCGCACGACGAGCAACCTGCGTACCAAACGTACGCGCCATTAAGTGCTCGCATGACAGCGGAAGAGCGGCACCCAGCACAGTGGACACAATGCCTCTTTACTGTTTTTGAGCGACCAGACTTAAAACTTACCATCGACATTTTGAATCTAAGTTGGTATTGCCAACACATGAGATCTTTGACGAAAGGCACTCTCAAGTGCAAGAACTGCAGCCCATAGTTTTTAGCAGCTTGAAAGTGAACTGCAAACCCATCTCATATTCTTTAAAAACCTTCGTAATATTACCAACCAGTCCAGAGCAAATGTTAGTGGGCAGTAGAAGTAAAAAATCTTTGACATATTGGACACCGTCTGAGGCTAACCCATTCAAATGCTTTCCAGCTGTATTTATCTAAACCCAAGACAAATATCGCTAATTACAAGACGAAATCATTGGACAAAGTGATTTTTCTCCCAAAACACAACAGTTGAATTCAGGTACACGAGCTCTAGAAGCGGCGCAACAGAGATGCTACACTGGCTCTGAAACAACAAATTATCGTTATCCTCTTTTATGCACTGCTTGATACGCTTCAACAATTCACATTGTGGCAAAAATTGATACAAGTAGTCTACGTCTATGCTGAATACGCAGCGGTACAAGGAAGGCTGTTCTTTTAGTAATGTGATGACAGATTCCGAGTTTGAAATTCTTAGCAGAATACAAACGTTCAAACACTCAAAATTTCTTTGAATATACCGCGAAACATTTATTGCCGTGGTCATTTTTTTTCCTACACTATTGCTCTAGCATTCCAACCATGCGCGTCTTCGCCGAGAAGAGAACAGACAGTTCTTGGTTTTTACAGCGAAAGTTCACTGGGTTCGCTGGGTGCCAGCCCAGTATTCTACCACTGAGCCACGCCGGTGCTTGGGACTTGTTGGCAGACTTGCATTAGGCAGGCTTGATGTCGCGAAAGCAATCGCAATATTCCAACTTATGAAGCGTTTTAAAACAGCGAAAGTACAACCAGTCGTCGCACAATGTGAATAGCGTATAACGAGTGGGTCGTCCAATGCTCGAACCCATACAAAAGCTTGTTTTTGTACAGCTATTAACTGCGGCGCATACCCACTTCAGGCATAATTCCTCATCATCGTCGCCCACTGCATGAACAATTGCACGAACGTCTGTGCAAGTGTTTAGCAGATACCACACTTCTCGAAAGAATAACCATAAATAGCATAGCAAAGGCCGGCCTACCACCCAAAAATTTCGATTGTTAATGTCGTAGTGGGTATCAAGCAAATGTCCTTGCAGAAGTTACACAACGAGTGTTTAGAAAAGGCTGATAGACCGCTCTTCTAGGTTTCGCTGTGACTGTGCTGCGGCTTCCACGCAGGCCTGGTGTTCGTCGCCTTCTTCGCACTTGCCTCTAAGCGTTTGAAATTATGCGTTATTAACAGGGCACGGACCTGTTACCTTCACCCGCTTTTTCATCAACACGCGTAAAGCTTTGTCGCGAAGTAGCGGCTACCTTATAATTATACAAGGCCATTCATAGTTACAAAGAAGCCTTCCCAACACACGCAACTTAGCTTCACAGAGAAAGTCTACTATCTTTTTCCCCTTGCCTTTGTTGTGCGTAGCGTAGTCATTTCTCAAAACCGTGTCCACGCAGTCCGAGACGCCCCTGAAACGGTCATCCTCGTTGACAGCGCCGGAAACACCCCTCACAATCAACATATTTTCAATGTGGTTAAAAGACGCTAAAAGGAAAACTTGGACACGGGGGCGAGCTCAAGCCCATAATCCTGGAGAAGTAGCGTTTGGCTTAGGTTGAGTACTCGTGCATCGGCAGCCTTGGCTCTATTCTTGACAGGGTGGATGGAAATCACACGGCTCCAGAGAAAATTGGCGAAGAGTAAGCAGTCCTGCACTAAGTACTGTACAGGCGTTGTTGACGCTCTATGGCTTGCTGAGTGACGCGATTTGCTCCGCATCGGAAAAACTAATATCAAAGCTCAAGAAGTTTCACCACCGTGATTATAATGCGCCGGAAGTTACAAGAAGGAGGGGCACACCGTTGCACCATACATACACAAACCGCGCATGCTTTGAAAAACGTTAGTGCTCGTTATTCGCTGCGTTGTCTTCGGCACGTAATAAACGGGATAATGTGTGTGATTTCGAGGATACAGTGTTGTGTCAGCAGCCAGAGAAAGGGAACAAATGTGTATTCAATCATGTACACAGATATGCGTCTTGTGCTACTGGCGTGGTATATGCCATTCCCCTGTCTTGCGACTGCGAATACCATGGCCAAACGGGGCATTGCATAAAATTGCGCTAACGCGAACATGAGATGACGCTATGAAGTGTTGCAGCCCCGTCGTTTGTGTTAGCTCATTGCAAATTCTGCGGGCGTGGGCCCCACTTGCAGAAAACAACTAGCAGATACAGATATCTTCATCAGCGCACGCGTGAAATAGCCGAAGGATTGTTTCATTTGATCCAATAACAAGTGAATAAGTCTTCCATCTATCAATTTTATATAAATACTATTACCAACGAATATAATTATGTGCTAGTCAAGACATAAATCATGTGTTGTAACATATGTTCACAGTTTTATTGCGCGATTGCTTTTTATGTATGTTTACTTTTCCAAGTAAGTTTCAGTTCCGAGTATAGCATTGTGCCCCTTCTCTGTTCGTATCTGACCCGTTGTGCTGTCAATTATTTACACAACAAAAAAGCTCTTCCTGTGGGCTATCACATATCAACAAAGGCACAAAAACAAGCGGTGCAGCGCAGACCGGCTTGAGATTGCTCTTTCAGAGAAAGAGCACATGGTGAGCAGCACGCGCGACTTTCCGCGGTAAGTTTTATGAAATTTATGCAGTGCGAAAGCACTGAAGAATGCTATGTGCAAGTTAAACAATGCAAGCTTCAGCTGGAAAGAATATACGAAACATACAACTAATTTACGTGGCTACAGGAAACCTGGCGAAGCTTATATGTGCGGTCTGTCATTCGCAGCGCAAATTATCGCTTGTCTCCACAAAAACTATATATGCGTCTCGCAAAAATAAATCATATTTATTGTGTAAAAAGGCGAAAGGAAAGGCGAAAGTTCCCGCCACCGCATGACAAATTAAACAGACACGATGCCGTAAGCTATCGCTTACTACAAACCCACTCTTACCCCAGCCCGGTCGTCTTACGCCACTGCTACCCGCACTTACACATTACCGATCTATGTAAAGCATGCCGGCACAGAGCAACGCTGCGCCACATGCTCTGGGAATGCGCCGATAACAATGGTCGAGAAACGGCCGCCGTTCGCGATGCGCCTATGGCGGCTGCCAATACCAGGCAACAGGAAGCCTCGAGCTCACTCGTTCCCGCCGCCGTCCCGTCTGCGGGAGCCGCGGGGGACCTTCTCCGTCGGCGACGCCGCCGCTGGGAGGCGGCGCTCAGAAGCTCGGAGCTCAACGACCAGCTCTGGGCTGTCCGGCAGGCCGAAGATGCCGCCCGAGTTCAGGGACTCAGCGCCGCCATCTGAGGCCACCAAGACCAAGCTGCCGGCCAAGTTCTAATAAAGTTTCCTCTCTCTCTCTCTATTTATTGTGTAACAGACAGCGAGGTTTGTTCATTGATTCAGGAAACATACAAAACTGTAGTGCTCGTTTTTTTTTTTTACTAACGTGTTAAAACTAGGCTACAATGCCCGATATAGCAGACTGACCATCCTCTAGAGGACGCTCCTGAATTCCGCTTGACGGCATGACAGTCTATGGGCATTGAAAATGCTGCTGAGGTGTAAACAAGTACTTTACTTCCGGTAAAAGTACCTTGAGGAAGTCGCGGCAACGACTCTAAACATTGAATTTAATGCCCGCTGCTCCAAACGTGGCCTTATGACTGTGAGAGATGCCAATATTGAAGCACTTGGCGTACTTTTGCTGCTAACAAAGTATTCTTCTAATCATCGGGCAAAAATTCTCTCACAAGGAACATTTATGGAACATAAAATAGAAGCAAGTGGCCTTGTAGAACACTATACCACCACAATATTTCGGAAGTCATACCGAACAAATTTGACTGCGATTTTAGAGGCGAAGCTCCCAAAGCCGTGGGTCTGTCCATGCATGTCTTTTGTGGCTGGTTCATAACCACCTTGTTGTACGACTCTCTCAGCACATGTCGATAGTGGGAGTGAGACAGATAGACAAACCGACACATAGATGAACGGACGCACCTGATCGCCGAATGCCAAAGTCCAGTTAACCTAGCGCTAGGTGCATTTTAATGAACACTAGCTGGCCGACAGTGCCATAACACTCCGCGATGGCATACTTCATAAATATACATCGTGGTTTTGGCACGTAAATACCGCAAACATTATTTCCGAAAAGATACTATAGGCGCAGCTTATGCACACTTCGACAACCATATTGTCAAATCGTGTGGGTTAAAATTGATAAGGTCCCATATCTTTCAAAACAACCACTACTAAATCAATTTGATTGCAATGAATTGATTTGATTGCAATGTTGGGGTTTGACTTTTTGAAATTCCGATACGATTACGAGGAATGTCGTAGTGTAGGGGCTCAAAATTTTTACTTACTGGGTTTTTTTTTTTCAACTCATCTACATTGAAGTGCACGAGTGTGAAATATTTTTCATGGAAGCGAAAGTTATTTGAAAGCCATCGCAAGTGCTGCGACGACTATCGTTATTCGATCCCTCGACTTTCGGGGCAGCTGTTGAGTACCACAACCACTAGACCACCGTTGCGGCCTATGATCACGTCAAAGATACAAATTATAACGAAACCATTCAACACGTCTGGTTGCCCTTAAGTATTCCCGGAAAAGCTGGGCGCCGTGTTTTTCAAGCGTCAAACGACTCTTTGCCAGCGCATCCTGGAATGCCTAGGCAATTTTAAACTGTGGGTCTCCGGTCTTGTGTTCATATCCATTAACACGAACAGTGGGTGGACAAGTTGACTCGGTGAAGTTAGGTATTCTACCTTTTCTTTCTCTTTCTTCTGGCCATGACACAACTCTTGATTAAAAAAAAGAGAGAAGGCCATGTGACATGTGGCAGAAGACACATGAGCTAATAGCTGTCGTCCATGAAACCTGGGTTTGATAAGCTTCCCATACATGAGAATGTTTCGATTGGCATCCTGGATTGTACCTCAGGTAATTTCGCAGTGCCCCGTGATCGGCGCAGACCAAACAGCAATATCGTGTTGTCGCGTCACGCTATGTGATGTCACTATGTCATCATAGGGTGTCCTTTTCGCATGACATCGATTTTTTTATTATTTGTGTTCACATCACTGAGTTTCATTTTTTGCGATTGATAAGCCATCTGGCGCTTCTGCCTTATTAATAACTGCAGACGTTCTACACGTCCAAAGCGATACCAGGACTACGCGCGGTGTAGTTTATGCTTATGTACTTGCTGCCACATGCTCTAAACTCCTCCGCTAGTTGATTTGATCGATATGTGGGGTTTAACATCCCAAAACCACCATATGATTATGAGAGGCGCCATAGTGCAGGGCTTTGGAAATTTCGACCACCTGGGGTTTTTAACGTGCACCCAAATCTGAGCACACGGGCCTACGACATTTCTGCCTCCATAAGAAATGCAGCCGCCGCCGCCCGGATTCGATCCCGCGACCTGCGGGTCAGCAGCCGAGTACCTTAGCCCCTAGACCACCACGGTGGGGCACTCCTCCGCTAGTAAAGGAACTGAACTGTGGAATAGCCTGCCATAACTACTGAACTTATATTCAATAAGTGCAATTGATGCGCCCGTATTTTAGTTCCGTCATAGAAATGAGTCTACAAATTCTTAATTTGCGCTTATTTGTTGGTCACCAGTGTTCTGCCTGGTATATTTTTTTTAACAGAGAGCTAGCTCTTGTCATACCATGGGACATTTTTTTTTGTTTTATAGCACCCTGCAGCCTTATCAGTGTTGTATTCTTTTTTTTTTGACGCTAAAATAATGTTATTCCTATTACTTTCTTTCACGTGTGCCTAAGCGTACAGCTCTCCTTTCCTTTTAGTCTCATCGAAATGTGGCCACCGTGACTGGCCGTCGGACGAGCCACCACCAGGTAAAGAGAGCAGTTCAGTAAAGGGAAAATGTAGCAACAAAGAATTGCTGCAGAAATTCTATGGGTGAAGCTTACAAGAATCAACAAGGCCGATTAAAGCGCACTGTAGACTTCGTTGTTCGCTTTGGAAACATTCGGCAGCAAGAGGAAGTATTTTGTCATGGCTATCACTGGGCACATATAAACCATAAACAACACGAATGTGAAGGAAGCTGATAGCGGAGAAACTGTAGCAATTTGCAGGCTTGTTGTTTAGCAAATTATAAACATGAGTAATCTTAGATAAACGTTAATGAGTAGTCTCGCATTATTTAGTACATAGAAGTTCGTTGCACTAACTATTGGAAGAGCCTTGCTGTCATAAATATTTTAATTTTACCTTCGTATTCGGCATTAACTAGGAGAGAATGAAATTTGAATTCGCAAAAACACTTGCTTGCCCTGTTTAGTGTTGCATCACAGTGCCTACGTGTACCGTTTAGCGGCGACGCTTGGCAGCGGCTTCGCTTGCTTTGTTGCACTGCCTTCGTGAGAATCCAGTGTTTTCGTTGTGCCGCTTCAGTTGATTTGTCGTGGAGTCGTGATCGCGAATATGGCAATTAGAAGCTACGGTCATCGCGACCAAGTAACACGCACGCAGCGTTCGTATGCGTCTTACCAGCCAGCATGACCAAGGCGCGAGTTTCCAGCTGCCTCGCCACTGCCGTTCTGGCGTCGATTTCAGAATTACTGCTCGAAGGGGATTGAACTTAAAATGATTCGCCACTGCCACGAATCACCACGATTTCATCTGCCTCGTTGTTTTCATCGTCGCTTGTGGACACCAATAATGGCGGCAACGACATCGGGGTGGCGAAGACATTCCAATAAAAGAGCATACGAAAATGTCAACGAAGGCCGCGTCACCATTTATGTGACCACGTGATCTGATCCTCCTTGAGCGGGACCGCAGGAGGTGACCGCTTGGCAGCGCTTAAAATTGGCGGGCTTTGCACCCGTTTCGAATTGGGTTCTACAATGGTCCTACTGAATAATAGATGGTTTTCGTCCCTCTGTTGCATGAATCGTTATTATGGGATCAATAACTACGCGGTGACGCAAAAAAAACGCGACATGCGTGAAGTTGATGTCACAGGTCTTTTAGTATGGTAGTGCACTTATTTCTTAACAATATTGTTTATACGATTGGCTGTACGAGTTTCAATACAAAGAATTGTTTGTTATGACACTCAGTGCGTTATGTAGGTTGGTGATAAACAGGACGAAACAAAGTGCTAGGAAATGTGAGTATCAAGTTAAGTAATTGAATATCACTAAAGTAAGACATGTCTAACCAAGTCTTTCAACAGCGTATATTCAAGCAAACAGGTCGTACCTGTGCTATTTAAACCGAAAACAGTGCGGTGTATGTTCGTACCTTAGATTCGCGGGTCGTATACATAGGAGCGTTGCCAGAAGCATTTTGTTTTTTTGTTTTTTGAGAAAAAGTTTGAACTCCCCCCCCCCCTCCCAGTTCCGTTGCTACGCCACTAGATAAGCACTTCTTTGTATACGCGCACAGATGTAAGAGAAAGTATGTTTGCGATATGCAGTACTTTATTGAGAGGTATGGAAAGAAGCTAAGTAAGTAATATTATAAAATATTCATTGAAGTGCGACTGTTTTGCACGTGACCACATACTGTTGATTGTTATCGACTCTTTAAATGAATAATTGACTGAAGTGAGTTGTAAACTAATTAGTTCATATTGCGGTCTCATCACTATTTAAAAACTGCGCAAATTATCAACATGCGATTCAGGCGCCAGCTGCACGTGAAATGTGAAAAAAAAAACATTTTTTTTTCAAGAAGCACGGGTGATCACTTACCAAAATAGGTTTTCCGCCATCGTTGAGGCAGGCTGTCTTGATAGCCTCGAAAAATGAACCGTTGTCGAGTTCAACTTCTGGGTACGGTGAATAGACAATGCCGTCCTTAATAGGGGCCTTCATATTCTGTGCGCTCTTCTGACAGTCACTTTCTGACAGCGCCGTGGAAAATGCCCTCGATACAATTGAAACGCGGTATATATAGGACGAGAGCACGAGATAACAATTTATCACGAACGCTATCAGCATCACCGGCTGTTTGACCAGCAGAATCGATGATAAGCTGGCTAAGGTGCCAAAACGCCCACTTGGCAAGTGAAGTTACCGCGGATGTAACTATTCCACAGACCCCGATTTTTTTTTTTCCTTTCTGCGCAGCATCGGGATCGCATCCGTATAGGAGAGGGTCAAGTGTGCGAGACACCGTATCTCTTATACGAGTCAATCTCTATAACCAAGGACGATCGCCTCAGCCTAGTTGTGATTTAGGGTGGAGAGATAACGGCGGTTTAGCAAGGCTGTCAGCACTGCAAACCGAAAAGACGCTCTTGTGCCGTCTGTGGCTCGGGGTGGCTTTTACGAATGTTTATTCGGTTCAAAGCGGAATGACCAGCAGCCCGACATGCAATAACTGTGGCTGCGCAGAGACACTTGCCCTATCTTCTCTGTGAGTGTCCTCGCATTAGTGCACTGATAAAAAAACTTTTGAAAGTTCTAGATACGCCTGACAATCGCCAATTGTCGGAAGAAAGGGTCTCGACGCTGGCAGAGACCGTCCTCGGCAAGCTAGGCATTGAGAGCTTTGTTGCGCTTCTGCGGGCAAGTGGCCTCTCAGACAGAATGTAAACAGTGTTCTATATCGTATTGTTTTTAATGCCTCTTTTTAGATGCGGAAGCATCTTATACTCGCGCCTTGTAGTGCGCCGTCCGCACCGCTTCTCGAACATTCGACAGCTGACGCGCGCGCATGCGCCGTCGCCCACCATCTGTGCCGCGCGCGCTTCTCCTTCGAGAACATTCGACAGCTGACAGCGCATGCGCCGTCGCGCTGTATATATACTCAAGGTCGGCGCTCGCTCGCTCAGTTGCCGCTCGTCGGTTGGTTTGTACGGCGCGTCGACGTCCAAGGTCGCGGTGAAATGAATTCCAACGAATCCACAAACACAATGATCGACGTCCCTTCGACCAGCGTCGCCCTTTCGCATACGTTTGTACGTGTTCACTCATTTAACACCTCCTCCTACAACCACGTTAACCAATTTAGCCATCGACCCAAGTAAGTCGCAATTTAACACCCCATTTCACAACCACGTTAACCAATTTAGCCATCGACCCAAGTAAGTCGCACTTTAACACCCCGTTAACCAATTATATGCTCCGCATCCTCCTCAGTGTTCCCCTGAGGGAAGCTGCGGGCAATTTTTTTGTCATCTTTTTTCTCTTACCATTTTCCCCTGCACAAGGTAGCCAATCGGTTTGAGAACTGTATAAACTCCCTGTCCTTCCTTTTCTCCTCCATCCTGAGCACAGCAATATACTATTTAATGATTCCTTTACAAATTTACGCTAAGTTCATCGTATATCTACCATTCAAAGTGTTTTTAAAATGTTTAAGGTACTACGCAACGACTAAACGACGTCACATTGATGTTCGTGCAGTGCGAAATCATGGCCAAGTGTTACAAGCGCTAGTACTAAAACGTAAAGAATACCTCACGGCTGTAGAGTGGCCTGCAACTAGTTGCTTTTTAAATGCTCAAAAGATATTTCACTTGAAGATGCCACAATCACTGGAGAGTAGACCCATTGGATCAAGTGGTGTGTAACAGATAGCCACCGGAACACACACAGATGCGTTGATGCTGTATGTCTATTAGGTTGCGTACGCGGCATGTTACGGCACCATGGTGAGTGCATCACTACGATGGGTGTGATAAAACGGTGAGAGCGTTAGAAATAAGGGCCAAACCTCATAAGCGCGAAACTGCACGTGATAGCGACGAGCGATGCGACGTAGATCGTCTTCGCGTGATCAGTCGCTAGCGCAGGCAAACCTCATTCACGCGACGGCTCGGCGAGCGAACTTCACTGTTGCTGGCTTGAGGCCGTCTACTCGCACCAAGAAAACCGCGTAGTGAGCGGTATGTAATTTAAAAATAAGATATATTGTTGTGTAATAGAACGGAAAGTGTTTACGAATGCCTTGCAGCACTTTTTTTATATGCGCATGCGTAAACATTGCGTTATTTCTTGTTGCGCATACGTGACTTGGGCAGGGTCACATGCACCTATGTAGTTCTTGTCTTTCCCGGTTTTTCGCTATTGGCTGCTTGAGCCCAGCACTTCCGGGTGATGAGCGACGGTTTTCAAATCTGGAGAACTGAGCGATCGCGCGAAAACTACCCCGCGACTCTTCGCGCGAAATCCGTGTTTCGTCGCTCGTAGCATCGCTCGTCGCTGTCGCGTGCATTTTCGCGCTTATGAGGTTTGCTCTTAAGGGGCAGTGTTTTCCCGCGGTAACTGATGATGAGGCTGGACAAAGATACGCTGATATTGTATCCTGACGCAATACAAGATACTACCATAATGATCGTATGCGATACGATATTTGAACAATATACATCAAGATACTTCAATACATTTGCAAAGTTGTGAACATAGGCACCTGTAGCGTGAATTGTCAATCTAGACTCCCATACTAATCATAATTGTTGAAGTGTTTACGTCTCAAAATTACGATATCATTGAAGGCGTGTGGAGATTTCCGAAAATTTTGACCACCTGGTGTTCTTTAACGTGCAATTATATGTAAGCGCATGAGCCTGCATCATTTAGCCTCTATCGAAACGCCGCCGCAGCGGCAGGATTCTCGCGTAATCTTAACAGAACAATCTAAGACCGTCTCGAGGATTCCGATGCACTGCAGCTCCTTTTCCGCCGAGTGGTGATAATTTTTGGTGTCTCAAAAGCCGGTCGCCCCAAAACAAGAAATAACAGCAAGTGGCAGTATATTTGAACAAATTCTCGTATGCAGGACAACACCGCTAATCATGCCATCCCCACCAGCAGCTCCGATTGCCTCGCAATTAGTAATACTGGGAATTAAATAGGAATTAAGGCCTCCAAAAGCAAAACCAAATATAACTAAAATATAAAAGCCAGTCTGAAGTAAGTATAAAAAATAGATAGGCGTGACTCCTAACAAAATCAGACATAAAGTATCATCAATTTACCTGTTAAGGTTAAACAATAGAAACATTCAGTGACTATGAAAAATTGCCTTGATGGCCTGGTTGGTACGTTCGTAAGAAAAACGGACCATTGGGTATAAAAATGTTTATCTTATCCTATTTCTAAGATCTTTAGGACGGCACCTAATTACCGTTATTAGTATATTTCAAAGTAAATTATGGCATTTGCAGTGAACAGAATGTGGTGTATTAAATGTATACAGTATGGACACCCATTATAATGACATATTTGAGCCCCAAATTTCATTTCATTTAATTTCATTTATTTTACCCTCAATCGCACATAGCTTTACAGAGGGGAGTGGGGTACAGAAAAAAAACTATAACCAAGAGCAAACATAGTAACATCAAAATAATAAAAATTACAAAACATGAAAATTCGATGTTAGGCAGTACAATGAATGTACGTGTAAGTATCATCAGAATGTGGCAAACAGAGTACAAAAATATATATGTACAATATACACTTCACATGTCATCACGTAAGTAATTCTGTACTGTAGATGAAAACAAGTTGTGACTTGAAATGGAAACCATGTCCGAGGGAAGGTGGTTCCAGTCGTTGCATGTGCGTGGGACGAAGGAATGATGAAAAGTGTTAGTAGCGGCAGCTAATGATGTATACCTTATGTTGATGGTCTAAACGAGCTGAGTAATAGGCAGCTCGTTTAGATCATCAGCCTTGAAAGAATAGTAAACTCCAATCAACACGCGTATGTAAACAGTAGCAGAAATAAAGCGGGCAGTTAGAACTACGGATGAAATAGAGATCTTAATTATTTCGGCTGCACTTTAGAAAAGACACATTGCAGTCACCAGACAGAAATAAAAACAGTTCAAAACACTAGTTATTGCATGGGACGCAAAAAGAAGGACCACTACTAAAGTAATTCTGCCCTTGCTTGATTGACTGACTGATTGATTGATTGATTGATTGATTGATTGATTGATTGATTGATTGATTGATTGATTGATATGTGGAGTTTCAAGTACCGAAACCACTACTTCTGCGAACTACTTCTGCAAACATACATATGATTTCAAGAGGTCTTTATATAGAAATAACAGAAAGAAAATCTAATGATACATTAATATATCGTCTGATAGTTAAACATTTCTTTTATTAGTTCTAGCGTCGGTAAGGGCGGTCCTATAGCTAGAATAGTATTTGTGAATGAGTCAATCGCATGTGATTCAACCTTCGAAACAGTGGTGTGTCGAGGCCACCAGATGCAAATCAATCCCGTGCTTCAAACTTTGTACGGAAGTACCCAGCAGGAGAGCTTCATCATGATGAAAAATTCAGCAGATCACACGTACCTCAGTAAATTGACGTCATGCGAGGCATGTGGAGGAAAGGTGACCATGTTGTAACTTTTTTATTCAGCGACACGTCATAAAATTACGCTGAATATATGTATAAATGTTGCACGCACAGAAACAGGTTGCAGATGTTTATATAGCCAGCTGTTTGTAATTGCGCAACGATGCCAACAAGAACTTGGGTATCAGCAACACCAGAAGTGATAAGCTGGTATTAAGCGCTGGTGCTCACGAGGGTGGTCAACCTGGACACTGCTCCATAGATCAACTTCAGCGCATGGCACATAACTACCATTCCGTCAACCAGGCGTGACGGCTGTATCACAGGAGCACCGATGTAATGTTTATAGGATTGGATAGCCAGCAGTGCAACTCCAATTGACGTTTCATGAACATTAGTGCCTATTTGAAAAGTCGTACTTCGCGTGCAGCTGTCGTATGATCCTTGATTGCCTCGCAGAATGCTTGGGATTGATTCCGGTTGAGTCCCTGATATTTCAGTAAAACTTGCGTTGGGTCTAGTTGGTACATAGCACGATAAGTTCACTTCTTATTGTAACCTGATATTTATTGTTTGCATTCGTCGGGTCAACGCTGCCAATGCAAGGTTTGTTTTTTTTAACCCGTACGCGTTAAGAAAAACCGGTATGTGCCACATGTCATTGACTAAGTGTCAATCACCGGTGGCACATACCACATACCCGCCCCCGGAGATATGCCACTTTCTGGCGGGCAGTGTTTCACGACGCACGCGACGGCATTGTCACGTTTTTCATGTCTTCACCAGCACATCCTATTCTTCAAACCGTCTTACGCTCTCATACTATATTTGGTTCATGCCAAGTTAAGGGGGCGACTGCGAGAGCACGCAGACGTAAGTGGCTAGATAGATAGATAGATAGATAGATAGATAGATAGATAGATAGATAGATAGATAGATAGATAGATAGATAGATAGATAGATAGATAGATAGATAGATAGATAGATAGATAGATAGATAGATAGATAGATAGATAGATAGATAGATAGATAGATAGATAGATAGATAGATAGATAGATAGATAGATAGATAGATAGATAGATACGCATATCGATGCCGAAATTCCTTGCAATGCGCAAAGAGATGATTTAGTATGTTCAATTATCACGGGACTGTACGCGGGGCTGATAATTGGCTTATGGTAACAGTGCATGGCACAGGCACAACTAAAGAGGAAAAACAAAAGGCACGTGAGCATACGCACGAACATCGATGTTCACGCGCTTGTTTCTGTTAAGACTGCGTGAGCACTGTCATGTTGCTATGCGCCATAAAAGCGTGATGCGCATACCTCATTGCGTGCCATGATTGATTTTTTTTTCGCAGCTGTAACTGAGCTTTGAAAGGCATTGCCAGGCATTGAGGTAAATGCCCGTGATGTTGCACGTTGCGTGGATAGGCGCTCATTTCATGCGCTGTTTGCACTCCCTAGCTGCCAACAGGTTTTATAAACGATGATTTGATATATGGTGTTTAACGTCCCAAAACCACCATATGATTATGAGAGACGCCGTAGTGGAGGGCTCGGTAAATTTGGACCACCTGGGGTTCGTCAACGTGCACCTAAATCTGAGCACACAGGCCTACAACATTTCCACCTCCATCGGAAATGCAGCCGCCGAAGCCGGGATTCGATCCCGCGACCTGCGGGTCAGCAGCCGAGTACCTTAGCCACTAGACCACAGCGGCGGGGAAAAGGTTTTATAAACGTTGCTGAGTGCAGTTACAGCCGGGACAACACTGCGTATAGCCAACAAGGAGGCAAAAAAAATATGGATACTGCTTACAACGATTTGGTACAAGGACGAGGAGCAACCAAGGGAAGCGCACATGCCGCCGCCGTCACCTCCCTAGTAGATATGGCAGCAACGCCACCATTGTGCCGAGTAGGTATGGCAGCACTGCCAGGTACGAAGAGGCGGCGTAGCCAGAAGGTAGAAGAAGTGTCGTTCAAACCTAACAAAAACAAGAAACAGTGGAAATATTTGTGGGCGAATACAGTTAGGCGCATTTTCAGTTTTTACAACGAATGCTGTTATGAGATCACCTCTTGGGTCACGCGCCACCGTAGTTGTCCACTGCCGCAGCTGCCTCCGGTGTCCATAACCACATCGCACGAAATCAGAAGAAAAAAGGTTTCTTTGTGTCTGCACGTTAATCTGCGAATTTCGTTGAGAGAATAGTCTTTCGTGTGGAGAGAGTGAACAAGACATTTATTTAATGTTCTGCGCAAGAAAAATGGTGAATGGTATCCTGGAGGACGCCGCGTTAGAGTGCCTCGAGCGTGCAGCGGAGGCGAATGAGCGTATCAACGTCACACGTGAGATATGAGTGCCATCAGGCCGTTTTCTTGGATAGCATAACGCGTGGCTCTGAGACGGGTGTGCGCGGCGAATCTCAGAGGTGATTAGGTGTCGAACGCAAGGTGACGTGTAGGTGCCACCACCATCTCGTCTTAGCAAAGCGTTGGAAATACTCGCCTTTCTGTGCAAGCGTTGCAAGGTCAGCCCACCGTGATAAGTGCCATGGTCCTTAAAATTACCTATGTATGTTTTTTCTAGTAACAGACGCAAATGCACAATATATACGTGTTGTTATGGTGCCCCAGACATACGCAATGGTAGCTTTTTAATTGACAATTGCACAAGCATGAACGCTCAACATTGAGCAATATTGGTGGGCGCTGCGAATGGGGTCGACCGTTTGAAGTACCCGATGCCTGTAAGAGTGTACAAAGAGACAAATGTACAGACAGACAGACCAAAATTTTTGCGTCGAAGGTCCTCAGGAAAGACTATATATTGTCTTTATAAACCAAGCTCCAATGACATAGTGCGGCTTGAACCAGGGAACCACTGTGTGCCAGGCCCAGTATTCTGCCACTGAGTTACGCTGTTTTTTTTTCTTTAATGCATGAATTCATCATCAGTAATTGTGAACTACGCACAACATACTTCATCAGAAGCCAGACAAGCGCACATGCGCGTCCAGAAGGGGAAGTCACTTCGGATCACAGTCAAAAGTCTCAACAATACTGCACTCTTAAGCAGCCTGCTTCTCGGAAGACGGAATCTCGTCGACCGTGGTAGCTCGGCGTGTCTATCAGTCATGTGACTTTTGCTTAGTGAGCACAGTCCCAACAACATAAACAGGTCATATAGAGTACTACCAGTCAGGCTCTCTTTAAAAGAAAGGAACATAATACCATGTACTGTGATTGAAAGCTCTTGCTGTTTGTTCTTTTTAGAATGTCCCAAAAACAAAATTCGCCACGACAATGAATGAAAAAATGCTCTATTGTCTCAGGTTAGTTGCAGAGTCTACAATTTTGGCAAACTTGCCTTAGGAAGGCCTGATTTCGCGAAAGCAATCACGTTAATACGACTCATAAAGCGTTTTAAAACAACGAAAGAACAACCCGTCGTCGCACAATGCTAATAGTGTAACAAGTGGGTCATTCAATGCTCCAACTCATTACAAAATCTTGTTCTTGTTCACCTATTACCTGTGGCGCATACCCACTTCATGCATATATCCTCATCGCCATCAAACACTGCATGGGCAATTGGCATGAAAACGCCTTGCAAGTGTTTACTGGATACCACACTTCTGAGAATAATGACGAAAAATAGCATATTGAATGCTAGCATACTACCAAACATTTTTATTATTTTTTAATGCCGTAGTGGGTATCAAGCAAGTGTGCTTGCAGTATTTACCCTATGAGTGTTAATTAAAAGTCTCTGAAAGGCCACTCTTCTAGGTTTCGCTTGACAATGTTGCACTTTACGAGCAGGCCTGGCATAATAATTAGACTTACATTTTCACATTTGAAAATATTAACAATGTTTGGGGCTTAACGTCCTAAAACCACAATATGATTATGATGGACGCCGTAGGAGAGTGCTAAGCGAATATTGACCAGCTGGGGTTCTTAATCTATATTTAGGTGCGCAAGCCTCGTCGTTAGTGTTTCAAACAGCTTGCGTTCAAGAACGTGAAAGTATTGATATGCAGGCATTCCTTAGGGTAAACAAACACACTTTAACTCTGTATGCCGTTGGGCAAACTTTCGACACATGAAAAAATAAAAAAATGAAAAGAAAATAAAGTTGTGCGAGCCACGTCTCAAAATTACATTGCTATTGGAAAGCTACGTTCTGAATTTTTACAGGCGCAGTTATCACCAACTTCGCACAATTTGACAAATAAAGAAAAACATAGCAAAGGATTATCTTTTGTACTTCCCTAGACAACTTTTATAGTGAAAGCCACCAGCCTTTGCAGCCTTCCATTTTATTATTAAGTTCATCCATCGAATTCAGTTTAGCACCACCAAATACCAAGAATGACCACTTATAGACATTTTCCCCGGAGAGGAAAATCCCCTCCTTTCTGGCCTCTTACGTGTGAGTACAGTAGCTGACGCGACTGCTTCGGTCCTGCATTTTCGGTAGTCACGCATGTTAAGAAAATTCCAGAGGGGCTTATGGCAGCGCCAGAGGAGCCTTGAGTAAAAAGGTTTAGTGAAAAAGAGCTTTTAGTAAAAATAATTACCATTGTTTGACACCAAGTCTGGTACTGAAATTGATGCAATTAATATTGCTGATAGCTTTAACGACTTTTTAGCAGTCTATTTATTAAGAGAAAACCACTGAACGTGTCGCAACAGTTTTCCAGTATTTCCACGGTTATGTAGTGTATTACTGTAACCTGTGACGCTAGTATTAAAACCATCGTGTTAAAGTGTTAAAACATATTGTTACAACATGTTAAAACATAGTGTTAAAACATCGTATTAAATTGTTAAACATAGTGTTAAAACTGGTCTGGATGGTATCGGTACAAAGCAACTAAAAATGTCAAAACATAATTCTACTCTTATACTGACACTAGTGTTTCAACAATCTCTTAGCACTGGCACAAACAATTTCAGACTGCTGGAAATTAGCCCATGTGATACGACTATACAAAAGTGGTGACAAGAACAAACTAACCAACTTCAGGCCCATATCAGTAACGTCTGTTGTGTGCAAACTACTTGAGCATGTCTTATCGTCTCAAATAATGAAGCACATTGAAATCAATTCCATTGTTTTTCCTAACCAGCGTGGTTTTCAACGTGGCCGATCATCCAAATTTGAGCTTGAGTTAACTACAGATATAAACCTTCACCTTCACGAACCTATACAAACCAATGTCATTTTTATTGATTTCACAAAAGCATTTCACTGCGTGCCCTACAACCATCTACTATATAAAATGAGGCTCATTAACATTGATGAAAAAAGTACTCAACTGGGACAAAGAATATTTAAGCAACTAACGGCCAGCTGTTGTGCTTAACAATGTTCATTCTTTATTTCAACCTGTTATCTCCGTAGTGCTCCAGGATTCCATGTTTGGACCGACTCTATATGTAATTTATGTAACTTATCTTCATCAAGGCATGCACTCACACATCTAGCTATATTCAGATGACTGCGTTCCATATCTACAAATAAGATGTAAGGATGGCTGTGCTAAGCTACAAGAAGACTTGTATACAATTGAAAGATAGTGTTTACAATAGCAAATGAGCACAAATACTTCTAAAACTAAAATATAAGATTTACCACTTCCAGCGAAATTACAGAGGAAATTTACATTCTTAATGGTGAAGCCTTAGAAAGCACCACATCATTTTAATGTCCAGGTAATCATATCTCCACTAATTTGACTTGGCAAAATCATGTGAATTTGGTTGTTTCTGCGGCATGCAAATCACTTGGCTTCTCCCGTCGGAAGCTTCGTCAGGCTGACAGTAGTACTACACTTTTTTTGAATACACTACAATACTCCGCCCGAAACTTGAGTACGCCTCATTTATATGAAAGCAGCACCATGCACACGTACCTTGTCAACAAATTGAAATTTTCGCAAAACAAGGCAGTGCGTTTTATCACTGGTAATTATTCTGAGCGATCAAGCAGCACAAAACTAAAGTATGAACTAGGTTTCACCATTTTACAGACTAGAAGAAAAATATGCCTGTAAGCCTTTTTTCTTCAGCTTTTTCATCAACCAAGTACATTCTCTCAAGCACACATAGTACCCACTAAAAAGATCTTTCCAGGTATCAATCACAAATTTAAAGTTGAACAACCTTTTGCACGCAATAACATAATACAGTTTTCGGTGCTTGCATCTAGGAATCTCATAATAGAATAGTCTCCCCAGTAACATAGCTGAAAGAAATGACCAAGCAGTGTTTAAAAAACGCTTTAAATGAGGCATTTGCGAAAGTTACATGTTAGCCTATATAAGTACTATAGTTATTTTCAACACGAAAAATTTGTATTATAACCTGGTTGTCAGGGTGCTGGTATATGCAAGACAAATATTGTGCGTTTATTTTTTGTATTACAAAGGAAATTGAGTATGTTGGTGTACCTACTAGCAATTTCTATTTTCTCTTTAATGTTTTCTTTTTTTTCTTACCCGTATATGTTAACATTACACTTTTTCGATTTTCACACGAATTTTTATGCTTCCCAATAAGTAATGCCCACTTTCGGTAAATAAGTACACTCAGGGCAAATAAATAAGAAAAAAACGCAATGTAACTCTGCATGCCATTCGCCAAACTTTCGACATGAAAAAAAAAGTTAAAAAGAAAACGAACAGAAAATAAACATATGTCTCACCGGTAGATTGCTATTCGAAAGTTACGTTCTGATGTTCCATAGGACCAGTCATCACCAACTTCGCATAGTTTGACAAATGAAGACAAATATGGCGAAGGATTATATTTTGTACTTCGTAAGACAGCTTTTATGATGATATCTACCAGCCTTTGCAGCCTTTCATGTTAATATTTAGTTCATCGTTCAAATTCAATTTAGCACCACCAGATATTAGGAAAGGCTACTTACAGGCGATTTCACCGAAGAGGAGGTCCCTGTCTTTCTGGGCTGTTGCACGGGAGCACAAATGCTGACGTCACTGCTTCGGCCCTGCATTTTTTGGAAGATCACGCAGGTCCACAACAGCTTAGAGGCGCTTATGACAGCGCCAGAGGATCATTCAGTAAAAACGTCTATAGAAGTTTAAGTAAAAGATGTTTTTACTTTCAATGAATGCGTTACAATATTGTGTCAGTGATAGAGAGAGCCGCGGATACGGCAGATAGTAATAATAGTCGAAGTTTCACGTCCCAAAACGACATTTATTATGAGAGACGCCATGCTGCAGGTATACGGTGATACGACTGGCGGCAAATCTTTCAAAACAAGCATGCCTCAGTAGCGTTTGCGGCAGTAGCAGCCGGGATTCAATCCTACGACACTCAGTCAGCAGTCGAGCGCCATAACAACTTACACATAAGCGATGTTCTGCTAACAAAAGACATGCTCGTCTAGCACAGCTATGCAGCAGACACAGCTGAACTGCAGATACACCGAAACAAGCCATCCAAAACTATAGGGTCTATGCGGACATCTGCAACACAGTGGTACTCTTCAGAATGGTTTGAGTTTGGGGATACTCGGGGACAGTCCGAGTTCTGGCGACACCCCCTTTTGAGCCATATAAATGTACGAAAGGTGAAATGTTGTTATAACACTTTTGATTAAAATAAAAAATATATAAAAAGGGGAGAGGCAAATTTCGATGGTGGTTTCCCCATTCAGAGACAGCCACTGCTCCCCCAGCTTGATCCAGGAGACCCCTTTGGGTCTTCAGGTCAGTTCGGGCGAAGACGGCCTCCCAAGCTCCTCCAGCATCGCTGAGTATCAAAGGCGACTGTACCTGCATAGGCTTGCTCTGACAGTCCCATGTGACGTGTTGCAATGTTGGTCGTGACTCGCACTCCGGATATTGGTTTACATGTGCATTGGGCGCCCCGCCACGCTGGTCCAGTGGATAAGGTGCTCAGCTGCTAACCCGAAGGTCGCGGGATTGCATCCCAGCTGTGGCGGCTGCATTTTCGATGGAGGCGGAAACGTTGTAGGCCCGTGTGCTCCGATTTGGGTGCACGTTAAAGAACCCCAGGTGGTCGAAATTTCCAGAGCCCTCCACTACGGTGTCTCTCATAATCATATGGTGGTTTTGGGACGTTAAATCCAACATATCTATCAAATACATATGCGTGCATTGGGATTTATGTGGTGCCACCTTTCGAAATGTAGATGGGTGGTAAACTAAATTTGTCTAAAGCAGCAAGGTTCACCGACTTTAAGTGATTTGAGTGGTGTGGCATACTGCTGTCTTGTCTTACGTTGATGATGCAGTATATTGCGTACAGCGGGATGTTAGCACTCATAAACGCCGCCTTTCTTCGCTTGGTTGCTCAAATCACGAGAAAAACTGTGCGCCAGCTGATTACTCCAGATACCCTCATGGCCTGGGCACCAAATTATGGCATCGTCCTGTGTCAGTTAGTCACTGAGTAACCTCAAGGCGCCATTCGGTAGTCTACCACGCAGAAACATTCTGCGGGATTCCTCCTCATCAGACAGTACTATGTGGAGGTATGCTTTGTCACTTCAGTTTGAATAGCCGCTGCAACAGCCGCTGCATTGCTAAACAGGTTGTTTTAATTGACACTACAACAATTTTAACTGTATGCTGCAGTGGTTGAACTGCTACTATGACGCATCTCTGGCTTTATTTGGCGGCGTAGATGAAGACCACGCCTTGACTTTCCCCAAACTGTTTTTGAAGCTGTCTAGCTCTTCTCACCCCGTGATACAACTTGCTCATGTTTCGCGGAATCGTGCTCACGGTTGTGTTTTGTCATGTTTTCCTAACCATATATATAGTAATAATGCTCTCCCGCCACTATGGTGGTCTAATAGGGTATATCCAAAGCAAAACAGGGTTTCTCTGCCTACCTTTGTCAGACATAGTAGTTCGTTCTGCGAAAGTGGCGTTGCTGGCGTGAGCTATTCGAAAGTGCTGTACACACCAAGCGCTTCAACTGTATTATTTGATAAGCGGTATAGCTACGGCAGGTAATACTTGGGTACTTAGGGCAGGTAATAACCGCGGAGCTGAACCACGAGATAGAAGTAACTAGAAGAATAAGAATGGGGTGGAGCACATTTGGCAAGCACTCTAAAAATATGACAGGTAGATTGCCACTATCCCTCAAGAGGAAGGTATATAACAGCTCTATCTTGCCGGTACTTAGCTACGGAGCAGAAACCTGGAGACTTACAAAGAGGGTTCAGCTTAACTTGAGGACGACGCAGCGAGCAATGGAAAGAAAAATGGTAGGTGTTATAACCTTAAGAGACAAGAAGGGAGCAGAGTGGATCAGGGAACAAACGGGGGCTAAGGATATCATAGCTGAAATCAAGAAGAAGAAATGGACATGGGCCGGGCATGTAGCGCGTAGACAGGATAACCGCTGGTCGTTAAGGGTAACTAACTGGATTCCAAGAGAAGGCAAGCGGGTTAGGGGGAGACAGAAGGTTAGGTGGGCAGGTGTGATTAAGAAGTTTGCGGGTATAAATTGGCGGCAGCAAGCACAGGACCGGGTTAACTGGCGGAACATGGGAGAGGCCTTTGTCCTGCAGTGGACGTAGTCAGGCTAATGATGATGATGATAGCTACGGTAGCTTTGTATGCTTCTTGTATTATCAAGTTCATCTCTTTAATTTCCGTTGGTGTGAGCTCCTGATACGGTAGTCCATATGTGTCTCTACTAAGATTGAAAGCTTGTACCAAGCGTAGTTTCACCTTCTTTTAGCCCTTTGTCATTTCTAGTTATCCCATGGGTAATTCAAGCTACGTTTTACATTGTACATTTCAGAAGTTTAATTGTATAGCTTGCTATTTTGTTGCTTTCAACCCACAGGCCTCATATTCTAATCGTTTGTCTCTCCGGTAGCATTTGATTTCATATGCTTAGTTGTATGAATAGTTTGTTTCTATAATTTCTGCCATGAATGCGTATAAACTGATCTATCTAGTGCACATGCCATGCCATTCTATTCGGCCAACTGCTGTACTGTGTAGATTGCTTCTTGTAAGATTCGTTCCTTCTTTCCCTGTGAGTGTTTATTGACCGACAGAGTGACATCATCAACGTAGAGGGTGAATTCAAGGTCAGGAATTTGCTCCATCAGCTTTGCTAGCCAATTTATTGCTACAATAAAGAGGAGTGGGGAAAGAACTGCACTTTGTGGCGTCCATTTACTTGGGAGTGAACATTTTTGGTAGCGTATGTTTTACATGTCAGTGGTTGCTGTGCGGTTTAAAATAAATTATTTAAAATGGCAAGTTGTTCGAGAACAGCTATTCAATGATTGAAGCTCTTCCAGTGCAAATCTATGCCGGATTGTGTCAAATACCTGCCCCAAATCAAGCGCTGCGACAACGTTCTCACCTCCAGTGGTTACATTCTAAAACACTTCACCTTTTATTCGAAGAAATATATCCTTAGAAAATAAATGCCGTCTCAACCCATACGTGTTGTGAGACAAGTAATTCTCTCTTTCACTGCAACCGGAAAGCCTAGTGTGTACAACCGTCTCAAAAAGTTTGCCGAGGCATGATGTCAACAATATTGGCCGAAGGTCATAGCGTGTTTTCTCCTTTTCAGATTTTGAAATAAAGAATACGTGCGCCTCCTTCCATTGGCTAGGATTTTATCCCTACCAAACTTTTTCATTAAAGTACTGGGTAATGTTCAGCATTGCTGATCGCTCAAGTTTCCCAACATTGTGTTGGTTTTACCATTCCCTCCTGGAGCCGAATGCCTTTTACGGAACATTGTGACAGCGAGGACTACTCGCGCACTTGTAAAAGAGTTAGGTCCTCGTTTACTGCGCCTTTATAGTCGATGTCCTGTATAGTTTCATCACCGCTGCCAATGTATTTGTCCTGAAGTACTCGCAACAAAGCTTCATCATCCGATGTAGATTATCTAGCTAAAGTTTGCAATGATCTAGTTTTAGTAGCTTTCGTGTTCATAGGGTCTAGCATTCTTTTCAGCATTACTCAGGTTTTAGTTGTAGCGAGCATTCCCCAAAATAAATTGTAGAACTTGACCCAGTTTCTAGCCTCAATGAAGCTCTCGTGCTTACTCAGTCACTTTTACTGACAGTTTTGCTATTTTGGCTTCTAGCTTTCTGTCAATTTTGGTCTGTTCCACTTTTTGATGATGTTCCGCTGGCCTTCTCACAAGTGCAAAAGGCGGAGGCCCACAGCTGGAGTTCTTTCATTAATTTTTATTTACTTGTTATGTGAGTTGTACGCTTTCTTCGTATCTTCCACTAAGTCTTCTAGCGTTTTAGCGGGAGCTGTGGCACGTCTACGTCCTGGATTCCCAGTCATTGCAGCAACCAACATCGAGAACGAAGGTATTACCACTGCAGGGAGCCGTGTCTTTGGAGAAGGGAAAACTTGAACTATTTCCTGAGTGGAACGCTGCTTTCAGGCTCTGGTATTTTTTCCCCTTTTTCATTGGTGCTTGTGAAAGACGCCGTTCTTCTGCCTGCGTTCTTCTGCCTGCGAAAGAACATACAATCACCAAGGCCTCCACCCATACCTCTTATGTCGTCTGTGGCCACTTTAAGAAAGCGCTTCAGCCACCAAAGTGACGCCGAGAGTGAGGACACGCTGGTATACTTTACGGGCAGTGATGAGAGTTCCGATGAAAGTGATTTCGTGCCCGTGGCAACGTGCAAGGCGAAGAGGAGGCTGCTAACGACATATCCTTCCCAAAGTAAGGCCACCACGAATATGCAAGAGCCACCAGTTCACACTAGTTTGTTTGTCTCACTGACTGCCGCTGACAGCATGAACCGACTTAATCGTCAAGCCACGTCTGTGTCTCTTGAGGCGCCCGTTTCATGACAAATAACAGACGGGACAATCAATGGCCGCAAGAACGTTCTGGCAATAGACGTTACGCAACATACTGCTCTCGGCGCATTGAGCAAAGTCAATGTACTGGAGAACATCAACGTACGTTCTTACAAACCAGATGACAAAGACTCTAGGCAGGTTTTATATACGACGTCGACACCTAAATTAGCGAAATTGATTATGTGACAGTGTGGCCGTTTGTGCCGAGACCTCTTCAGTGCCGGAACTGCTATAAAATGAGACACGTGAGCGCTGTTTGCACAAGTTCTGCTGTGTGCT
Organism: Rhipicephalus annulatus; assembly: GCA_013436015.1. NCBI lineage: Eukaryota > Metazoa > Arthropoda > Arachnida > Ixodida > Ixodidae > Rhipicephalus > Rhipicephalus annulatus. Next base: position 325,819 of record WOVY01009724.1, on the reverse strand, counting down.
CCCGATGCTCGCAGTCGCACAACGCAGAAGCCTGCCAAGCAGGACATTGCAAGTGCGGACAATCGCCAAGGTCCTCAAGATGCGTCTTCAAAGAAATGCTGTAGATATAAAGAAAGATATGCAAGTGCTGAGGCAGATAGTCACGGACTGGTTCCACCCACAGGGAGGCTGCGGCTAAAGTGCGACATCGGCGTTCTCGCTACAGGAGAACTTCTAGGACACCTTCGGCCAAGGCCAGGGATACACCGCTACCCCATATTACGCACTCACCACCACAAGCACCAACAAGTGCACACAACAAGTATCATCAGAAAGGCCAAAAAATCGCGTCTCTCATAATCCTATGATTGATTTTGGGACGTTAAACTCCACATATCAATCAAGACGCAAGAGTAATTGACCCACCTGACGTGTGACCAGCGCTGCCGTCGATTACTGCGCCAGTAGAGCCGCAGCATCATCCGCTGAAAGTTATTTCAGAGCGACTAAGCCGCGAGAGTTAAGGTAACTAAGTACTCCTTCAGACTCTGGCTGCTCACAGCGCCCTTCAAATATTGGATGCTTTAAATTCGGTGCTGTCAAATCTAGAGAAGCACCATGGCTTTTTCTCTGCAGCCCTTCCACAAACAAGTGAAGGTCGCATCAATTTTTCAATGGAATGCCCGAGGCTTTGAGCCCGACATTTCGGATTTTCGGCCATTTGTATTCAAGGATCAGTTTCCAATTATCCTCGTTCATAAACCACGCCTGCACAATGTCATACAACTATCTAAATACGAAGCTTTCAGATCTGCAACCTGTAACGGAAATAGTAACGTCATTGTTTACATCAGGTGTGAACTCACATATATTGAGCACCCAGTAAATCCGGAGGACAACAACCTATACGTGTGCCTGACAATTACACCTAAGAACGTGAATTTCATGCTAGAGGCAGCATATATTTAGCATTCAGGCCACTTTGGCCTTGCAAGATTAAGTGCCATTATATCAGCGTCACCTCGGCCGTGGAATATTACTGGTGATCTTAACACCCATCACCTGCTGTGGGGAAGCCATTTCTTCCTCGGGGAAGAAATGTGTTCTCTTTGCATCTGACCACCAACTATATTGTTTAAATGACGGCACTCCCACGTTTTTATGGGTTCTGACATATAGTAGCTGTCTCGACCTAACTTTTGTGTCAAGTAGCCTAAGTACCAAGGTGCAGGGGTTTGCGGACATTGAAGCTCATGGCAGTAATGACATCCCCAACTGTATAAAGATCAAGGAGCTAAGCAAGTTGCAGATCACTTCTTCTTCATAGATCGACTGGTTGAGGTACAGGTCATCTACAGAAAAGCGGTGCGAGGGAAACCAAGAAGGTTATATTGAAAGTCCAGAAGGTATAATGAAAGCCGCTATCCAAGAGGCAGCGTGTAGTTGTGCATCCTTGTAAGATTTTTGTAATTATGAGGTGGAGTTGAAGTGACTTCGAGCAATCCATTGTCGTGCCGAACGGAATTATCGGCGCACGAAATCAAACAACGACTTGAGGAAGGCGAGACGTCTACAGAAGAAGATTCAGCGTCGAATCAATGCACTGCAGATGCTACGATGGAAATTGTTATGCGAATTGCTCGATCACCACAAACCTCTTTCGCAAATATGGAGAATAATCTGCTGCCTACGAACATTGCTATAACAGCTTCACCCGTTCGAATTCCTTGCTCTTCACCAAAGCCGACGTGAAATCGATGTAGCAGAAGACTTCTGCGCCAGGGTTGCCAACGAGGATTTCGGGATCACCGTGAGTAACCTACGAAACGCGCCGATGTCCAGAGGCACTCGGATGGACAAAATGTTTTCTGTAGAGCAGCTTCAGGCAGCATTGGCAGCACGAAAGCATTCGTAATCTACTGCAACTGATCGAGTCACTTACATGGCCCTTGCTAACCTTAGACAAAAAGCTCGGCGTGCCCTTCAAGCTGTATACAATGGCTCGTGGGACAACAGCTTAGTTCGTCCTTCGTGGAAGTGTAGCCACCTTGTGCTCCTGCTTAAACCAGGCGAATTGCCCCTGAACATGGCCTCTTATCGCCCCATCGTGCTTGCCAGCTGTTTTGGAAAGGTTATGGAGAGAATGGTGCTGCTTCGCCTAGAATAGTACCTGAAGCATAACAATATATAACCCGATGCTTTGACCGGCTTTCGACGAGAACGGTCTTCCATAGATAATGTTGTTGGCCTTGTCACGTCTGTACAACAGCAGAAAAGCCTAGAAAGATTACTAGCGGTACTGTTTTTGAATGTCAAAGGTGCATATGACAATGTATTGCATGAAATCATCCTGGACGCCTTGGGCAACATTCGATTTGGGGGCCACGTTTATCAATGGATCTATAGCTATTTCAAGGACAGAACCATCTTCGCTCAGACAGAAGATGGTGCAACAAAGCATCATTATACTTATTGCGGTGTACCTCAAGGGGGGTAGGGGGGCCCAAGCCCCATACTTTTTAATCTTGCACTCATCGGCCTCGTTGATGTCCTGCCGCGCTTCGTGCATCTGTCGATCTACGCAGACGACATCTGCATCTGGGCATCAGGGGTCACGCGTCCACACGTACGAGCCAGGCTTCAGAGAGCGGCTACACTGACATCTAGCTACCTTCAAGGACGAGGACTGGAGCTGTCATCTGAGAAATGTTCACTGGTTGCATTTACGCGCAAGGCAATGATCCCATACGTCATCAGAACTAATAGACAGACGATCAGCTATCAAAGGACTCACCATTTCCTGGGATTAACAATAGATGTGATTTGTCCTGGAGCCCTTACATCGCTCATATGAAAAAGAAACTCGCCGTGATCACCCACGCCTTAGGTTTATTGCGGGGGAAATCATGAGGTGCATCGGTACGAGCCATGTTTCCACTGTATACTGTACTTTTTCTAAACTTAATACGCTACAGCCTACCTGTGCTTGGAAAGGCCCTAATACTAACGTACGTGTCCTACAGTCAACTCAAGCTCAAGAACTGAGAATATGCCTCGGGCTTCCGAGATGCACATCCTTAGCAGCGACGGTCGCAATCACTTATGAACACCTTATCACAACCTACCTTCGTGTCGATGCTTTAAGAACGCATATAAGACATGCCACCCGGATTCTATCGCATCACATCGCCTCCCTTCCAACTTCCAGGCCATGCTCTGCGTTGTGCACCATTATTGCTCCAAATCACACGGTGATTCCCGCGAGCTTCACGCACGCAGCAAGGCCACCATTACCGTTGCGGTGTCTACATCGATCTATTTGAAGTTCTGAAAACCATCCCCGGAATGCAACAGAAGAAAAATTCCGCGAATTTGGCCTTAAAACAAACAACATTACTCTTTCTTTGTAAGAAACACAATGGAAGCATTCACATTTATACGGATGGGTCGGTTACGTCGGCAAGCTCAACAGGTGCAGTGATTCTTCCGGAAAAAATCTGCCACAATAAAGTTTAGGACATCGCATCTTACATCATCCACGGCTGCAGAACTCGCCACCATTCGTGCCGCTCTGGAGTTCTAGCTGAAAAAATTGGCAGAAACCACGTACAGTAGAAATCGATGATATGCGAAGCACGAATGAGAAAAGATGATAAGTCACTTTAAAATCAGCACAACGTTACGAGGTAGAGATAAATAACACCATACATGACTTCTTTGTCGGGATTATCATGTTTGTATGTGTCATTTATCCTTCGTCATCAATTGACGTCATGTGATACCAAATTCAGGTAGATGTGGAGCTAGCGAAACGGGCACGAGCACACTATGAGCATGGTATGTTGTCATCCTCTTTACATGACATGAGTGTCAGGATTATCATGTTTGCACCAGTCATATGTTTCGTCATGCAATGACGTCACGTAACAAAAAAAATGGTATATGTGGAGTTAGCAGAACGGCCACGCGCGCCATGAAGGGCCCACTATACTCCAATGTACCGTTGACGCGCGCGCACGCTGGGCACAGCAACGCAACGTTAGCAAAACGCGAGCACTCTATAACGTGACGTCAGGCGCGACCAGCATCCGTCGGCCCGGCCCGACAGCAACCGGCGCAAAATGCGACATGCTGCACTTCGCGCTGATGCGTTACCCAGACAACACTGAGTCTCCTTCTTTTCGTGATGGAGGGACGCCGGACGCGCTGAAACGCACATGCGTCGAAGCAACGCAGCGCGGCGCTCGCCTGCGAGTATATGGCAGGACCGGTGCCTGGCGTAGCAACGCCACAGTGACGCGACGAAATGAACGTCGGCGAGCACGCGAACCAGTCACGATGAAATGTATTGGCACCTTGAATGTGGCATGTAGTCATGTTCTCACGTGACACGCATCTCATGATTATCATGTTTGAACCAGTCACATACGTTCGTCATCCATTGACGAATACCAAATTTGACATATGTGAAGCTAGCGAAACGGCCGTGAGCGCATCATAATTGTGGCATGTAGTCATGTTACGTGACACGCATGTCATAATTATCATGTTTGTGTGTGTCATTTATGTATGTCGTCCGCTCGCGTCGCATTATACCAAGTTTTGTACATGTGAAGCTAGCGAAACGGCTGCGAGCGCATCATGAGCGTAGCCTGTAGTCATGTTGTTACATGACACGTATCTCATGTTTATCATGTTTGCACCAGTAGCATGCCTTTATCATCCCTTCACGTCCCGCATTACAAAATATAGTATAAGTGAAGCTAGAGAAGTGGCCGTCAGCGCATCATGAGCGCGGCATGTAGTCATGTTGTCACATGACACGCATCTAAAGATTATCATGTTTGCACCAGTCACATAACTTCGTCATCCATTCATGTACTGTAATACCAAATTTCGTATATGTGACACCTGCAAAACGGCCGCGAGTGCACTATGAGCAGGACATGTAGTCATGTTGTTACATTACACGCATGTCATGATTTTCATGTTAGGGTTTGTCACTTGTGTTCGCCATGCAATCATACTATACCATACCAGTTTTGCAACATGCCATGTGAACGAAACCCCCGCAAGAGCGGCAGCATCATAAAATGTTAATCATGACATTTATGACATACATGTCATAATTGTGATGTTATGACTAGTCAAATATCTTCTTCGAACAGTAATGTTATGCCATACCAAGTTTGGTATTGATACCATTATCGAAACAGCCAGGAGAGCTAAAAGTCGTAGGTGGCTAGATAGATAGATAGATAGATAGATAGATAGATAGATAGATAGATAGATAGATAGATAGATAGATAGATAGATAGATAGATAGATAGATAGATAGATAGATAGATAGATAGATAGATAGATAGATAGATAGATAGATAGATAGATAGATAGATAGATAGATAGATAGATAGATAGATAGATAGATATGCTCGAAGTCGCCGAAGTTCGCTAAGAAATGCTTCGCATTTAAAACCGCAACAGACATGGTCAATCTTCTCTGACTCTAAAGCAGCCCTCCAGGGCACTGCCTCGCCATATCGTCTTGGACAAAATGAACAGCTAGTCGCCGAAATAAGACTGCTTCATCACCGGGCTATAGAGAAACAACATGACTTAACGTACTGATGGATAACGGGCCACTGCATCATCGATTGAAAGACCGTGCAGATGAAGCAGCTCGATCTGCTTATGATGATGTCCCTTGTGCAGCTATACCATTATCAAGAACGGACACCGCTACAAGGCTTCGATCACGTGCACGAGAACTGACACTTGCTTAGTGGAATTCAATGGCATTCACCAACGTCCGCCTTTATATTGCCACCTAGAGTTGTGAGCCGGCAAGCCCTAGCGAGCCGAAAAGGGCAAGGAAAACGAAGAAGAAGTGTGGTTAGCGCCTCGTTTCGAAGATACACGCTCGTGTCTTTCTGCCCCGCTGTTCCTGTCCCTTCTCTACGGCTCTTGGTACGTGACAAACTGGTGGAGCTGCTGGGTGATCTATGCACCGTACCCCTCCACATACCAGGAACACAAGCGTCGTACCGGTGGTCACTCCTGTGCACCGCGCCAGTAGAAGGATCCGAGGGCAATCCCCTGAGTTTGGACTACTCGCAAACAACATGGCAGCTCCGACCAGCCATGCCGACACCAACCCAACCGGTACGAACGGCACAACGCCGCTCCATTGCACCTTACTAACACCGCGAACGCCAAATCCTTTTCATGGCACTGCACTTGAGGATGTGGAAGATTGGCTTGTTCATTACGAGTTCGTTGCCGTGCACAACCAGTGGGACGACGCAGACAAACTGCGGCACGTCTATTTCAGTCTTTTGGACGGCGCACGTGTCTGGTACGAGAACCGGGCAAGTATTCTTACATCATGGGAAGACTTCAAACGCCGACTTCTTGCGACATATGCAAGCCCTGACCGTCGGGAGAGAGCTGAGCGCGATCTGCAGTCCCGCATACAACTACCAAATGAAGGGGTTGCGATGTATGTCGAGGAAATGACGCGCCTCTTCCACCGAGCTGACCCCGGCATGCCAGAAGAAAAGAAGGTACGGTACCTCATGCGCGGGGTGAAAGAGCAACTTTTCGGTGGGCTTGTACGCAGTCCACCCAAGACTGTGTCAGAATTTCTCACGGAAGCTGTCACCATCGAAAGCACCCTTAGGCACCGGGCCCCGTCATACGAGCGACACGTCAATGCTTCAACTACGGACTACTTTGGAGCTTTCGGTGGCCAAATGAATTTTTTCCGAGAGCTCATACGTTCAGTCATCCGCGAAGAACTCCAGAAGCTGTCAGTGCCCTCGCAGCCCCCTACCTCTTCGTTCTCCAGCGTTGTCCGAGATGAAGTCCAGCATGCTTTAAGAGCATGCGGGATTATCAACCACCCGGTGACTTCCCCCGCATGTCGTATGCTCAAGCTTTGCGGCAACCTGTAACACCCGCAATCCCGCATCCCACCATGGCCCCAGCCATGCTGCAGACGGTCCAAGCGGCGCCATATTACAGCGCACCTCGCCCGATCCCGCGAAAATCAGACGTCTGGCGTGCGCCTGATCGACGTCCTCTCTGCTTCCACTGTGGCGAAGCTGGGCATCTTTACCGACACTGTTCTTACCGGCAACTTGGACTACGCGGATTTTCGACGAACTCACCACCACCCAGGTTCGGTGAGCGGCCCCCTGATATTGAAGAGTATGTGGCTCAACAGCGCGGAACTTCGTCATCCTTGCACCAGTCACGCTCCCCGTCGCCGCGGCGATTTTCTCCTAATCGCCGCACCTATTCGAGCGTGGCGCAGGGTCGGTCCCCCAGTCCGCGCCGGGAAAACTAACCACAGCGACCTTCGGGGGCGAGGCCGCTCATACTGGACAAGCTCAAGGCCTCCTACCGACGCTTCCGCAAACTGAAGATTCCCCGACGACGACGACGACACCAGCTGGTTCCGAAAAGGTTTCATTAGATATTCCAGTGCTGCTCGACGGTCGCAAAGTCACTGCTTTAGTTGACACGGGTGCGGATTTTTCTATAATAAGTGAAAAACAGGCTGCTCTTCTAAAGAAAGTGACGATGCCTTGGAACCTCAAGCCAATTCGTACTGCTGGCGGGCACATCGTCATGCCACTCGGCGTTTGCACAGCACGAATACAGATTCGTGGTTCAACCTTTGTTATCAGCTTGAGTGTTCTCCGTCAGTGTTCTCGAGACCTGATCATTGGCATGGACTTCCTGAGGGAGCACGGTGCTATCATCGACATTCGACAACGCCTCGTCACGTTCTCAACAAAAAGCGCCACACCAGAGCATAATCCCGACCACGATCGAGTATGTCTGCGGGTAATTGACGATGCTGTGACGATACCACCGCGCTCAAGTGTTATGGTTCAAGTGGCTAGTAACAAATCAGCACACGGTGAAATGGTGGCGGAGAGCAATCGATCCCTGCTCTTTTCCCAAAGTGTCTGCGTAGCACGAAGCCTAGTAGACCTTCAGGATGGCCATTGCGAGGTACTTGTTACGAACTTCAGCTACGAGCGCCGACACCTTTTCCCTGGTACTGTCATCGCCTATGCCTACCCAGTAACTAATGTGACTGAGTGTTTTGCTTCCGAGGCAACCGATGATACCGAAGCACCTCTCCGGGGCGTCGACATAAATCCAGCGCTTTCTGACGAAAACAAACGAAGGCTTAACGACCTGTTGATAGAATTCCACGCCTGTTTTGCACGTTCATCGAGAATCCGCCAAACATCGATTACCAAACACCGTATTATCACCTACGGCGACGCGCACCCTATACGGCAACAGCCTTACCGCGTTTCACCAACCGAACGACGCGCGATTCAAAAGCAAGTGAAGGAAATGCTTCAAGACGGCGTAATACAGCCATCAAGTAGCCCTTGGTCATCCCCAGTGGTCCTTGTAAAAAAGAAGGATGGTACACTTCGCTTTTGTGTCGATTATAGGAAGCTGAATAACGTCACAAAGAAAGACGTGTACCCGTTGCCTCGAGTGGACGATTCTCTTGACAGGCTGAGGCGAGCAAAGTACTTTTCCTCAATCGACCTCAAAAGTGGTTATTGGCAAATTGAAGTCGATGAACGTGACCGCGAAAAAACGGCTTTTGTAACTCCTGACGGCCTGTATGAGTTCCGAGTGCTCCCATTCGGCCTCTGTTCCGCTCCGGCCACATTCCAACGAATGATGGATACCGTTCTCGCTGACCTCAAGTGGAAAACTTGCCTCGTCTATCTAGATGATGTCGTTGTCTTTTCAAAAACGTTTGACGAGCACCTTCATCGCCTTCGGAGTGTTTTTGAAGCCATACGATCCGCTGACCTTACCCTCAAGCCAGAGAAGTGCCATTTCGGCTACAATGAACTGAAGTTTCTCGGTCACGTTGTGAGCGCTGCAGGCGTTCGGCCCGATCCCGAGAAGACTGCTGCTGTGGCCTCTTTTCCAGCTCCGACAGACAAAAAAAGTCTTCGGCGATTTCTGGGGCTCTGCGCCTACTATCGCCGTTTTATTGAAAACTTCTCTAAGGTTGCGGAGCCTCTCATCAGACTTACGCGTGACGACACCCCATTTCAGTGGACTGACGAACAAGCGACTGCCTTTGCGGAACTGCAACATCGATTGTGTTCCCCTCCTTTACTCGGTCATTTCGATGAGGACGCTGACACAGAGGTGCGCACTGACGCAAGCAACATTGGTCTCGGAGCTATCCTGCTGCAAACACAAGATGGGATTGAACGTGTGATTGCCTACGCGAGCCGCACTCTATCACGTGCCGAAACCAACTATTCAACGTCAGAGAAAGAATGTCTCGCGGTAATATGGGCGATTACAAAGTTCAGGCCTTATCTATATGGGCGCCCATTCAACGTTGTGAGTGATCACCACGCTTTATGTTGGTTGGCTAACCTCCGAGACCCCTCTGGGCGATTAGCACGATGGAGTCTGCGACTTCAGGAGTTCGATATCACCATTGTATACAAGTCGGGTAGAAAGCATGAAGACGCCGACACGCTATCACGAGCACCTCTGGAGTCCGACCATACAGCTGTAGAAGACGACAGCACCTTCCTGGGGACTCTCAGTGGGGCGGACCTCCTCTGTAAGCAACGAGCGGACCCCGAGTTAAGACCCATCATCGATCATTTAGAAGGCAGCACCGCGTCTGTTCCTCGTCCCCTTTCCCGTACGTTGCCGTCATTTTGCTTACGACACGACATATTATACAAGAAAAACACTGGTGTTGGCAGCAGATCTTATCTTCTAGTCGTCCCTCATGACCTTCGTGATGACATCCTATTAGCCTGCCACGATGAGCCGACATCCGGCCACCTGGGATACTCACGGACACTCGACCGGGTTCGAAAGCTATATTTCTGGCCAAAACTCGCAGCTTGTGTCAAACGCTACGTGAAAGGATGCCGCGAATGTCAGCGTCGCAAGTCACCACCTGTGAAGCCTGCAGGCCTCTTACAACCCATCGATCCACCGCGTACGCCGTTTGACCAAGTTGGGATGGACCTTCTTGGACCGTTTCCCATGTCTCACTCCGGAAACAAGTGGATCATCGTCGCAACTGATTACTTGACGCGTTATGCTGAAACGAAGCCAGTGCCACGCGGTACAGCATCTGAAGTCGCCCAGTTTTTCATGCACCACATTGTGCTTCGTCACGGTGCCCCGTCATTCATCATCACTGACCGAGGGACAGCGTTTACGGCAAAACTGTTGGACGACATCTTCAAGCTCAGTTACACGAACCACCGTAAGACAACCGCATACCACCCCCAGAGTAACGGCTTAACAGAAAGGCTGAACAAAACGATGGCGGACATGATTTCTATGTACGTGGATGTGCAGCATAAAACGTGGGACGAAATCCTGCCATACGTAACGTTTGCGTACAACACCGCAACCCAGGAAACGACAAGGTTCGCACCCTTCCGCCTCGTTTACGGTAGAGACGTGCAAACCATGCTAGACGCTATGATTCCTTGTGACATCGACCAGCGCGAGCTACTAACTCCCGATGTCGACGATTACATTCAGCGTGCAGAGGAAGCACGTCAATTAGCTCGCGTGCACATAAGATCGCAGCAATGTGAAGACGCCCGAAGGTACAATATCCACCACCGACAAGTCTCCTACCAACCTGGCGACCAAGTGTGGGTTTGGACTCCTGTTAGACGGCGAGGTCTGAGCGAAAAACTCCTGAGCAAGTACTTCGGACCCTACAAAGTATTACGGCGGTTGAACGAGGTCAACTATGAAGTTATTCCAGACGGAGGCTCGGCAACGACACAGCGCCACTCACCACGAACAGAGATTGTGCATGTCGTCCGCCTAAAACCTTATATTACGCGGTGATACTCGTCTTATTATGCCCATGCAGCAAACATTTTCGTTTTTTTTTACATTGCCCGTTGGGTCTCGAACGAACTGTGAACTCTGTTAATTTTTTTTTTCTCTTATGACCAACCTCAGACAATTTTTTTTGCACCTGCATATGCCCTGTGCACTATAGCTACCGTTTCTCTTTTTTTTCCCTTACCGACCCTGCTGTCCCCTTGTGTATGAGCATCGGGTCGATGCTCTAATGGGAGGGGGAATAATGCCACCTAGAGTTGTGAGCCGGCAAGCCCTAGCGAGCCGAAAAGGGCAAGGAAAACGAAGAAGAAGTGTGGTTAGCGCCTCGTTTCGAAGATACACGCTCGTGTCTTTCTGCCCCGCTGTTCCTGTCCCTTCTCTACGGCTCTTGGTACGTGACAATATATCAGACCCACACCTGCAGCTTCGTCTTCCATGAAGAATTACCAGACCTCAAGAGACACTTCTGTGCTGTCTGTGCATTAGGGTGGCCTTTACGAATGGTTATTCGTTTCGAATCGGAAGGGCCTGCAGCCCGACATGCGACAACTGTGGCTGCACGGAGACATTTTCCCGCCTTCTCTGCGAGTGTCTTTGCTTCAGTACACCAAGAAAAAAAAACTTTCTAAAGCTCTAGATATGCCTGACCATCGCCAATTGTCAGAAGAAAGTGTCTTGACACTGGCAGAGACCGTCTTCGGCACGTTAGGCATAAAGAGCGCTGTTTCGCTTCTTCGAGCCTGTGGCCTCCTAAACAGACTGTAAACAGTCTCCTATATCGTATTGCCTTTAACGCCTCATTTTCATCATGTCTTTTCTTTTACCCCTTTTTCCAGCACAAGGTAGTCAGTCGGTTTGAGAACTGGCTAACCTTCCTGTCCTTCTTTTTCTCCTCTTCGTCCTCCTCCTCCGTGTCATGGGAGATCAGATGACACACGGGCTCGTCGGCTCTCCTCTACCTAAACTTGAGCTGCTTCACTTCAACGGAAGCCCAACGCAGTGGCAACCTTTCTGGGATATGTTCAGGCACGCGGTTTACGAAAATTCCAGCCTATCGAATGTCGAACGGTATCACTATTTGAAGAGCCTTGTGAGTGGACAGGCATCGAAGGTCATCGACGGCATTCAAGCCACGGAGCAGTCGTACGAAGACATCATCACCCTTCTAAAAGACCGCTTCGGAAACAAGAAGATCATCAAGCAACAATACTTAGCAAACCTGTGAACGCTTTCAAGCTAGTAAAGTTCTCCAGCGATGTGGTTTCGTGGCTAAACCCATTTGACACCATCCACATCAATATCAGAAAACTTGGACGCTCGGATTCCCGAAGTTCTCCTATTCCGCCATGCTCATCGAGGTGCTCACCAAAGGGATGCCCGGAGATACTTTGGTAGAGTTCTTCGAGCAACAGAACCGACAGACGAACGCAGAGATAGTTGCAACGTCCGAGACGGAACTTCGGGCTTGAGTACGTAGGCACGGAGAAGAAGGCTCGTGAACTGGAGGCTCGTAGAAGCTCGTGAGCCTTTGTGGACTGCAGTCGTGGTGTATGAGATCATCGACAGGGCACTTTGCACAATGCTTCACTTACAGCATCTGCTCTGAGTAGCCACGCAACTAATCATGAAGGTACCTGCTTTTTATGCCTTTTTTCTGAGCCCGTGACAGACGCATGTCCTTCCGACATTATTATAGACGAGAAAAAGACCCGCTTAGCCAAGCCAGCAGATGTTTCAATTGTACCGGCAAAGGACATCGCCCTAAAGGCTGCCGTCGCAATCTGAGGTATTCTAAGTGTAACGGAAGACACGCAACGGTTCTTTGCAACCCTTAATACGCTCAGAAGCAGCGCTCAAACCGAATCAAGGGCCCCTTGCTTGCATGCGAAAACGAATAAATCATTATCACAACGTAACGAAAATGCGGTTTTACTACAGACATTTCGGGCATGGTTTACAACCTAAAGTGACTCATGCTTTATCACAGGCGTATCTTACAATGAATGCCAACGGACATTAATCAGAGAAGACATGTCTGAAAAAAATAAAGGATGTTTACGGGGTGAATGATGGAGAGTGGAGCGAAGCTGGGTCCGGATGCTGGTGCCGCACCACTTCGGCCTCCCGCTCTCGTACGCCAAGACCTTGTCGGTGCCGCCGCACAGCTTCACAGCACGCTTCTGCCTCACGCGCTCACACATCAGTGCTCCGTCTTCGAGCTTAAGCCGCCGCCAGATTGCGCGCATACCGCTCTGCAGCATTGTCCATCGGCCGACCTACTGAACGTGCATGTGCGCCAAAACGGCCTTTATTTTACTACACCACGCCCCCTAGCGTATGGTGCTGCCGACAAACACACGATCGCAAACGTATTCTTGTGACGTCATTGCTATATGCTCGCGCGCTCGCACCTCTGGGTTCCGTCTTTGAGCGCGAGCCGCCACCGCCTTGCGCATATCACACTTTTTATCAGCAAACCGTGAATCATCCGCTGGGTTCATCCGTCAGTCATCTGTCTGTCTGTTTGACGCACGGACGGACGCACGAGAACACGAACGGATGAATGGATGAACGCATGGACAAGTGCACAAATGAAAGGACGCACGGCTGGATGGACGCATGGACGAATGCATGGGCGGACACACGTATGAACAGAGGGACGCATGGACGGATGGATGGACGCACAGATGGACGCACGAGCGGACAGAAGGATGGATGGACACATGTACGGATGCACGAATGGACGGACGGATGGATGGCCGGACGGACGGATGCACCGATAGACGAAAGCAAGAATGAACGAACGGCCGGAAGCACTGACGGAATGACAGACGCTTCGCCCCACTCATCATCATTCACTTCATAGATAAGCTGTGATTTTTATTATTAATCATACTATAAGTAACGTCCTCTAGCATTGTACCATTTGCATTTTTCAATGTATATGCATTTTGTTATATGTACATGTAGCGCCCTCTGTGGCTGGTTCAAGAACTAACGAGAGGGGGCTACATACGTTTACGACGAGACGCTCAGCCCACGCCTTAAAGAGCTTCGCTCCTAAAAGGTAAAATTACTTATAGTGCGCACCACCGAAAAGGTTGTCAGGGCATTTGGAGGAGTGAGCGAAGCACCTAGAATACGACTAAACGTTGTCAAGGCGACGCTGATAAATCAATTCGACCATACCGCGCATGGTGTCAAAGCTATAGAAGTATCATTTATCTGTGAGCAGCTGATGGAACTTCCACCCAGGAACATATTTGTGCAACAGCTGCTACATGAAAAGAAGTTTATTGCAGACATGACTGCAATTCCTGGTTTTAAAACTCAGGACGGCAAATGCTTGCTCGTGTGGAAGCTTTTGTTGAACAAAGTTTCCTTCGATGAGCGACAACAAGGCCTGGTATGCATCAACACATAGCTTGGTCGGACCTTTCAAGGACCTACAGAGTACGAAGAACAGCATTTTAATCCTGCTGCTAGTACTACCACCATCTGTCTACTTCGCACAAGTCGAGTTGACACAGACATCCATCGCTCTATGCAACAACTCTCGTATGTCAGTGTCGACAACGAGAACTAGACAGCGCGGTCACTTAACGAGGAAGTGCATCACAACGACCGGTGATTTGAAGTTAGATTTCTTTCCAGGGCACTAAGCTCAACCCAATCAAAGAACCAAGCAGCAGCCAAGCAGATCAACACGACACATTGCCGCAAGGTGAAAGCTCAAGCAGCGACATGACAAGGTGATCAGGCAGCTCCACTCCGACGGACGTTCTGGAAATCATTCTCGTAGAAGACAAGGACGCATTTATCGACGACAAGCGTACCGTGAGGATACGAACACGCCTTAAGGAATCTCACCTCACATGTGGCAAGAAAACACCAGTGCTACTGCAGAACCAGTAACTCAGCACATCGTTATGCCTGCTCACTGAGAAGTGCCTCATGGTGATGTTTGTGCAACGTTAACCTAAATTCGGGCCTGTTTTGGGTGGGGAGACCCGTGAATGTGGTGAAAAGTGAAATTAGAAAGTGTTCAACGCGTTCTCTGTTTCGAGCAAACGTGACAAGTGTGCTGGGAGCAACTTGTCAGTGCGGTCGTGTGCAACAGGTCATCATAAATGACGAAGGTGGATTTTTTCTGGCTGGTCATTGCGGCTCTAATCATGGGCGAATAGTGTTTTTAAGCAAGTCCACCTTAGTGTTCCTTGAATGTACGCTTGTCAGCAGTTCCGGTAAAGCTGCACGTCTCTTTCACAAAGGTATTTCATCGAGCTATTCACCTCAGCCCGCGGAGTGTGTTGAATATTTTATTCAATGATTGATTTGTGGGGTTTAACATCCCAAAACCACCATACGATTATGAGAGACGCCGTTGTGGAGGGCTCCGGAAATTTTGACCACCTGGGGTTTTCTAACGTGCACACAAATCTGTGCACACGGGCCTACAACATTTCCGCCTCCATCGGACATGCAGCCGCCGCAGCCGGGATTCGATCCCACGACCGGCGGGTCAGCAGCCGAGTACCTTAGCCACTACACCACCGACGTGGGGCAAAATATTTTATTCAAGAATAGGACAACGTAGTGTGGGCACGAGAGGAGAGCTCGCACATGTGGTGCGCCGAATGATTGTTTGCCGGTCATGGATGCGTTTTGTGTGTGTGTGTGTGTGTGTGTGTGTGTGTGTGTGTGTGTGTGTGTGTGTGTGTGTGTGTGTGTGTGTGTGTGTGTGTGTGTGTGTGTGTGTGTGTGTGTGTGTGTGTGTGTGTGTGTGTGTGTGTCATTGAACCTTTCTTTGTGCTCTACTGTACTGGTGAAGACACCTTTATTCTACTGAAGCCCTCACCACCAACACAGTACAGAAATCTCGGTATTATGGAATCGAAAAATGTGAACACTGCTGTCTTAGTCGCTTCAGGCATTCCGGCTCTTAGGATCTTGACTCGTTGTGTCCGTATGCGTGGGTTTGCTGGGCTTCAAACGGGAAGCATTATCTTTAATTGGTGCAGTTATCCACAAAAAGCAGAAGAGCACGCATGCGAAAAACCCGTCAGAAACTTTTACTTAGGCAATTTTACTTAGGATTGTTTTATGTCGGGGTTCACCAATACTTTACTCGCGTATTTCCGTCACAGGTTTGAAGTAACGCTGGAAAAGTAAATGCTCAAGCATAACGGCGTCGATGGGCGAATGTCGCGCAAATTAGTTCAGTGCAGCAATAGACATGCCAGGAGGGAGCAAGAGGCCTTCGCGCTTTCACTGTTCAAGCTGAGAACTCCATCTTTCGTGTTCGTGAAATTGAGTTCATCTTCTCCAAAGCGAGCTATAAGCAAGAGGCTACTCGCCTACGCGGCGCTGCATGTCAAGCACATACCTACGGCAGTCATCGACCCGCAAATCACGCTCCGAATTCGCTGCTGCAGACCGTGAGTTAAAAGCACGTTTGAGTGAAAACCCGTTTGGTTTCGCTTGCGGTGTTTGTTATCGCCAGTGGTTCAAGTGGGATTTGCGTGATGTTCCAGTGCGTGTAGTGTCTTAGAAAGTGTATAGCAGTCGCAAGCTTTTGGTTGTCATGGTGGAGAACATGGCCCGCCATATGTCAACTATAGGGTGCATCACCGTTTAGGGCTACTATAGCTACTAAACACCAATAGGCAATATATATCAATGTGGAGTAACTAATAAACATTGAACAACTTTTGTGAAGACACGTTTCACTTTTGTGTGTTAAAGAAATTCCTATATCAGAGGAATAAACCACGTTTTAGAGGTACGGGCTGTTTAATTTCATTTCCATGTGATTAATGTGTGCACTAAGTGTGCTTTAGAATGACCCATTTCTTAGAATAATGCATTTATTTGGAGTAGTCTATTTAGCTTACCGTTTCGGTCGCTGTTATTCGTAGGCTACCAAATTCCCCGTAAATTCTAATATATATGCAATGTCCATACTACGTTGTGCAAAATACTTATTTAGCAGCCGCGTTTTCCTTTCTCTATAGGACAAAGATTATATTGTAAGCATACTTTTCCTTCGTTTACTTAGACCATTAAACTTCCTGGTGATCGGAATACCACCACACGCATGACCATAGATCTGGCAGGCTTATGGAAGCATATGCCGCTACTTCTCTTTATTTGCCAAGACATTGAGCGATGAGTACCACGTCAAGAACTTCATTCGGGGCCATGATTGAATGCGCCTTGAACTAGAGCACAAAATAAGCTCGATGAAATATGGGAGTGTTTGCTACATGCATGCCTGTTTTTTTGTTAATGTTTTATTTGTTTGTTTGTTTTCACGCTGGTGGGCTTCATGGCCAAGAAGGTAAGGATATTTCAAGGATTTTCTTGAACTGCCTTACTCCAAAATAACGGCGTGCAAAAAATGACAAAAAAGAATGAATGAGCGCTGGATCAACATCATATGACGATGTGGAGGACCCCTAAATCCTTGAATGAAAAACGCCGCCTAGGGCGCCGCTGGGTTTCACGAAGTTTAAAAGCATGATAAATGAGTTTCTCTCAAGATAGGCATCCATGTTGAACAGCTGGAGAGTTATCACTCCGCTGCCTGTCAGGCTACCGGGTATCTTGCCTTTTCTGTCACTGGAATGAAAATTGATGAGCGAAGACTAGTTGAGCGATAGCTGCCCAATCGCAAAGAAGAAGTCCACGGTTACAATGAGTAAGCGGAACTCTGACGCATATTTCTTCTCCGAACAGAAGAGCATTCCTCCAGACCACTGCTACATTGCTCGAAGCGACAACGACGGAGCGAGAACTGCGGTGGCCTTGCGTTGTTTGTCCTTACCACCAAATAATGAAACACGTGTACACCATTTCTAGACATAGTTCCTTTTCTCTCTCGGTATTAATGATGATGATGAGGATGACGATGGTCTAAACGAATGGCTCACACCCACTCTGGGAGATTGGCCAAGAAACGATTATCTATATAGTGGACCACATAATACAATTAAATCCAATAAATTTTTAAAAGGTTAGAAGAAATAAAATTTCAAAAATTTTGCAAATTGAGAGATTTGCAATCAAAACCGCCTTGATTCGATTAAGAATATTTGTACAGCAGAACAGATGTCTCAGTGACAATATCCTAATGGGGAGGCTCCCAAGGAGAAAATATTAGAAATAATGAAATCTAATCTTATTCGATTAAAAGCCGCTTTAAAATGTTTTTCCTCGGTGACTTGAAGCGAGTACACGGTAAAAAATTATGCTCGATTTTTTCATCTCTGTTACAGAATGAGCAAAGAGGGGAAGGAGCCACACCAGCTCTACGCATGAAGCAATTTAGTTTTGGGACTCTACAGCGTAATTTCGTAAAAATATCTTCTTCTTTGCGTGTTGACCAGAACTTCCTACTCCAAGGGAACAAAAGGTGTCGATATTCGTTTAAGTAAGTGATTAATGTTTTACCAGAGTCTACAATTATGGCACGCCTTCGAAATTTGTCTCGTATTATGAGTGCTGATGTGGCAATATTTGAAAGTACCGGACTACTGAGAGCGGCTTTCGCCAGAGCGTCCGCCATTTCATTCATTTTTATTCCCTCGTGTCCCGGAACCCAGATCAATCGGATTAAAGTTATATGAGTTGGGATCAGAAAATCAAACGTGGGTAATACATACGAGTCACAATTGGAGGCGAGTGCCAAACACAAAAATAACAAATCACTAACTATGGACACACCTGAGGCTGGCGGGCTGAGCTTTTTCAACGCCATAATCCCCGCCGTAAATTCCACCAGAAATACTGACAAGAAATCGGGTAGTCTCAGTGAAAAGGACCAGTTGAAGGTTTCAGAAAAAATGTCAATGCCAGATTCCTCATATTGCGAGGCATCTATAGCTATGAAATTTGTTATACGTATCTTTTCTAAATGCTGTTGCAGAAGGCCATTCAATGATGTGTCAACAATTTTTTTGCATGATTTGGATATATATCGTCAAACATGATTTCGAGATTCTGCCTTGCATTGCAAATTGAAGGGATTTCACACAGTTTAACATGTAATGGACCAACCAGTGACTGTACGTATCCCGCCTGTGGAGTCTGAAACCAGGGCCAATAAGATAAAAGAAAATAACGCTGGCTGCTACATACAAATAATATTTAGTTTTATAGTGCACTTAAAAACTTAAAAATGTTTGTATCATTAGTCTTCTAAATCTGCACAAAAGACAGGAGAAGCTTGCCTCTAAAAGGTAAGTGCAGGACATTATTGGCGACGAATTTCGGTAATCCAAGATATAACCTTAGGGCCTCTCTTACCAGGAGTACCAGTGAACGCAATTTAAAGCTGAAGCACCCAAATGTAAAACACATCCAAATTATAAAACGGGAAGTACGTACATTTTGCATATCATAATTGGCAGATCGACTGTTCCCGCCATCGTAGGACTCCTAGCGCCCGTATCCTTTCTTGGCTATGTATTCAATGTGTGAATGCCAAAAGAGCTTGCAATCATAAATAACTCCCGAATAATTTACTGAGTCCTCTTGTGGTGTATTCTGCAGGTTGCAAGTTAATCTGATAATAACTGGGTTATCCAAAGAGAAAACAGTATTTGAACTTTTTTTTAACGTTATGAAATAAATGAATAGCCTATAACCATTTTTCAAGGGCGCACAAATACGATTGTAAGCGAGTATATAATGAATGTATATCCGTATCTGAAGCGAAAAAGGCTATGTCGTCTGTATAAACGTATGTGTATACTCTATCGTGGCATGGAATGGTGCTTAGTAATATATTAAAAAGAAGAGGCGAAGTAAGAGCTTCCTGTGTAACTCCTTGTGACTGTGAACATATACTTGAGGAAGGATCTTTTGGTGAGCAACAAAACACCCTTCCACTTAAAAACTATATGTAGTTAGAGATGGCGTCTCTCATAATCATATGGTGGTTTTGGGACGTTAAACCCCACAAATCAATCGTAGTTAGAGATGCCATGATATTTAATTGATCCAATAACATTTTACGTTCTACACTATCGCAGGCTTTTGAGTTGTCCAATGTTACCAGAGCTGCTACTTGTCTGTGACTGCGCGCTAGTATAATTTAGCTCTCCAAGTCCCCATGAGCATGTCAAATAGAGCATCCAGATCTGATGCTGATGCTGATGACCTCTGATGGATGGCGCTAACCCAGAAAGGGGGATGGGCCAAGAACCGGGCGGCAGGATACTTAAATGAAACTAAAATGAAAATGAAGCCAATCTGAAAAAGTAGCTTAAAATATTACTGCAAAAAAATGTTTGCTGAGCAAGCGATCAAACCATCTTTCGTTTTTGAAAGACATAACCACGAATTATAAACTAAAGATCTGAAATGGTAGGGGTTCACTAGCACGGTAATCTTTTAATTGCGTTGATGTAATCAAACACAGCGGAGCAGACATCCCTGTGGCAGTAACCAAATGAAGTTCCGCCAAGTGATAAAATTATTGGTAGATTTACTTGTATTCCTAGCTTTGGTAATGGGGCTACTAAAAATCTTTTTCTCTGATAAGAATAACGATGACAGAAGAAAAAGAAACGTTCAATTGTTTCAATTTCGTTGCACCAAATGCATAGCGGTGACGCCTTGAGCCCAGCTTTGTTAAGGTAATAATTTAGTTGTGGAACTTCACAGCGCAATCTGGTATAAGTGACCTCTAAGTGGCGAGATGCACACCACTGTTTATTCAAGCAATAGCTCAAATGCTCGAAATCTTTGAATTTATCCAAATTACATTTTCCCCATTGCAGGCAAGCATTTCGGAACCTTAGCGCTGTTACGTAAGCCGTATCTGGCAAAACTGGGATGGTGGGCCCACCCAGGGATACTGCTGCTAAAGAGTCCGCAATTTCGTTCAAATATAATCCGCGGTGGTTTGGTACCCATAGCAAATACAGTTTTTTTACGTTTTTCGGTACTAAATGCCGAAACGTATTCATCAGCTCTGAATTTACTGCCGCAGAAAGTGCATTACAAACTGATAACGAATCTGTAATGATAACTGCTAATGATTCGCTTGAGGGCAATTTGCGTAGGGCAAGAACAATGGACAATAATTCTGCAATGAATACCGAGGTATAATCTGGGAGTCGAATCGAAAAGGACCAGTCCAAAGAAGGAGAAAAGATGCCAACCCCAGCCTTTTCTTTTGACACAGATGCATCAGTCGCTATGATATTGCTTATCTCTAGGTGAGCTAGATAATCTGCTAACTGGTCATTTAAATACCTATATGCCAATTGTTCGCGTCATGAGGAAATATATCATCGAATTGTATGCTAAGCATTGACTTTAGGTTGTGTATTGGACCAATATGTTTAATTTTTACATTCAATTGCTGTAGTAGCGCTTGTGCAAATACTATTTGCGGGGTGTGTAGTCGCGACCAATGGGTTTCGAAAAATAATGTCGGTTCTTGAATGAAAGCGTAAAATGAGAGTCTTTGGTGTGAACTGTATATCTTTAAGAATGCTTGCACAGTAAGAATTTTAAACCTGTTTAGCAGAGAAGGTAGGCGAGCTTCCATATACAACACGTTATTTGCAACAAACTTTGGTAGACCCAGACACAAACGCAACGCTTCTCTTTCCAGCAGTATTAGGGGTCTCATTTTATAAGCTGCGCTGCCAGAAAATAATACACATCCGAATTCCATGATGGGCCGCACATGAAGTTTATATATCATTATTAGCACATTCTCTCCTTAAACCCGCTTTACGGTTTGCAAGCTTCCATAGCCACCCCATGGCCCGTGTTGCCTTAGAGTACACATCATCAATGTGACTTCTCCAATTTAATGTGTCATTATATATGATGCCCAAATATTTAAGGGAATTCGCCTGCGGAATGAGCTCATTACTGTACATTAACGAGATGTTGATAGGCTGCAGAAAAGAGAATGCAAGAAGCACACTTTTCTTTACGTTCAGGGTCATATGAATATTTTTAAGCCATCTTTCTATCATATTGAGATAATTTTGTAGACTCTGGTATAATGATTGAAGGTCGGTATTACTTGCAATGAAAGCAATATCGTCCGCGTACACATATAACTGAATATCCTTAGTTGATGGAATGGAGCTTAAGAAAATGTTAAATAAAACTGGCGACAGGACAGCCCGCTGTGGTACGCCACGTGACTGCTTATATCTATTTGATGAGTAACCATCTTTAAAGCAGTAATATTCTCTCCCTCTTAAAAACTCCGACACCCACGCAGTGATGTAGTTGGGAAAATGGTGATATTCCATCCGTTTTAATAAAATTGAATGCTCAACCCTATCGTACGCTTTAGCCAAATCTAGAGTAACTAAAGCACAGTATTAGCGCCGACGCCGAGCCAGTTGTATTCGGCTCTCTAAATCAACATGCGCACACCATATTGAGCAACCGGATCTAAAACCAATTTGACTGGGGTTTAATATTGCGTTATTATTAATATATTTCATTATCCAGGCATTCAAAACTCTTTCAATTAGCCTAACCAGATTGGACGTGAGTGATATCGGCCTTACATTGTCCAAGGCGAATCCTTTTTCCTGCTTTTTAAGAAGTGGAATCAACTTAGACAGCTTCCATTCCGCAAGTATCCAAGTTTTTGTCAAAGAAAATTTCACCAGATTAAGTACTTCAGTTGGACAAATCTCGAATATTACTTTTATCATTGCATTTGTTACCCCGTCTGGTCCAGGTGCCGAAGGAGATAAGTGCCTTATTATCGCTGCCAGCTCATCTAAAGTAACCTCCTCTAAATCCTCGCCTGCCATTGGGTTCACAATGTGCAGTGGTATAGTTGACATAAATCTATCTTGGAGCCCTTTAGCAATATTTTCTACTAAATCAGAGAGCTCACGGGAGGAAAGAACAAAAGAGTCAGTATTTTCAGCGGGTGGTAACATCTTTTGAGATCTTAAAAATCTGAAGAGCGCTTTTTTGTTTTAGCCTTAGAAAGATACTCATGTCGTTTCATATTATAACCATCTTTTGGTGTACTTACTGTGCGTTTGAAGTCTGCTGCTGCGAATTTATAATCACACCAATTTTTTTGACATTGGTTGACCAGCAGTTGTTTCCATGCTGCTTTCCGTTTTCTGTAGCTCCTCATGCACTCTTCAGTCCACCATGGACCAAAAGAACCTCTTGTGGCCGAGTCTAATTTAAATGTTGCGTCTTTTACTGATCTTTTTAACACTGCACACAGACTCATAGCCCTAATGTCACCTTGTATGTCCTTGCGGTGATCAAAAGTAGCCCTGAAGTCTTTTTCCAATTTTCTATAGTTGAGGAATGAGCGGGCCTTTTCGGCGACATGTATTCTTGGAAAGTTCAGTACAAAACTAATAAGCAAGTGGTCACTGTTAGTAGCACAGTCTAAAGTTTGCCACCAACATATATTTAGAGATGAGCTTGAAAATGTCAAGTCAATTACAGATTTAGAGAGACCTTGGACAAAAGTAGCAGATTGCGAATTTAAACAAGATAAATTCTTGTCAATAGCCCATTCCCACAAGCGTTTTCCGCTTAAATCTGTTTTAAAACCCCAGGCCACATGATGTGAATTGAAGTCTCCAGTGATTATTATATCCTTTCTGCAGGCAGAGAACATATCGTCTAGACTTCGTGCGTCTTGCACCCCGGCTGGTAAATACGCATTTACAAACGACAAGGGAGAAGCGTCTGGTAATATTATGTCTACTATCAAAATTTCGCAATCTGGAGTCACGCAACGCTAAGAGATCGTAGCTTTGTGATTAAACCTAGTTGCTATCAAGACAGCAAGCCCACCACCTCTGCCATGTCGGTCCAATCGAAATAGCCGGTAATTTTTTAGGTAAAACTTCTGGCTGGTTGAAAGCCAGGTTTCTTGCAGTGATATAATATCCGGGGAAAGTTGTGAAGAAAGGTATGATAGGTCTGTGGCTGCAGAAAATATAGATCTGCAATTCCACTGTAATATGGTTATTGAACCTATTTTGACGACAAAACCGTCGCAGAAACTGCTTGGTCCAAAATTTCCTTTCGCAAAAAGTCTTTCTTAGACATGTTCTCAAAGAATTCTTTTTTGGATGGATACTTTCTAGATTTCGAATTATGCGAAGAGTTTTTTGATTGGGGAGATCGGGTTCGCTTCAGAGCCTTATGAGAGTCCATATCCATATCTGCACATGCTTCCGAATCATCCGTAAGATCACCGTCTTCCGTTGTTTTGGAAGTCCCTGCCTCAGGAGAAACCGCGCGCTGACGTGTGGTCGCACTTTCTGTTTCCGTACGCTGCGATACCAATGATG
Source organism: Rhipicephalus annulatus (assembly GCA_013436015.1). Taxonomy (NCBI): domain Eukaryota; kingdom Metazoa; phylum Arthropoda; class Arachnida; order Ixodida; family Ixodidae; genus Rhipicephalus; species Rhipicephalus annulatus. Next base: position 301,622 of record WOVY01009724.1, on the reverse strand, counting down.
TCTAAGGAGCCCAATCGTTCGTAGATGCTACACCTAGAATTTGAGATAGTTGATTGGAAACCAATTGTGCCAAGCTTTCAAAAAGGTTGTTTGCGAGGCGTTCCATTGCCTTTTCCATAGCCTTCTCTACGGCCTCTGCGATAGATGTTGCGAGAGATGCATCTATGGCGGTGGTATTACGTGCCGCAACACCTGCATATCCTTTGGATCTCTCCTGCATTTCTGCAACGGCTTCTCTCCGAGAGAACCGCTTGCGTTCTACAATATCCAATATGGCAAGCTCCCTTTCTTTTGCTGCACAGTCTGCGGAGTCTGCAGGGTGCGCCCCATTACATAAGCAGCACCTCTCTTTCTCAGAGCTGCACTCGCGGCTGTCATGATTTTCACCACACTGACGGCATCTAAGAACTGATCGGCACCCCCTGACGCTATGTCCATATCGCCAACATTTCAAACACTGCAGGGGTTTGGGGAAAGGTGGCTCTACCTTATAGATCAGTGGCCATGCCTTAATTTCGGAAGGTCGGACTGCTCCTAAAAAGGTCACTATCACCGATTGCGTTGGGGATTTTATGTTGTCAATTGTACGGGTGCACCTGTACACTGAAATTACACCCGCCACCGAAAACAAATCGAGCACTTCTGCAGGTGTCTGGCTTGTGTCTACACCGCGGACTAATCCTTTCGAGCATGTGAGGTGTGCCGGAATAAATGGGCTTACCGGATGCGCTGCGAGTTCGGAACATTGCAGGAGCTCACGAATTCATTCCTGATCTGCGGAACAGCACAGGATGCCTCCGCGACCAAACTGGCGGACCTCAGTGATCTCCTGGAGATGCGAAGTGGCTTTTCGAAGCTCTACTTGAATCGCCTTTGGGTTTTTCATCGGAATACTGCCCCCATCTGTAGGTACCAGCGCCACAGGGACACTTCTCGCTCCACTGCGTAACAAATAGTCTATCGCCCAATCCTTGGCGGGATTGGAAGCTAACCAAGGGGAGTGCCCTTGGCCGGGGGAAGAAAATGACATCAAGATCGAATGACTCGCTTCAGCTGAGAAAGACCAATACAGTTACCGGAAAATAACGAACTCTCAAAGAACAATAAGGATACTGCCGCCCGATCCTGAGCCCGGGCAGCTTCTTCACAGTCGAGCGTCACAGTCGAACGAGCTCGAACGTCAATGCGTGGACCGTCAATGCGGGGATCGACTCTCTGCCATCCGTTCGAGCACTTCGTTCTAAAACCAATCTGGAAGGGGCTCAGTACTTCTTTGTCTTCTACTAATTTAATGAGACGAGCATAAACGATTCTTCCTACTAATTTACTTAAATTGGAAGTTAGCGCAATGGATCTGATATTGTCCAGAGTGTATCCTGCGCAGTTGTTTTTAAGAACTAAAATTATTTTAGCAGTTTTCTAACTATAAGGAATCCATTAGCATTTCATCGAATTGCAATTATAGTTATTAAAATATCAGGAGTATCGTTTAAAAGGGTTTTTAACATTTTTGAAGTGATTTCGTCACTGCCTGGAGCAGAATTTGGAAGTCCTTGCATAACTGCGGCCAGCTCAGCCTTTGATACCTCACTGTAATCATCACTCTGTGTTTAACATTTAGTGTAAGAAAATATGAGAGATGAGAATGTGTTTTCTTGACCATTCGCTATATTGTTTAGCATTTGTTTGATTTCTTCGTCAGTTAAAACTGATGAATCTATGTTCGGACTAGGAAGGACTTTTCTACTACGAAGAAATTTGAAAAGCGCGCTTTAATATTTGACTTTTGATAAAGAATCACAATATTTAGTTCATGCGCTTCTTTTGCTTTAGTTACAGTGTATTTGAGTATAGTTCGGTAGAATATATAGTCGCTCAAAATTTTTGGACACTGGTTATGTAGTAAGCTTTGCCAGGCTGCTTTTCTTCTCTTATAATCTCGTGAACGATTCGCATTCCACCAAGTGTTGAAAAAAATGATCTTTCTTTGATTGCACAATAAATTCCGACTTTTTTCTAGAAGTTTCTGAAACATCACAAATTTGCTTTGATTTTTCTTCATCAGAAGCATCAGATAGTGAAGAAATAGTTGACACCAAGTAATTCTTGAATATGTTGTAATTTTGAAAAGTACTGGTTTTTCCAGCAGTGAATGTCACTGGACAAACAATATCATGAAAAAAGGAAGATGGTCACTATTAGTAGCACTATCAATGGTTGACCGCGAAGATACAGAGAGACTAGTGCTAGAGAATATGAGATCACTTGTAGAGCAAATTAAACCTCTCGTAAATGTATAGGCGCCGGAGTTCTTTCAAGTGAAGTTTTTGTTAAATGACCAGTTCCGCAGCCGGTTACCACAGGAATTTGTCTTTTAACACAAAGAAATATGATGCGAATTGAAGTCCCCAGAAATCAACATACCACGCCCGTAAATATTTAGAGTTCTGTCAAGATGGCTAGTAAGTACACTGAACACCGTCTGCGTCTGTCATTTCCATATCGTGGATGGGCTGGTTTTCAGAAACAGGGGTAGAAGATGAGCTTGTTGACGCAATTTCACACTCGAGGATGGGCAGCTGACGTCTTTTTCACACTGTGTTGGTTTCATATTCAAGGATGATACAGTGCCCTGACCAAGAGACTGAAGAATGGCATTCATTTTTTGTTTTCGAAATAGCCTGTGAAATACTCTCTTCTATTTAGGTTTGCTAAGAGCTGGTCAATTGCTTTCGCTACTGACTTTTGCACAGCTGCTTCAATCACTGCAGTGAGAGATTGGTCTAGGATGACATTATGTTTTGCATCAACTCCTTCATATGCAAATGCCCTTTCTTTTACAGTGATTGTCACTTCTCTCATAGAACATCACCGTTTATCTATAATTTCCAGAATCTGTATTTCTCGGGGTCGAGATGAACAGTTGGAAATATCAGCGGCGTGATCTCCATCACGCAGGCAGCATCGCTCATCTTGAGAGGTGCAATGTTTTCGGGCAAAATCTTCCCCACATTTGCAGCAGCATGTGGTTGATTTACATCCGCCTACACTGTTACCGAACCGCCAGAAATTTTGACACTGAACTGGACGCGGTGCTACTTGGTCCACTCTAAATACCAGTGGCCATACCTTCATCTCTGAAGGGCATGTTGTACCGGCAAAAGTGGCACTGACTGACTCGGTAGGCACCCGTGTCTTGCCAACTACTCTACTACAGCGGTGACTGCAATGACGCCAGCTGTTGATAACTTCTCTAGTGTTTGTTGCGAAGTTGGACTTGCGTCGACACCTCTTACGATTCTCTTGGTGCTGGCGAGGGTAGCAGAAATGAATGCACTCACCGGAGTTTTTGCGAACGAAGTGAATCATAGTAAATCAGCAACACAGGCCTTGTCTGCCGACCTGCACACAATACCTCCTCGACCGTACTGTCTAACATACGCGTTATCATCTGGTATAACGGAGTCGCAGCATGAAGGGATTCCTGGATGGCCTGAGGGTTGTTTAGGCGAATAGAGCCTCTACTCGAAGAAACCAAGGCCACTGCGATACTCGCGACTCCACTGCGTGAGAAAAAATTTAAAGGTACATCATTGTATGGGAGAGATGCTGACCAAGGGCAAAATAACCCGCCAGGGGAGTTCTTAGACATTGGCGTTAGCTGAAGGGTTCAAATATTTGCAGAAAAAAACGCAAAGAGCGTAAAAGAGAAGCGCTACTAAATCTCGGTTCTTAGCCAATCCACCAGAACCAAGCCGAGAGTGGCCGAGGAGGGCAATACATGTTTCGTCTTTTTCCCTTGGTAGTCTTATACTGTGAGCACTTAAATATATTAGACATGGTGATAGACCCATAGCATTGCATGGCTTACAATTTTCTCTAGGCCAGTCTTTTTTGTCGTTGTTGCTGTTCGTTAGCGGTGTTAATAACTAGGCCACGTGGTCATGGAACTGGACGACGGCGTTCACTCAATGAGGTCCAACTCCGCCTTCATCACTTCTTTCTCCCTTTATCTACGTCCGTTGCGTCTCCCCCCAAGCCCATGCCGCACTTCTTTATTTTCAACAAGTGGTATATTTGAGGAATTCTATGCTTACGGTATTGCTCTCTAACCCACATACGAAGAGTAATATATGCCTGCAGCATATCCATTTTTTACGGTACTAGAGCACTCATCAACACCTCCGCATCTAGAGCAAAATTACATGTACATACGTTAAGACCGGCGTCAGCGTTGCCTTAAGAAATCGGCCGCTCGCTCTCCAATGGACCTTTCCAGAAATCGCACAGGCGCCCCTTCCGCTTGTGGATCGGCACTGGAGCATTACGGGAGAGCGGAGCGCCGGGCGGGCAGAACAGACAACGTTTTCCCGCTTTCGCCTGCTTTCATCGCACGCCGTGAGTGATTTCGGTTGGTGTAAGGTGCGGCTGTCGTGAAGAAATGGCTACGTCTGACCATTCTGACTGACTGCATTGTTCGTCCCGAATAACCGTAATCCCCACTCAACATGCCCAAGAAGAAGGAAAGCGTTGGAGACACTTGCTCGGTTCTTCAATCATATTTGCTTCTCCATTGTACTCTGAGATGTGAAATTAGCTGCTCCGATGTGCTCCCAGATTCAAAGTTACCTGCTCCAAAGAGCTCCAAAATGAAAAATTTTGCTGCTCTAAATATTCTCTATATCGGAAGACCTCGGTAGCCTCACCCAGATGCTGGTGCCAGACTGCTACCTCTCTCCTGCTGTTCTTAACAGACCTTTAGACGAAACTCTTAACTTGTTTTCTTGCAACTTCAAAGCTACCGCTATATGATGAGAAGTCGTTGATGTGAGGAATGTCACTGGAATCAACATTTCTCTTCCTGGCGGCAGCAACACACGGGCTCCAAAAACATTTCTTGTTGAATGACTTCATCTCATTTCTAGGCTCCATCTTCACATAAATTTTTGGTGCGTTTCAACAAACCCCTACAAATAATATGACACAGAGTCCATCTATGTATTTTTGTCACTTTTTATTGCAATCACAGAACGTCTTGTTTGCGTCCAGCCAGCATTGGTGAACATCTTCCTTCTGTCCCAACGCAAAACTGCTGCATCACCCAGATTTACATTTCGCCACGATGCTTAAGTAGAACAAAACAAGAACCTGCCACTCTCACATCATCTGTTCAGAGAAGTGTTAAGCACTGAGAAAGCGATGTCTCGGAGTTCTGGCGTCGCTGACAAATATAGTTTCACACTAAATGCTGACATTGTTAGAGAATTCAAATACCACTGAGACGACTGGCTCACTGCAGTAGGTGAGAATTGAAAGCCATATGTATAAAACAAACCTACTAAAGGTTGTACACAAATTAATTGCCAAAGCTGCCTCTCCACAGTGGAAGACTCAATTTAGTTGGCAATCACATATGCACTCCGCAAGTGATATTATCAATAAATAGTTAATGCCACTTCTTCAATGCACCCACAATTTCCAGCAACTTGACAACGAAACTTCCACAGACATCACAGTGTATAACACAACTCCTGTAAAATAAACAGGCACAAGTGCACAAAAATAAGCTTGCTTGGGAAACATTTCGTTCACTTACTTTTCAAAAAAAGTTTAAAATTACTAAAAAGAAACGCCAGTGATGCCACACTTATATTCAATAACTACTGTGCATCGTAGGCTTCTCAGTTTTTCATTTAGTCCAGCGTAGCAGTCTCATTACGAAGTAGTCGGGCAACAATAAAATTTTGCTAGTAGAACTCCCCTCTCTCTGCCACAAGTCCCGAATACTCCAGAAGTTAAGCGCACAGCATGCACAATAACTTCTGGTGACAAAAAACAGGAACAATCACTGTAGTGCTTTCACCAAGAAAAGCAGCCACCATTCTTGTTTAATCTTACCAGGTGTTTCTATATCTACAAATTTTCTCCTTCATGTCATTTTGTCTGCAGTTCCTTTAGGTACTATTTATGTTCTGCACTCACACAGCCAGTGATGCCATGTTATGTCCACAATTTCTTGCTCCACAGGAACAAAGCACATGTTGGTGAGTGCCCTGCTCGTGTTACGACCTAACGGGTTTGCACAATATGAGCTTTACAGCTCATCCACGTTATCCGATCACCAAGCAGTACACACACCAAGCGGTACACAACGGGAGTACAGGAGGTGTTGCATTTTTCACAAAACATGCAGTCTTCAACACCAAAAAAACAAGAGAAAGGCAGAGTGGTAGATCTTTGTTCGTTCAAGCACACAAAGAAACAGCTTCTTCGTAGCAGTTTCGCAACCTATAATACATACATACACATATTGCTGGAAAGAGTACAACCTCTCAATGCAGTGCTCTAGTAACTGTTTACACTAGGGTTTGAGCTAAGGCCACACTCTAATAAAAAATGGGACCTATCTAAGTTCACACACTGCCCCACTCCTCGGGAGCAAGTAAATTAGCGATTTGTTGCGACTGCACATAAAGTGCTTGTACCTGTGATAATATGCAAGTACACAAATATGCACACAGACACATTAAATCCAAACAAGAAATGCCTGCCGCAGAATACTCATTGCACAAGATTTTTTCTTAGCGAAAAAATAGCTTCACAAACAAAAAACCATAAAATGTGTTGCCATAAATTAGCGAGCAGGTTTCCAAACTGTAACTATATACAAGCATAAAAAATATACGACAATGAAAAAAAAATGGGAAGCAGCTAAATACACAAGGAAACATAAGGAACTAAGCGGACAAAGATTTCAAGGCAGCATTTGCTAGCATGCTCTGCCCAACAGTTATTCACACGGAGGGAAGGAGGGTTTCTAAACGTTCTGCAACTTAAAAACAGTGCTATCACTGAAACTTTTGGCTGTTCACTGCTCGTACGAATGCCGAGTGTAGTTGGCCCAATGTATGTAGTCTGAGTCAATGGAAAAAAATCTGGCCCAAAAATAACTTTCAGGCATTGGAAAACAGTTTAATGCAATCGAGCTTTGTCTTAAGATTTTCTTCTTCTTTCATGAAGATAGTATTTCAAAATGTCAAAAGTAAACTTCTACATTAACTCGTATAAGCTTTGCTTTGAGCACGTACTTAGCGTCTAATCTTTGGATGCACTGAAGAACACTTCCACAGCAAAGGCTGCAGCTTCATCGTTAAGCTAGGTCGTTCGTACCAGTACTTGCAAAGTAATCAAAGTGGGACACTGAAAGTGGATATTCAAGCTTGTCTCTTTTATTCTGCTTGTATTCTGTTTTGTTCAGATTTGAGGGATACCCTGTTCAATGGTCTTAAGAGAAGCATTGTTTAAGACATTGAGCAATGAAATATTTCTGACCATTTTTTTGCTTATGTAGTGCGTATTTTACAGAGAAGGCTTGAACAACTGCTCCGTTATCATGCTTTAAAATAAGTCGATTTCTATGCGTTGGGCACTTCCTGAAGAAAATATATATCCAGTACAGGAAAATAGAGAAATAAAAGCAGAGGCAATAAAGACATTGAGGATGATGTGAGCAGAACATCCAACATTTATAAAGAGGTTCCAACGAAGAGTATTATTTGTTGTATAACACTGCAATAGAGAACTTAGTGGTATAACTTTTAATGAAGAAACAAAAGATGAGAAGGCATTATTTGGCAGTCACATCTGCTTCTCAATAATGCTAACTCAGCACACCAAAGCAGTGCAGCAAGCGAAGTATCAGCTCGTATTCATCTTAATAAGCTCTCAGCTTAGTTATATAGTTGGATTACAAATAATAACACAATTTTCCATACCGCATAGTACATCAGCTGAAAGAGCTGCCCATGAAACAAAGCTTTTTTTCTTAGAAAGTAGCTTTGCTTAGCAACCTCCCACTCAAGCTACGCAACGATTGAAACTTCTTCGAAATTTTTTTTCCACCAACATATATTGCTCAGCTCTCCTGCTACTAATATCTCTAGTAGCTTTTATAGCCAAGACTCTGACAAAAAATAAATGATGCCACGAGCATCAACTGACTTAAAATGTGGAAAGTCTGGAACCTTTCTTGCACATGTGGCAGCGCAAACTGCTTTGTTGAACGAAATGCATATGGTTCAAGGTACAAGATATAAATGAAGAAATGGTAATTTTCTATGGAACATGCACCAATCCAGGAGCTTAGGAATACATCGAACAGTAACTGCAGGTGCAGACGGCATCTAAAACTGGGACCACTGGGACGTGAAAAACCGAGGGTTTATTCCAACAGATTTTGATTTTTTTCTTTTGTTTCAGAGCAAATGATCTGTTCTTTCTTGTTTATTATTAGCGGATTCAGAACAGCTATATGGGTTTCAAAAACAGTTTCAAAGTGCTTCGCCTTGATGACAAATTACCCTTCCTTGCCTCACCAAGAGAGCATAGTTTTAAACAAACTCCAAATTTCTATGATACTCTGCCAGTGGACATGACAGCTGTTATCGAGAACAGGGCATTGTGCTTACTTCTAATGAACTCAGATTTGCGATTCCCAAACAATATCAAAGACGAATAGGGTAGCTTTTTCAAAACAAAGTGTAACTTCGTACTAACTATATCAATGTAACACCTCTGCAATTATAACATCAATCCATGGTCTTCTTAAAAGCATGTGTAAATCTGTGCTGGCTAAAAATCCTTGTCGAAGGAAACCAAGCATATACACAAAACCACCCAGCTTTTACAAAACTTCCAGTGCAGTAAACTTACTGACAGTGTGGCTTTCCTTTCCTTCAAAGCTACACAGCCACAAGCTCTCATAAATACTTAAGCAGAGACTCGGTGTTGTACACATTGTACACTTACTGCTGCAATCTTCACACATACACGGATAAGGCGACAGAAGTTTTGCACAGTTAGATGACACGGTGTAGCATTGCGAATAGCAGAGATACACACAGCAAGTTTCACTGAAAATGGAGTAACATCGTGCTAATCCGTTCTACCATATCCCATACTAGCAAGGGAGCAGCAATTTTCGGTCAACAGCAGGACTTGCACAGTACCAGGTAAAATAAAATTACAGCAACTATGCAGATGCAAGTATTTGGTGTCTGGCAAGTAGGTCAGAGCGCCCAGGTTTGTTTCCTGCCTGAATGAGTGTCGCAGTTTATGGCACACCTGTTAGAGCAATCAGTAAGGTCAAGGAGGATTTATAAGAGAGAATACCATGTTTTACATGGCTGTTGGCCCACTTTTTCCTTTTGATCATGTCTTGATTTTCTTAATACCTTATGGTGCTATTGAATGGAAAGAATTCACTTGGGACGCACCAGTAATCCTCATGTAAGTTTAAAACACACTTCCTAAGTTTCTACCTGCTTCAGGAAATGAATAATTAACACATTATAGAGAAAGACTTAAGAGACTGTGAATGATGGGCTCATGTTCTGGCCTCAATTACTTGCTCATATTTTGTCGAAATAAAGCAGTGGCTAGCTCATGTATCATGCTGCTTTCTTCTGGCTTAAAGAAGCACACGTTTTATTTTTGAACGAAGTAAAACAATAAGTCCTTTCCTATGCAAGTGATACGGAATGCTTTGCTTTAGAAACCCGTAATGTACACACAATTTTGAGTGGTTCTACAAGCAGTGCGAAAAGAGTTACAGGTGAATCCACCTATAAATATACTTGTTTCAGCAATATATTGGTTACAACAATGAGAATATGTTGCACCATCAACTTTTGTGCATTTTCCAAGGTGAAGTAACCTGCTCACAAAAAGTGCCCCTACGTTTCACTGTCTATTATAACAATAAATTATGACTGCTTGGTATCTGTACCAAAAGGTAATGAAATTCAAAATCCTTGAAAACAAAGAAGAGAGCGAGAAGAACGTGCCACTGCACCTCTGCCCACTGCACCAATGGCCATCATGCACTCATACAATATGACCTCTGATGTATTCTTCTTGATGTTGCCAGCCATGTGCACCTCTCCGAAGGCATTTCCACGTCTCTTATAGGCTACACAGTGCTCAGAAGAAGAGGCGTTATGTGCCGTAAAAGTAGCCTACCTTGAATTTAAAATAAGCTTCACCGCAAAAAAAAAAGGTGTTGCAGTAAAGTTCACTTCCAGAATCCACAATGGCTGCAAATGTATTGACTAAAGACAGTGCTGGTTTGAGCCTCAAAAATTAGTTGATTCAGTTACTATAGTCTCAGCTTTGCAATTTCGGCCAGAAGTTCAAAAAACAAAACTTTGAAGAGTTTCACCATCTGACATTTGAAAGGTTCTTATACACAGGCTCCCCTGGGGCTCATGGTGGTGCCATGAGAGCATCTAAGTTTTCGAGCTTGTCCAAAATATCTGCAGCTGTGCTGATGTGCATTGTCATATCTCATCTAATATTATTATGTTTGTGACAACAGCCCGCCATCCCATCATTTTGCGTTTTTTTCATGCAGAAGTTCATAACTATTACTAGTTATGACAATGGCAGTTTTGTGGCACTTAAGCACTCTTATGGGTCAGTTGGATTATCATGCGACCAACAGTGAAATGCAACACAAGAGAAATTGCTTTTATAGTATCTTTAGGATCAAGAAAAAGAACCTTTTTTTTAGTCTGCATAATGTTGAATGTTCACTCAGTGCTTCACCAATCATTTCTTCTAATTTCTGCAAACTAAAAAGGCTTCTTTTTTTAAACTATGAACTAATAAGCAGCAGAACTAGCAATCTTGTTCGATGTTACTGTCATACTATAGAAAAATGGCCTGCTTATGGCTTATATTTTGTTTATAGACCAGTAGCATATGTCTTCATTGGCCCCATTTTTCAGTCACCTGCTCACTACAACATTTTTCTACATTAACTCTCTTCAAAACTTCTTAACGTTAAAAGACAAGTGGGCACCCATCACCAGAATACCATCTACAGGCATAAGGGCTGGGAGATGTATTTATGAAGGATAACATCAAAGGCAAAGCCAGTTTTTAATTCCCACCACCAAAACTTTAGCAAGGGCCGACCTGTAATAAGGATAGCATCAACATGAAACACGACGCTATTTTGAAGGCCTCCAGCAAAACTTCTTTCAACGACCTTGTCCAGGCTCCAATTTCAGTTTGAAAATCCCTAGAAACATACTACAGCTGCTACTACGGTTGAGGCAAGGCTAAGATGCATCCGGAAATTCTCTTGCCATTCAGAACACCAACACTGCTGTCTAAATGTGAAGTTTTCACACTGCTATATCACATATAACTGGCGGTTTTATGAGCACTGGTATACAATGATTTGATGCTTTGCTGCAGAGAGACGGAGCATGTAAATCACTACAACTCTTCAATCACAGCGACACATTAGGGTGTGACAGAATCAATCTTTGGCTCTTGACTAAGTGCTCCCGCAAAGTTACTGTTCCTACTAGTACCACAGCCTTTTTTTTTTTTTTTCACTGCAGAAATGAACTTCCCAGAGATAAGTTCTGGCACCTTTGATGCCAAACACAAGGCAGGGATCCCAAAAAATGAGGCAAGCCTGTAACAAACTGTATTTTGTGTGCTTGCAAGCTGCACTAACTGAAATGCAAACAATGTCAGTGAAACCTATTCATAGCAGAGTCCCATCTGACAAATAAATAGGTTTTCTATATCAGAAAATTCATTCCAAGCACATAACTGAAACACTAGTGACACAACTATTCTCTGCTTAAGCAATAATTTGTTATAGCTGCATTTATTTTATAAAGCTTATCAGTATAGAAGTTCTTTGGTACAGACTTCCAGAACTGTATTGAATACTAAGTATCATGTCCCACTATTACAGATTACAAGCAAAAGTTAAGACATGTTCAAATTTCAATTCCTTTTATCAGCTGCTTCTTGCTGAGCTGCACAAAAGCCATACAGTGCACCCTTTCGCAATTGATTATTTGCACCAATATGTAATGTCCAGCAAGCACAACACCAGAGAGAAAGAATTGGGGTACAGCACATGGAAAGCTCACAGTAGTGAAAACTTCTTAGCGTGTTAGTTGCATGTGTTTGTTTGTTTTTTTTTTCAGGAACATTCGCTATTATTGCATGTCTCTGTTTACTTTTGCATAACAATTATCACACATCGCAGAGAACAAAACATGCTAATGTGCCTAGAGTGACGACTATAAAAGACACTGTTGGCAGGTAGGAGTAAAAAATAGGTTCATGGCCATGACTTTCCAAAAACAATGCTTTGTGCCTTGTATAAGGTAGACAGTATCGGTCAACTGATGCATGTGCCGGTGGGACAGCATTTTTGTTATTGGCAGGTACAAGGTCACTATTAGGAGCTAGCAGAAATGACAGATGACAGAGAAATGCGGTTCATCATTACTATATAGCAGCACAAACTATGGGCTATCAAACTAAATCAGCTTTTCTACACACTCTCAGCTCACGCGGAGGTTATGTGACATGCAGACATTTTGCAACTTAAGTCCCTTATCATACTGCCTTAAGAAACAGGAACACAAGTATCCGAGATCATCCAGCGAGTTCGTATTCAAAAGCAATTTCATTCTCCAATGTGCATTCAAGGATAGTGTGGGCCCCGTGTGACTATTCGAGAAGATACAGGCGACACCAGTGGCAAAGGCAGACAGCAAATAGCGTGCAACTAAGCCCTAACATAAGGGTCGTGCATTGTTAATTTACAAAAACTGCACCGTGGTAAGCAACCCTCAAGAATTTCCAGAAGCTTCCTAGAAGTTCCAACGTGCTGTCGAGATCAGAGCTGCACAACCCTATTCATACATGGAGTAACTAAACATTCATCCATTAGTACAGGAGGTTGCAAAAAAAAAGCATCTATGTACAGATAGCATTGTCTTTAATTTCACTCTTGACAACAAATAACAAGGACCCCAGCTAACAGAGTGAATTTCCACAAAACGAAACATGTGCAGCAGTAAACACGTGTACTAGCAGTCCTTCCAACAAACATTAGAAAAAGCAGGGCACGCCCATTTTCAGAACGGGCACTTCCTTACGTAGGCGCTACTTTTTCATTAGTTCAGGCAAAGAGCAACATTGCCGCCTTACAGTAGGGTGTCCATTTCCTTGCTTACAATCTCAGTCGTATTTTGCCTTACTAAGGCCACATTACTTCGAACACCCCGGCGCTTGCCAAGCCGTTCTTGAAATCCATGAGATTCAACAAATGCAGCACTCTATATGAAGTACACCACATGACGGTGAAGTAAGTCGAATGCCGTCATCCAATGAGGGTCTAATTGCAAGGCAAACCATTTTCCAGTGCCACACATCTTTTTGGAACTGAGCGGGTGGTCGCAGTTTTGTTATGTTGCCAAAGTGACATGGGCGAGCCAGAAGTGGTGTACTGCCATGGTATCGAGCGCTGATGCTTCCGGAAACAGACAGGCCATTTTGTCAACTCCAAGGTGCGGTGAACAGAGGTGGTGGTCTCGCAACATATCAAAAACAGGCACGAAGGGTGCTAATGTAGACGTAGTCGAGGCTTCAATGCAGCAGGCTAATAGTGACTGCCATGCAGCACGACAATGTATACTTTGGTGGAGCAGGGGCTCTGCATCATTCCTCTTTGCGGGAGCTACGCACAGTAGGCAAGGCAGCATGAAGTGTCTAGGAGTTGCTTGCTCCGCAGAAAGGGTCGCAGCCCGACGAGGAGGTCCGCTCCAGGTGGCTGAGCTCTTCTTGGAGCAACTGCAGGGTGGCCAGCAGCGAGCGCTTCTCTCCTTCCAGCCGGTCCAACTCTGCACGCTGTTCCTCGATCTGTCGCCGCTCACCCGCACTGTTGTTCTCTAGCTCAGTTACCTGCACAGGCAGAGAGTCAACATCACGCACATAAGGCAGTTAGAATGGTGCTGAATTTCCACACAGAAATATGCATCATATTGAATTGGCACAGCTAATTGTGCAGCAACTATGCTGGTTATAACAATGGCCAGCCTGAACGAAGTCAATTGGCTGTAGAATGAAAAGATTCAGCAGCTACCACTCTCACAGTAAGAGACAGTGAAGTGCAGATCACCCTGCAAACAAAACTTATTGCGACTAAATGCACTAGAAACTGAATTTGTGACAGTGCCATCTAAGGAAGCAATGGTGCTATTGGGCTCGTTGTTAAAAAGGTGCATCGTGTGACAACCCCACAACCCATCGAGCACACTTTGTGCCTTTCATTAAAGTTGTGATGTATAAACATTGGAAGTTGACGCACCGCATTTACTTAATAGGCGTACTTTTTTTTTTTTCGAAACTCCTGCTCTATAAGTTCAGGGTGCATCTAGCATTACGAGGTGCATAATTACTGAAAATTTTATTTCAGTCTGCAGAATGAATCCTTGATTAACGTATATCACCGAATTCATGAATATCCACACTACAGCCAAAACAACCTTCTTCATAGGCTAGACTAACGCATAACGTGGTGAGCATGAAGTCTTGTGTCTGAGATTCGAGGCATGCGACACAGTGTGCAATTAAATTTTGAAAACTATGAACTAAAAAAGCACCGTTGCAGAAATTCGCCGATTACGTGTCAGGCCACCCAGGTGATGCCCACTGCCACAGCCAAAATGTTGTGCACTAAACGGTACTGTTCGTTTGATATCACGGCCTCACACCCCATATCTAAGACGCTGCAATCCAATCGTGAACCACCATTTGAATGTTACAAGTGCCACCCAAGCCTCCTTTCCTTCAAGTAGAACCATCAAAAAGAGTTACATTGATTCCACACAAAACTGCAACTTTGATCGCCCGTGACCCCCACCGAAAAGCGCCAACAGTGATAACGCCTAATCTATGATTAGGCGTTGTCGCAGGAAGCTTGTACTAGACAACACAAAAATTGGGTGCCGAAAAGATCGCACGCAAGCACTCATCCAAGTGCAGCGTGCGTGATACAATGTTTAGCTTTGTGGCTGAGAAATCAACAGTGACAAAAGCAAAAGGCCGTGTCAGAAAGCTCAAAAGCTTTCAAATTTGCGGACAATGTAGCAAACACAATAACAACGATGCTTTTCTCGACAGGAAACTTCATGCGGACTTGACGAAAACACGACCACACGTTCCACGCGAAGCGTGCACAGCAGGACTAGTGGCCGGAACCACGCCGGCACCGGTGCACTAGGTTGTTCTGACACCCAAGCCCTTTCTTCACACTCGGTGAGCCCGCGGAGGTAACGCAGTGCCGCCGCGGTATTTTTATATGTGAAGCGTCTTATGGTTGAGCTCAATCCGGTGTGCAGTGTGACCACCCTTACTGTGTATGAGCGCCCCTCCGCCTCTCTCGCCTCGCAAACACCAACGCAGGCAGTGTAGCCTACGCTCGCTCCCGCTCGCGTTTCTTTAGGCATCTCTTTCCACAGCATTTACACCCACATTGTGCATGAACATCCCCTCCTCTTCTCTCTCCCCTCTTATGGTCCCGATCTCTCGCCTTTCAACGCTGACAAGGCAGCATCTTTCAGCAAGTTTCTTGATTGACAAAACCAACTTCCCGCATTGCAGAAGCGTTCTTGACTTCCAAGGCAGAGCTGGTGAGGGATTTCTCCTGTGCGTTGCTGAACAATAAAAATTTGCAGCATGTACATTAACTAAAAGCCCATTGCAGGTCTCTGTGCCCAATCAGAACCTTCAGTCTCTCATTGCCCGTTACCAGTAATTGGCATATTCCAGTGAGAAACAACGGTCCATCACTGCCTGCTTTGCGCCTTCCCAAGTTTCTCTCCTGTGCAACGCTGTGATGACAACCAGTGTGAACGCCACCGCCAGTGTAAGCATTAGCGCCCACTGCTTCACATCTACAAATGATTCTCTTTAACGGGAGATCATGTAATTTTTGTTTTTCTTTTTCCTCGTTTCAGTAAACGTAAGAGGGCGTCAATTTGCAACTGTGCAAATATGGTACAGAACTACAGATCGCGACCCGATTCGGGGTGCGCCTATCATGCGAGTCTGCTTATTATGCGAGTAAATACGGTATACCCAATGAGTGATAATCACGTTCCTTATATGATACTGCAGAAATCCCAAGTTTCGCTGCAGAGAACGCTGTTACTGTGTGTAATGCGCTGCAACCAATCATTTCGTCTCTTTCTTCGTATTGCGGACGAAGCTGTGACAATGCCGCCACGTAGCAGCGTGACAGTTGCTGTGAAAAGAGACGTTTTTCGTGAATATGCCGGACTAGCTGATGAAAATATCGAACTGCTACTCACAAAAGGAATACGCGTGGCAAGAGGTCTAGTGAACCTGCGGAACAAATATAATGATGTGCAATCGACTAACTTTACCAACGAGGTACAGCATGTGGCGAAGGGAGCAGCCATAGCATCACTTCATGACTACGTACAAGTCTCAGATGTTTGCACTATAGAAAAAGTACCAACAACGCCCTCAACAGTGGACTGTGTGCTCCAGAAAATAGATATTAACCGAGAGCTTTCATCTCTGCAGAAAGACCAGATTCTGGAGTTGATCAAAGAATTCACAGTGTTTTTCTTCTTCATCGAAAGTCGCACATACCCCTGTAGCAAAGCACCGCATTGTAATTGAAGGACATGTTAGACCAGTACGTCAGCATCCATACCGAGTAGCTCCGAAAGAAATGGAGGCGATAAAGTAGTAAGTACAGGAGATGCTCGACGATGATGTCATACAGCCCTCCAAAAGCCCATGGGAATTACTGGTAGTACTTGTGAAGAAAAAGGACAACACCCCGCGGTTCTGTGTTGACTACAGAAAACTCAACCTCATCACGAAGCGGGACGTGTACCTCCTCCCACGAGTCGATGACACGTAAGATAAACTGCGCAATGCTTACTTTTTTTTATCGTTCGACCTAAAGAGCGGGTACTGGCAAATAGAAGTCGACGTACGAGATCGTGAGAAGACAGCGTTTGAGGCACCCAACGGCCTCTACGAGTTCAAAGTACTCTCATTTGGTTTGTGTTCGGCTCCCGCTACCTTTCAGAGGATGATGGACACTGTGCTCTCCGGCCTCAAATGGCAGTCATGTCTTGTCTATTTGGATGACGTAGTAATTTTTCCCACTACGTTCGAGCAGCATGTACAGAGATTGAGAACAGTACTGGACGCTATTCATATGGCTGCACTTACGATCAAACCCGAAAAGTGCCATTTTGGATTCCGTGAGCTTCGGTTCCTCGGGCACATTGTCAGTTCTCACGGTGTCCGCCCAGACCCGGATAAGACCACTGCGGTTGAAAATTTCCCCAGGCCAAGAGACAAAACGCTATGCTACGTTTTCTGGCGCTTTGAGCTTACTATAGGGGCTTCGTTGAAAACTCTCCAGGATTGCGGAACCATTGACAAGGCTTACAAAGGAAGATGTACCATTCATCTGGCAGCAAGAGCAAGAAGACGCCTTCTCTGAGTTATGACGACGTTTGCATTCACCTCCCATACTCGCTCATTTTGATGAGATGCCAAAACAGACATTTATACGGACGCCAGCAAAGTTGGCCTCGGTGCTATTGTTCAGTGGCAGAACAAGGAAAAAAAAGGCTAGATGGAGCCTGCGTCTACAGGAACATGACATCACCGTAGTCTACAAGTCTGGCCACAAGCACAATGACGCGGTTTGCTTGTCACGAACACCAGTCCAGACCTCAACTCCTGAGCATGAACAAGATTCCACATTTTTTCAACTGTGAATGCGTCAAAGATGGCTCATAATCAGCGAATGGGCCCAGAATTACTTCTGCTCATTCAATACTTAGAGGGGCAGCAAGGCAAAGTACCGCGAATGTTCGTCGGTAGACTACGTTCCTACGTTCTTTGCAACAACGTTCTCTACAAGAGAAACTTCAAACACACTGGTGAAATGTTCCTGCTTCTGATACCATCGTCGCTGCGAGCGGAAATTTTAAAAGCGTGTCATGATGACCCATCGGCAGGTCATTAGGGAATTAGCAGGAGTTGGCGAGAATCCGCCAGAGGTATTACTGGCCAAAACTGATGGATTTAGTACAGCACTATGTCATATCACGTTGAGAATGCCAAAGACGCAAAGTACCGCCCTAAAGCCAGCAGGTCTTTTGAAACCGATAGAGACACCAAAAGTCCCATTTGAGCAGGTCAGAATGGATTGGCTAGGACCATTTCCTATGACATCGTTCGGGAAGTGCTGGATACTTGTAGCAACCAACTACATGACCCGCTATGCCGAGGCGTCATCTCTCACAAAAGGAACGGCAAATGAAGTGGCTCAGTTTTTTGTGACCCAGATAGTGCTGCGACATGGCGCACCTTAAGTCCTTATAACTGACATAGGAACTGCATTTATTGCCAGGCTAGTAAAGTCTCTCACGAAACTAACTCACACCCACCACAGAACTACAGCGTACCATCCGCAAACTAACGGGTTTTACTCAAAGGCTGAACGGGACGCTTGATGACATGATCGCGATGTATGTAGACGTCGAGCATCGGACTTGGGGCACCATATTACCGTATGCTACATTTGCATACAATACCGCAGTAGAAGAAACAACCCACTTCATGCCATTTCAACTTGTTGATGGTCGGACAGTAATAATGACAGACGCGATGGTGCCTGTCAACAGCACAAATGAAGAGGACCCTGACATCGGGAAATATGTAGAAAGGGCAGAAGAGGGGCGACAACTAGCACGGAACCGCATCAATCAACAGCAGGACGTCGACGCGCACCGTTACAATCCAAGACGAAGAGACGTTCAGTACTCCCCTGGAGACCAAGTGCAGGTCTGGATGCCTGTACATAATCGTGGCCTATCAGAAAAGCTTATGCGGCACTATTTTGGCCCGTACAAGGTTCTCCGTCAGCTAGGCCCATTAAGGGGGGATGCTACACCTTCCGAAAACTCTTTTATTTTTTGCGAGTACTTCAGTCAAATTTGGAGAGCCTATGTAGATTTTACTGCTGATTTCAAAAATCTAATTCTTTTTTTGCTGTGACATTTAGTTTTAAAGATATAATGAACTGCGACTTTTTTCAATTAAGGCCTAATTAGCTAATTAACTGTAACTTGGATATTGATGTGCAACCTATAGAACCAATTCAGTATGTTCACAGTGTGCAATAAAGTATAAATCATTGTTCTGGGCTATTTCGAAGCAAAGTTGTGGGATGTTGAATATGACATGAAAAATTTCCCCATCTACACTTGAAACAAAAGATCCATTTAGAGAATTTTATCCAAAAATTATTACAATAAAACTTACTTTACGACACATCCCCTGCATTTATCTTCGAAACAAAAAAGAAATCGTAATGATAACCCAGATAGAACAAGAGATATTGCTCCGGCATAATGGGAAGCACATGAAAATTGTCGTTTTGAGAAATCGAGAAAAAACGTGGGCACACATTTTTATTGCAGAAGATGCAACAAGACAACCTCAAAACGCACCAGAAGCATAGTCTGAATGCATTCTGTGCTCATGCCTCCTCTTCACTAGCTTCCGGAGTTCCAATGAGGCTGTTCTTTTCTTGTTGGAGACAATGCTGCGACGGTGGTCTTTTTCTCTCGCTCTCCTGGCACCAGTACTTGTCGCATTCATGTCCATTTCACCTAAGATTGCCGTTGCAGAATTCAAATTGCCCGTGTTGAAGCGTAGCACTGCTTCTGCAACAGCTGCTTCAACAGCGAACAGGGATGCATGGTGCTCCTTGGGGGCCAAACTCCAGATTACCGAATGTAGGCTCTCGTTGGAGTTCTGCGTTTTGCCGCGTGCGCACCTCTGAAGCAGGGCTCTTTCCGAAAGCCGGGTATAAACCGGTAGTAATGCCTCTGCCACGTCTTTCGGTAGATTGTAGGCATGCCTGGGGTCGGGCTCACCCTTTGCTTTTGCGGCATTGTGCCGACACCATGAAGTTTCACCAGCTGGGCACAGACTGTGGTCCGAGCATTCATCAGTGGAGGTGACGTGGCGGTATGTGGCCATCACAGCCTTTTGCATCTCGCCCACGTTACCTTCATGCGATTTCAGAGCCCGGCCATAATATGTGCTCAGCCTGGTGATCAGCTCACCTGTGAGCCTGCCTTTCCCACCAAGGCCTCTTTTCCCATCGCACTTTTGTTTCTGCACCAGGTTTCTCAATGCGGTGCCCATCCGTTTCTGTACATGATTAATACAGTCTTCCTTCTGCACGTCAACGTAACCATACACCTTGGCGTCTTGTATGGCGCAAAATGTCCTAGAGTCTCCATCAGACAGCATAGTTGTGTAGCGCAGGCCATGGCGTTCAAGCGACCTCTGAAATAGAATTAGAGCCGCCTCCACTTCCATTTGCCCCGCTTTGCTGTTCGTATTTTTTTGGCATTTGTGGTTAGCCTTCCATTCTTGATAGCCCTCACTACTAGGCTTTGGGCCCACCTCGCAGCCTAGGCAAAAGTTGGAAAGAACGACGTAGTCCAACACGTAGCCACTAAATAATTCGATAACTGTGCCCACGCCGATGTGGGAAGAAAGGCCTCGCGTCTTCCACGTGCCGTCGTAGCTAACGGCAATATTGCCCCGGTGGCCGAAGCACAAGTCATCATAAATTGTTCTAACCTTTTCCGCACATTCGCTCATAGCGGACTCAGCCGCTCGCGTTGTAGCGGGTGCCAGCGTGTTCTTCAAATGCCGCTGAAACGTCTTGTGGTGCATACCGCGGTGTGAGATGCCCGTTGTTGCAAAAATATAGTTCATTTTCGTTTGGCCGTTGCCGGTAGCCACCATCGCCCTCGAAGCGAGAAGATATACTTCAAACGGATTGCACGTTTTCGTGCCGTTCGCGCAGGGCGAAGTCCATTCATTCGCGATCTCGCCGCACCTTTCACACTGCACTAGCACTTTCACGGCAAGTCCGTAGTCCCGATCCCCTCTGACGATCGTAGCCGGTCCGTGGCAGGCTTTGCAACACAAGGCACCCATTATCCCGTTTAGGATATCTAGATGCATAAGCAGATAAGGAGCAGCGTGGTCCGAGTCCTGTGCGGTTGCCTCGCTACAACTCGCGGTGAAAAAGTCAATTTTCCGTGCAGTTGCTGGCGCCGATGAAAGCCGGTCGAGCGTCGCTTTCTCCCGGGCATGATTTTCTTCAACTTCGGCATTTGTCACCACCTTGGCGTCGATTCGTAGTCGTCCGGAGTTCGCTTCACCGTCATCGTCGTCGGAGGCAACGCGCTCGGTCGCACCATCGCTGAACGGCCGCGGAGCGTCGACACATCGTTCGTCGGAGTCAACCAAGGGCTCTGATGACTTCGTAGACTTTCTCCCACGACCTTTGCGTTTCCTGCGACCAAATGCGTGCACGATCCGATACTTTTTTGCGTTTCCAGGCATGGCGATACGATCAGAAGCTTCAGAGTGCTCTGCCGATTTCGAGGCGTCACAGCGGTAACCCTTTCAAAATGGCGTCGGGTCGCGTATGCAAGAGCAAGCCGCGAGCTTCCAGCCAACCGGAAAGCGCCATTTCAGTCACGTGCTCCGTTTAGCCAATGGCAGTGAGCGCGGCTCTTCGTCTTTGAGGCCCCGTTTTTCGAGCCGGGGAAACGCTCAATGTTGCTTACTGAATAAAAAAAACAGCTGAAAACGCGTTCTTTCAAACAAGACCAAAATGGCGCCGATCGAGCGCGTAGTTCCCGCGTATCGTAGAGCCGAAACCTGCGCTATTCGCCCTCAATTTAAAGGGCAGGACGCCCGTTTTCGGTTTTTTAAAGTTGAATAACGATAAAAGTTGATGGTATTCGGCTATGAAATTTTGTAAATAGGTGCGCAATGATGTCGGGAACGCGAAAAGAAGGTCCGCGAAAACTCGATTTTTTGGCTGATTTTCGGTCCCGAAGTGCCGCGTCCCCCCTTAAACTACGAAGTGATCCCTGAAGGTCAAGTATGCACAACACGACGCAGGAATCTCTTGGAAGTTGTTCATGTAGTTTTGATCGGCCTGCCTGGCTTGACGCCGCTTTGTCGCATGAGACATTGCGGCTACGCCTACCACGATTTCTTTCAAGCCAGCGCTCCCAGAGATGCACCAAGAGCGACGACAACAAAGAAATCCTTCTTCTAGTTATCCCAGGTTGTCGGCCCCCTCGTAAACCCTCTGGACACGCCTGACCGACTGACAGATTAGAAAGAGTTGTTGGCCATCAGGCGGCTTGCTTTGTCGTCTAGGTGCTCCGGGCAAAGGGCCCAGCATCTCAGAACCGTCTGCAAATGCCTTTCCCACGTTCTCCATGGCGCCTTGGTGGCGCTGTTTTTACAATTTGTGGTGTGCCTGGCGCCACATCCCCATCACTGCAACAGACTACGAAATTGACTTCCACGTAAGCCTCTACGTCTTTGTGCGGTGCTGTGTCGTGTGCGGTGTGCAGTGTTTTCTTCCTCGCCATGGGCTGAACTGGGCGTACTTCTTTCCTCTTTCCTTGGTCGGAAATGAGGTAGCGTTTCACCTTCCCCCTAGCCATATTCCCCTCCGCAGACAAAGGTGAATATGGCAATTTTCATTAGACTGTCCCGGCCTCCATTGTTTTTCATGCAGGGAATCCTGGGAAGTCCAGGACATAAAATGCGAGCGGCGAGGAGCTCCCCAAAGTTCTCACAAGCTCGCAGAAGCTCCCATCATGCTTCCGTCGAGAGCTTTCATGATGCTAACACCATCATGTAACACACTACCTGAAAACAATGTAAATAAAAGTTTCTGTTAGCAGCTCCCAGCTCCTCTCCTCGACATCTCCTCGAGACTCTGGCTGGCTCCAGTCCTCTGGGCAGAACCCTAGTTACATCAACTGGTGGCAGCGATGGGATGCTGCTGACAACCGGAACACATCTACTGATTAGCAGCAACGGGATGACCCATGCTTGACTCGGGTATCAACAATATGGTGAGTGCTTGACTTTCTTTGAGTTTTGCCAGGTTTTAGCTTTTGAAGTTTTCTAAATTTCTTTGTAATCTTCTGTGCGTATAGGCTTCGTTGTACTGCTACCATAAGTCACAGCTATTCACCAAATTTTAGCATTCATGTTTTAAAACTGGTAGCAGTATTACTGTTCGTGCAGGCTTCACTCGTTCGCTACCTAATGTCACGGCGGGTAAGAAAGTCCTCACTCGTGAATACCATGTATTTGTTAACGAAGCTAGAGAAACCAGATCTCTTGCTACTTTGTGAAGAGCTGGGAATTAAGGTGGGGGGAGATGAGAGAGAGTCACAGCTTATTAAGGCAATACAGAAATGCAAGGCAGAGGATGACGAAATTGAGGAGTGCTGAAAGGTAACTTGCCACCAGCAACATCCAAACCTGCGACCTCCGAATAACATGTCGAATGCACTACCACTGAGCTATGGTGGTGGTCATGCACCCCGTCCACTTTATAGGAAATATATATGCATTTCAAAGTAGGTGCAAGAGCCAGCGCCACCTGTTGCCATACAGCGAGTGTGGAACACTCTTTTTTGCCTGTTTGGCATCACGTGATCTTATTACAAGCTAGCCACTGACAAATAATTCCTCGCATACCACCCCAAGACACCAAGTCTGCCTGAATATGACCGCGTATATGAATGAGAGACAGAAGTGTGAATTGAAGCAGAAGTTTTTTTTCCTGAGACACAACAGCAGATACCACTTATTCTGGGAGTGAATGTTACGTGAAGTAGTGGACCATATAGCATTTTTTCTTGCTTCGAGTCAAGCACTGTGAGTTGAACCGACTTCTTGGAGCATTTTGAGTAGGTATGTATATGTAGTGGACAGTCCCACAACAACAAAATGTTTCCCGAGTGGGATGAACCACTTGCTGACGACCTCAAGTATTTCATAAATGTGCTTATTTGAGAAAGCAACAATTTGGAGGTTAAAGAGGACCGCAGGACCTTGCCCTGCTCCACCTCCATGGCTTTGACATTTATTGTAGGTTTGCCAGGCAAATCGACTTCAGTAACACAAAAAGATAATCGATGATACAGCGTAATGTCGGTACTCACTTTAGAGCCCAGATGTCCATTTTATCGAAATTAAGTGCACATCACAGGGTGACCAAGTGCTTATAACGAGAAATGGTTCCCGTCATATTCCTCCAGGTTAGGCAATACTTTATTAAGACATAGGAATTAATACGTCATGTTCCTTACATTCTTACAAAAGCGGATACTGAAAACTGCAACTACAACTAACATTGCGACAATATGAGGCCATTATAGGGTCCTTTTCACAGGCAGTTTAAAGCACTGAGACAGGTCTGTGGTAAGATACTTGACTACCATGCAGACTGCCAGGGTTTGATTCCGCCTCTCACTGAGAATTTTTGCCTTTCTTTCAGTTCCTCCAATTTCACCTCTGCTAACAATGCTGCTGATGCTTGCCCCACTTTCGATAAAAGTTCTTTAAAACAATCATGCAAAGCTTTTTGAACATCTGTTCTCACAATTCATAGTCTGATACAAAACTGGCGATCACCGGTGGTCCATAACTGTATTTAATGGGCCATGGTATGCGCCACACACGACTCAGTGAAAGAAAGGCTTTTATGACGTACACTACAAGAATCTTAAGCTATTCGTGTCATGACTTTATGACCAAGTTAGTCATACACTAATGCCCCTTTACGCAATTTATAGCGTGTGTCAAGAAAAGGAGATGACCATGAAAGCGCCCATACAAAGGCGGTGGGATGGACGGACAGATGGATGGATGGGTTGGTCAATCGGTCGGTCAAGTGTTAGTTAAAGCATGCGGTCAGTAGCAGCCTATGCGACACTTCTTGCTGTGAGCCAAGCCAATGAAGGAAATCGACGTCTTCGAGCAAATTAAGAAAATATATCTGGACTCTCCCACTTGAAATCTTCGCATGATATCGTGATAACAGTACCTAAGGGACGAAAGCTCAAGTTCTTTATGTTCAAAGTCCGACTCTCTCTTTCTTACATGCGTGCAAACACATGCACACAAACAGATTATAAGAGAGAGATAAAAATGTGGAAGAGCAAGTGGGGCCCCCACCAGACTACGACTAAAAGCATAAAGCTACGACTGAAAGCATAAATGTCCCTTACAAAAATTGACGCATTCAACAGAATTCAAGGAAAACATTGTGGTACATTACTGTGGATCAATATATTGCAAACTATAAGATGCAATAAAATTCATACAAGTAAACACGCCAACCTAGAAGCATGAAAATTTGGGAGACTGCAGCAAGCAGAGGGGAAGGGGGTTATATTGGGCATAACTGAGAATGAGAATTACATAAAATCATATTAAAATACTTTGCATTCCCAAATCACTTTAATAAGTACTTCATAAATGCAGTTGTGTTGTGTAATGATAACGCAGATTTTGTTGCCGGATGCAGTAACATGAGGCAAAGTACCTTTCTCGACTCAACAAATGAAAGTGAAGTATGCGAAGCCTTCAAGCATCTAAATATTACTAAATCGCTTGATGTCAATGACTTCTCCCCTCCACGCGCCAGGCGACCATTAGTTTTTCGCGTGCCAGCTGTATGCTAACGCGCGCATGCGCAGACCGGGGCCGGCGCTCACTATAAATAACAGAGTGTCGGGGCGCACCACCCTTCGTCGGTTGGTTTGTGCGGTTGCTGCAAGTCCGATGTCGCTGGTGAAAATGTATGCTATCGAATGGGAGCAGGTGGCAGGGAGCCACCTACTCCAAAGTCATCTACGAATACTCAAAGATGCATCCGCAAAAGCTGGTGTACGTTGCCATGAGCCGTTCCACCGACGTTAACAACCTGTACCTCACCAACGAAGCCGGCGATCACCTCTTTCATCGCGCGCGAAAACGTCGACAAGAACATGGCCGACGAGTTTGAACGTTTGTAGAAACACAGGCTGGACACCGTCACCCAACGATACTTTCGCGCGCTCGAAGACGTTGACTGCGAGTTCCACTTCACCCTGGTACTGCTCAACACCAGGTCGCTGGGCGATCACGTGGTTGACGTGGTGCGAGACCCTGTACACCGCACAGTGGACGTGCTTTGCTTCACCAAGATGTGGAACGGCACCGATGACGTCGACGTTGCGGGATACGCTCCGGCCACGTGCACACACATGGGTTCAAATGACCTGTGGGCGGCGCGGGAATTTACGTCATGCGTGACGACGTCGACTCCGCCGAAGACCTTCAACTGCGGCCCGGTGCTCAACAACACACCAACGGCGAGCACTGCGTCGTTAGCGTCTGCGGAGTCGACGTCATGACGATGTACTTCGCGCCCAACCTATCGCGTGCCGCCGTGGAGAAGTACGTCGACGAAGCCGTGGAAGAATACCTGAAAAAACGGCCGCAACGACAACCCTTCGTGATAGTCGGCGACTTCAACGTCGACGTCATCAAGGATGATTGGGTGGTCGACTACATGGAGTTGCGGCACTAGCTGAAACGAGCAACGCACGACAGGAAACATCATCCGACTATGGTTTGTGGGACGTGCATCGACCACGTCTTTGCAAATTTCGACATTCGACCGCTGCAGCAAGACCCACTCACCCTTCACTTTACGGACCCTAAAGCCATCTTGCTCAAAATACCCAAAGCGTCTCATCAATAAACATCGTCTTTTGCAGCATATGTGCGTGCGTGTTCACTCATAACACACACGCATGTCGCAAAAACAAACCACATTTATCGCAAGAGAATGATTTAACATGTGCTCATCAATCAGCATATCGGGAAACTGTTGAGTTGCAGTCGTCTTTCAAAGCACAAAAAAAAGCGCAATTAGGGTGTCTTTTCATTACACGAATCCTACATGCCAACATGACCCCAAGACATCAAAGTGGAGTAGCGTACAGACAGATATCTCGCTAACAAGTAACGCGCAGATGTCGTTAACGGTGAATTTTAGTCTGTCCTTACACTTCTTTGCATCCGCATAATACCGGGTTACTGCCACCGCAACACAAACAGTCCAGATAGGTGGGCGATCTGGAAAGAGGCGCAAAGAAGAACCTGGCAAGCAAGGAATGCATTCCATTTCTCCGCTGGTGCGCATTTCCTATACCAATACTCCATTGACCCATTTGCGTATACCTGAATGCTGTGCATGCCAAAACACCGAATTAGCTAATTGAGACACACGAGCAAGCATGGCCCAAGCATGCATCTTGGGCACCTGCTCATTCCTGTCTGAAATGGCACCCACTTTGGAATCCCTTTTCTGCAAAGGGGTCAAAGCAAGAATGATTTATGACGTTGCAAATCGCACCGATTCCAAGCTCCAGACTGTTGTATTCAACCCTAGTCGACCCATTGTACGGCGACAACGGTAATGCAGGTGACAAGGCATAACTGAATGTGTGCGCCTAGCAGATGAAATGTTTGCGAAACAGCTGAGCCCGAAGCCCCTCTTTTCTGTGGAGAACTGGTCAGCTATGGCGCGGTCTAGAGGCGACCTCGGCGTAGCGCCGCTGGTAGCGCTCCTACTGCTCAATATGGCCGGATTGCCGGCCATATTGAATTGTGCTAGATACCAGTGATATAAATCAATAAAAGTGATATTCCTCCTTCAGTTGTGCTATAGGTTGCGAATCCCTACTACGGGGTCAATAGCTACTTGTTGATACAAAAATCTTGACACAAGGAAATTTAATGTGACTGCTCCTTTAACACGCACGAGAGTATGTCATCAGCAACAAGAAACAGCTTCGTTCTCATTTATGCTCTCTGGCTTTATAGAAACTTACTCAACAAACTATTCTCACAGTTTATGTAATATTTTTAATAGGTTAGTATAGTTAAATAAACTGTACCATGTTACATCTTGTTATATTGCATTGTATTAGCTATATGAATGTATGTGTGTTCACATAAATGTACATATGTATGCTTTTTAAGTTTATATGTCAATAGATACGATGGTCTATGCACAATGTATATTGACTTTTGGAAACCCCTTTTCTTTACACATCTATAATAGGTGTTTCAAAAAAATCAATTGTGAAATCATCTTTGAATTAGTAATAGTCAATATAGTGGTGCTAATCGACAGTTACGTAGTTATTGCTTAAGTATATATACCAGGGCTGACTATTTCTATAGTAGGCACGAAATTGGCCAAACTTTTGAAAAACGCAATCATGCCCTGGCATGGCCCGCAGATTGGAATGGCTAGTGCCACATTGCCACTCAAATCGAAACCTGCACGAATAGAGTTTGAATTTGCGGATCGACTTTTGTAGCAAGTAACCTTGTGCTACGTGAATGTTTCCGTAATGTTATTTTCTACGTCGACTTTCTCCAGGAGTATGGGGCTGCTATTGATCTCCAAAAGCGTCGCATCACCTTCTCAGTCAACCGAGCAGTCGACAAGCATGACGATCAATGGCGCCCCGATGTTCTTCGTGCTTCCGCTGACAGTGTAATGCTCCCTCCGCGGGCCAATGCTATATAGTTCACGTCACGTGCCATGGATTTCAAAATGGTGAAGCGGTCGCAAAAAGTAACTTGGACCACTTACTGGTCCAACGTGTTTGAGCAGTTTGGAGTATTATACAGCTTCGCGACAGCTGATCTCAGTTGCTTCTATCGAATTGCGGTAACGAACACTGACACCTTTTTTGCGGTACTACATTAGCATTTGCAGATGAAATAGCCAACGTTCAGAACTGCTTCACATCTGAAGCAGTGGAGACTTCCAATACGTCACTGGGCAACATGGACATATGTTCTAACCTGTCATCCAATAACCAGACAGCATTGAGGAAATGTTTGCTTGAATTCCACTCATGCTTCGCCAGTTTCTCTAAGGTTCATCGGACTTTCATCACTCGGCACGGAATCACCACATACGACGACACTGGCCCTATACACAAGCAACCTTACCGCGTGTCAACAAAAAAATGCGAAGTGATTCCTATGTAAGTGTGAGAAATGCTTGAGGATGGCATCATCGAGCCTTCCAACAGTGCCTGGTCAACAGTGCTTGGTCGTCTTGATCAAAAGGAACGATGGAACGCTACGCTTGTGCGTTGATGCTGGAAGCTGAACAACATGACTAAAAAGACGTGTACTCGCTGCCATGCATCGACAATTCGTTAGATAGGCTACGCTGCACCCACTATTTTTCCTCTTTGGATTTAAGAAGTGGGTACTGGCAGATCGGGGTAGACGAGAGAGACCGCGAGAAAACGGCCTTTGTGACCCGCAATGGCCTCTATGAATTTCGAGTTCTTCCTTTTGGCTTGTGTTCAGCACCAGCAACTTTCCAGCGAATGATGAACACTGTATTCACTGGGCTGAAATGGCAAACTTGTCTCGTGTACCTCAATGATGTGGTCGTCTTTTCTGAAACGTTCAAACATCTTCACTGCTTTGGGAGTGTGCTAGAGGCTATTCGATCGGCAGATCTCACACTCAAGCCAGAAAAGTGCCACTTTAGTTACAAAGAGCACAAGTTCCTCGGCTATGTAGTGAGAGGGAAAGTTGTTTGACCCAATCTTGACAAGCTCACTGCTGTGGCCGCTCTTCCAGCTCCTACTAACAAAAGGGCTGTCCAGTGCTTCCTGGGCTAGTGCACTTGTTATAGGCACTTTATTGAAAGCTTCTTGACTAGAGAGGAGCCCTTGACTTGTCTTACAAGAGACTACATGCCATTTTTTTGGGACAACGAGACAACAGGCTGCTTTTGCCGAGCTATGACAGCGCATGTAGTCAGCACCCGTTCTTGCACATTTTGACCACGATGCTGAGACATATTTGCATACTGACGCCAGTAACACCGACCTCAGCGCAGTGCTCGTCCAACATCAACACAAAGAGGAGAAAGTTATAGCCCATGCGAGCCGCTCACCGTTTCAAGCTGAGGCGAATTACTCGACCACAAAAAAATAGTACATTGCTGTTGTATGGGCGATCCCCAAGTTTTGCCCTTACCGGTATGGTCATCAATGTTGTGACAGACCGTCATGCCCTCTGTTGATTGGTGAACATACGTGATCTCTTCGGACGACTGGTCCGGTAGAGCTTGTGCCTAAAGGAATTCGACATAACCATCGTTTATAAGTCTGGCCGGAAGCATGAAGACCCGGACACGCTGTCCCGCGCACTGATTCCTCCCGTCAGTCGGGAAGCATAAGATGATGACGGTTTCCTAGGCACCCTCAGCTCATCGGACTTGAGCAGATGGCAGCGAGACGACGACGAGATTCGACCGGTCATCGATTATTTTAGAAGGTCGTACCACAGTCATACCACGTCATCTATTCCAAGTATTGACATCCTTTTGTCTTTGAAACAACGTCTTCTATAAAAAAACACCCGTTCTACGAGCCACACCTACCTCCTCGTGGTTCTTAGTGACATGCGGGATGACGTCCTCTTCTCTTGCCATGACGAGTCTACATCTGGCCGCCTAGGCCACTCACGAACAGTCTGCAGAGTAGCTGAAGCATATTTTTGGCCGGGCCTTTCGGAAAATGTCAAGCAGTACATAGAAGGCTGTCGTGGATGTCCGCGTCGCAAGTCACCATCAAGCAAGCCGGTGGGATAACTTCCATTAATTGAGCTGCCTCACAAGCTATGGACCTTCTCGGCCCTTTTCCTCTGTCTACCAAGGGCAACAAATAGGTGATAGTCACAACTGACTATTTGACATGCTACGCCGGGACAGAAGCCATACCCCAAGCCACGTCTGCCGAGGTAGCGCAGTTCTTCATGTGCCGCATTGTATTGTGTCATAGAACTCCCTCTACAGTAATAACAGACCGAGGGACAGCGATCGCTGCGCAACTTATGGACGAGGTTTTTCGGCTAAGCAACACTACACATCAGAAGACGACTACTCACCATCCTCAGAGCAAAGGACCTAACGAGTGACTAAATAAGACAGTCACAGATATGATCTCCATGTACATCGACGTCCAACACAAAACGTTGGATGAGATATTACCTTATGTGATGTTTGCTTACAACACCGCTGTTCAGGAAACAACTCAATTCACACTATTTAACCTTCTGTACAGCTGCAAAGTTCAAACTATGTTGGACGCTATGCTTCCCTGTCAAGACACTGACCACTTAAGGGGAGACATGGGCCTTAGGGCTCTCTCATTTATTTTTGAACCAAATGTGACAAAAGGTGGCATGCTTACTTAGTTTGTTCTCCGGATTCTGAAAATGTTTTTTCTGTAGCTTCATTAGTTAATTAAATAATCAAGATAACAATTTCTATTGCTCTTACCATAATATAAAGATAACCACTTGTCAAAAATTTATAAATAACATAGAGATTGACAGTAAAAAGCATAAGACATGCAACATAAGAAGCACTTTTTTGAATGGGTCATTATTTCTTACTTCACAGTACACTAAACTTCACAGCCCTGAATGTGGCCATTGTGTGGTCACACAAAAGACTAGTTTGAAAAACTTGCATCAAGAGAAATCAAAATCTGCTTCCTATGTTGTGTGCTCCAAACATATAGCTTCATGCTGCAAAATAAAATATTCTGCTATCTGTAATAGTTTCAGATATATGCAGTAATTTTCATGCAGGGTGTACAAAATTGCCATTTTGAGAAAATGAAGAAAACAAAGAATTCTAACATTTTTAACTGTAAAAATGTATGCACTTATAATTACATAGCCATTGACATGTAAATGAATGCTAGAAAGCTTAAGGAGTGCAATGCTGCAAGCTGATCGAAAATTGAACGAGTACTTCTCGAACTACAACACAGTAAAGAGCATTGCATGTAACCAAATACAGAAATTTTTATATCAAAATAAAAAAATAAAGCTGCCCATTAAAAATAGGCTCCCAGCATTGTTTTTTTGTGCATCTTTAGCTACATTGTGCAAAAACAATTACAGCTCTAGCTGTCATAGGTCCACTTTTACCTTAAGCAAAAGAAAGTGGTCAAAATCTGTGCTTCGAGAATAATGCTGTTAAAACTTAATTTCGCCGTTCCGAGGGAAAATATCATGGCACACATACTTTTAGTTAACATGCACCGGGAATGTAATAGGATTGATTGTTTGTACGAGCGTGTCATTTCTTCTAGTCCTGTAGCAAGTTGTTGCCATGTACTCATCTGCCGCGAGGCCGCTTATCAGTTCGGTGACTGTACTGACGACAATGTGCGACAAATGTGCGTGCGTCATCCACGATCCGTCGAATAACGCGGCAATGTTTTCCGGCTTGTCCAGAATAAGTTACTTGTAAGTGTTGCGAACCAAAGTTGCACCCTCGCTCATAAATTTCGAGGCTACACGAGTGCCGAGGTGTTAGTTTCCTTTTCACCTAAGACTGCCACATTTTCGAGAGGAGATCGCGACAACGTCGAAAAAACGTCGTTAAAAGCAGTCTACCTGTTGCCAGTAGCCTCCATTGCGGGGGCCGCGAGCATATTCACTGCGAACGAATTGACTTTCTGTTGTTGGTCAATGCTCAAGAGCAAACCTCATAAGCGCGAAAATGCACGCGACAGCGACGAGCGATGCTACAAGCGACGAAACACGGAGTTCGCGCGAATAGTCGCAGGGTAGTTTTCGCGCGATCGCTCGGTTCTCCAGATTTGAAAACCGTCGCTCATCACCCGGAAGTGCTGGGCTCAAGCAGCCAATAGCGAAAAACCGGAAAAGACAAAGACTACATTGGTGCACGTGACCCTGCCCTAGTCACGTATGCGCAACAAGAAATAACGCAATGTTTACGCATGTGCATATAAAAAAAGTGTTGCAAGGCATTCATAAACACTTTCCATTCCATTACATAACAATATATCTTATTTTTAAATTGCATACCGCTCACTACACGTTTTTTTTGGTGCGAGTAGACGGCCTCATGCCAACAACAGTGGAGTTCGCTCGCCGAAGCCGTCGCGTGAATGAGGTTTGCCTGCGCCAGCAACTGATCACGCGAAGACGATCTACGTCGCATCGCTTATCGCTGTCGCGTGCATTTTCGCGCTTATGAGGTTTGGGCTTCTGCCGACCCGTCGCGCAGTTCAACGTCCTTTCGTCAGGCGGGGGGAACCACGACTTCGGCGGGTTTAGCGATAAGACTGCGCTTCCGTTCCGTCACTACAAAGATTGATATCTCTGGTAGCTTCACTTCTGCTTTTTACATGCCGTCCTCTAACTGATGAGGCTGCAAAACACAGCCGTTCTCAGTAACCTTGTCGGCAACCAACGGGCTCGTACGTGAGTTAGGCCTACACCGGTGACTCGGCAACCGCCGCTGACCGCATAGAGTTCGTTATCCTCGCTGTCCTGAGCAATAGCGGGGATTTTTCTGAAGTTCACAGAGAACGAACAACCGCCACACCCGCTTCACAAATTACTGTAGCACGGAACTTCTTTGCTGCCGCAAGCAGTCAGTAGCACCATGACGAAATGATGTATGTCCGTGCACATCGCGATGGTGAAGCAGACGCCGAAAGCGCCCCTTGGCCAATCGGATGCCAAAATTTGGTCACGTGCCCCAAGCAGCCAATTGAATCGTGCGCTAGTGCTTCTCGATGACACTTTTTTGCTAAAAAACCAATGAGCAAGGTGAGCCAGCAGTTGCGGGAAATTGAAGATGAAGAACGACCCTTCCAAACGAGACAAAGATGAACATGATAGCTCGTGTGTAACGGCAACAGTTTGGCGTGGAAAAAGCGCAATTTTAGCATCAATTTGCGCTCACATTCATCTCACAGGGATGCTATAAATTGATTTTGAGCCAGAAATAATATGCGAGAAGCTAGAAACTTCTTCGATAAGTGCAAAAATAGGCGCAGATTCCGAAAATGTCAGTTTTAAAAAGTCAATTTTTTTGCGATTTTTGGCCTTCTAAGACCCGTGTCCCCCCTTAACAGCTGACGAAGAATTCACCAAACCTGTCAAGGAAGCTCACCAGCTCATGCGGCAGCACATTGGTCTGCAAATGCAGGCAGGTGCACGATGCTACAATACCCGCCATCGAGACTGCCCTACAGTCCAGGAAACCAAGTTAGGGTGTGGACCCTGTTCGTCACCGTTGCCCTTCTGAAAAGTTGCTAAGCCAGTACTAGACCCTATAAGGTGCAGCACCCCGTGAGTAACATGAACTATGAGGTAGTTCCGGACAATTTGTCGTCAACTCAAACAGAACGAAGACAACCGAGCTCCGACATAATTCATGTTGTGCACATGAAACCTTATCTGGCGTGTTCATAATTTCTCCTGCCATTCATTTCCATTTTTTTATTGTGCCTAAACTTTCACTGACTGCTTGAGCTTAGCCTTTCATTATCCTTATTGAGCTGCATAATCCGTTTACTTTTTTGTCTTACACCTACATTGCAGCATCGAAGTAATACTGTTTTTCGCAGAGGAGGGAATAGTTCCACCCGTAGTAGTGGGTGACATGCTTATGAAGAGGCACAGGACACAAAAGAAGTGCACAAGTTAATTATCTTTCGAGTGCATGCCCAAGCAGGGCATCTGGCAGGAGTTCTCCTGCTCCACCCCTACGTCGAATAAACCTCATGTGGACTTGAGGGACGTGACAGTATTGTTCATGTTTTTATCGTACTTGCATGTTATTTACCTGTAATCATTTTCGCACTACTTCCATGTTAACTACCAAGGCCTTTGTCAAGTTGTTTTCATGCCGTTTAGCCTTGGCGATTTTTTAGTTTCGTCTGGTAAACAAAAAGTTTAGTTTGAAGTTTCAGACATTCGAGACCCACTGCCTTTCCTTCCATCCACTAAGACTGCTAAAGCATGGCATTTCAGGGCCTCCACCATTACGTTTTCAGCATCTGCAGCCGCTTTCCCAACGATGGTCATTGTTTTCACACGTCCGGACCCATACCGCTTGACGTTCTTGCACTTCAGGGACATTTTTTGGGACAATGGTCCTGCATGATCACATGCTTAGTAGCAGCTTGTGTTTAGCAAGTTTTCCCATGAATATAGAGGCATTCTGCGCGGATCACACTGTCTTTGCAGCTTTTTTGGAAAAAACTCCTGATGTCTTCCCTTTCCACAGCCCCAACGTTGTTCCAACACTTCTGAGAAGCAATTCGCACAAATATCTCGGCCTTACCGCCACACTAAACGCTTACAATGAAAGCGCACGTAGCACAGAATACGTACTTGTCACCTTTCTGCTAAGCCACAAAGCACGAAAACTCCACTGAGTACGAGTCCGGGAACACTTGCAAGTGCTTCTTTGCTTTTCGCAATGTCATGGATTCCATCTTGACTCGACGATACTTGTAACCTCCCCCCCCCCCCCCCCGTAAGCAACAGAATTGACGCCTAGGCAAGCGGCGTAGGACAAGCGTGCGAAATGTGGGGACGAGCACCTCCCATGAATGCTGGCCTTCAACCAGGTGAGCGGTACTATAGTGTCTAGAATATACTGAGTGGTACTCCACGGTACGGTTACAATGAACCAAAAGAGTAGAGTCAAATGTTCTTCCGTGGCGCCGCGATTGCCGCAACAGAAAAGGCTGACATATGCGCGCGATAAAAAAAAAAATGCTTCTGCTATGGCAGTAACTTTTCAGGAGATTCTAGATGCCATTCGTACAATTGGGAAGTCGCAATTCGGGAGTCCTCCGGACAATTTGGAAAAGTTGCCAGATATGTACTAGCTTTAGTTAGGCATATTTTATAGCATGTTGTACATCGGTCTCTTTTAACAAGAGTAGACTGCAGTTTTTATACAGCTATAGGCGCTAATTTGGCATTGACAATTAGTTAATGCATCACTTTGGGTGCACCTAATGTTATCTGCCGTCTAGATAATATTGAGGTTTTAGTGCACTAAAACATTTGTAGTCATTGATATATGCCTTACAATTCTTCTTTGCTAAATGGGAAACTGAATCAATGTGCACCCATGGCTGCTAGCTGAAACAGCACCTGCTCGCGCAGAAGGCGGTTGTCTCTTTGGAGAGCATAGAGTTGTGAAAGCCGCTGGCGAAGCCGCTCGTTCTCTTCCACGAGTCCGCTGAGGTCAGGTTGGTGTGCCACTGACACTGGCTCCGGCTGCAGCCTGAGCTCTTCTTTCCTCCACAGGAGCTGCTGCACTGCCTCAATCAGAGACCCTGCAGTGGTCGAAAACAGAATAATTCACACCCAGGCTGACCACCACTACCTCATCCAGACACTAATACGGGTGACATTATGGTGTGCAGAACTCACCGCATCCGGTTGGCAGGATGTAGACAGCGCCCGAGGGTGTCCTGTCCACCAGGCACTGGGGCACTTTGAGCAACAGGCCACCGTTCTCTTCACTGACTGAACCAGATGACGATGGATCATCCTGGACATTCAGAATGCCAGGGTTCAAAATTTCATAGAGCTTAGCGCACTTTTTAAAACTGAAAAGAGGGTAATAATTTAACTTGTACTAGAACGGCCAACACAGTAGAAGAAATAGCCACACATTTATAAACAGCGACCATGTCATAACCATGCCATAATCACAGTTAATCAATGATATGAGTTGCCGAATTTCCCATAGGCTCCATGTATCGAAATCTAGACACACCATTGGTCCAGATGTCGGGAGT
This sequence comes from Rhipicephalus annulatus, assembly GCA_013436015.1. Lineage (NCBI taxonomy): Eukaryota > Metazoa > Arthropoda > Arachnida > Ixodida > Ixodidae > Rhipicephalus > Rhipicephalus annulatus. Next base: position 265,137 of record WOVY01009724.1, on the reverse strand, counting down.
GTCCAGATTGTCGAGCCACCTGTTGTACACCAACTATTAAACACATTATTTCATGTTTTCAGTTGCCCCTCCTATATAGCACGACAGTCTGCTAATTCCCATAGTAATGGCCAATTGCATGTCCGGGTTTTGGAACAAAGTTTCAAAACTTATGATTAGATAACTCTGGCTCTTAATTATGTGAGGTATATAAGCATAAGTGTATAAGAAAATATTGCTTTGTGCCATGGCAGTACAACAGCCGCAGTGATACCAGGCCCAATACTTTTATTTGGCTTCTTAAGAAACTGCCACACTTATTCTAGGCATTTCCCAACTTTTGATGTATATACGTGCAATCCCCACATGCATGAGAAGCCCGTGGTAAAATTTTTGAATATGCATCCATTGAAATGCGTCAATTACTATAGTGAGATACATCTTAAGAAGCTAAAAGAGACACCACTTAGGTGGCAAAGTGTGACCACCGATCTTCTGTGCGACTACAAACATAGCCCCACTCACGAGCCAACAGTGGAGTCACCAGCTGTCTCGCTCAAGATGTCAGTCTAGACTGCATGCCCATTGGCGCAAGGCAACTTAGAGGAACAAGCACCAATGCCTTCTAAAGTTGTACTCCTCTAGAGTGGTAAACCTCGATGTATGGCACATGCTCCCTTCTAAAGTTGCGCACGACTGCAGAGCTGAACTTAAATTTAGAGTGCATGTGCTCACCAGCAGGGTGACGCTGAGTCCGTGAACCAGGAGGCGCACTGGTATTGCCCGCTGTGGCGGAGGCTCCACCTGCGCCAACTGGGCGAGGCCTGCCAGAGCCTCGGCACTCAACCTAAGACACAGGCCTCGCACGAGTGCACGAAGGCCACAACTGGCAGCCCTATCATTAGCACAGCCACCGGGGGCCGGACTCTCCCATCGCACACTGAATAGGCAGCGCTCATCTTCTGTCTCTCCACAAAGCCCACCTGCATTAATCGGCACTTTGAGAGACTACTCACTTACCACAATTGTCTAAGCGGTCACACTCACTCACATCTGCTCACACTCTTAGGCTTTCACTCACGTTCATACTCATGACTGACACTCATGTGTACTCACTCACGTTCATACTCCCGCTGACTCACACTCATAGGCCCTCACTAACGTTCATACTCATGACTACTCACACTCATGAGTACTCACTAACGTTCATACTCACGACTACTCAAACTCGTAGCAACTCACTCACTTCATACTCACGACTACTTACACCCATAAGAACTCACTCACTTCATACTCACACCTACTTACTCTGACAGGCACTCATTAACGTTCATACTGATGCCAACTCACACTTCTGGCCCTCACTCACTTTCATACTCACGACTACTCCCACTCATGAGTACTCGCGTAATGAACCCACTCGCATAATGAACCCACCCCCTACCTTAATCCTTGAAAAAAGAAAAAAAAAAACTTTTTAAATATATCTCTTCATTTTATTTCGGTATGATAGCCAGTGCCATTAACAATTGAAACAACGTTAAATGAAGCCATTATATGACAAAATAACAATACAAGGAAAGCTAAAGATAGTTATGCAATCATGCTAAACAGTTTAGAGCACCGCGAGTGCGGATAACAGCAATTAAAATTTGAAAGTCGCGCCTTGTATGGCAAAGTGCCATTTGTCGAATGCAGGAGAAACCTCTTTGCTGATAGCGCCCCGCAAACACAGCGGCACAACAACAAAGAGCGTGGCGTCCAAAATGGTGCTCGCGCAGCGTCATGGAATACGCCGCGCGCTCGCCATCTCGGACCAATGCAAAGCACAACCGCACCCACCGAGCCGACGGCGTGTTGTGCACCCGCAACGTCAAACAGAACGTTTGTACGCCGCCATCTGACGCTTCGTTTTGGTAGTTGGTTTTGTCCTTGTGAACTTAGTTGGGACAGCTGCTGGGCAGGGCACGTTCGGCCGGTAACAGAACGTTTGTGCGCCGCCATCTGACGCTGCGTTTTGGTAGTTGGTTTTGTCGTTGTGAACTTAGTTGGGACTGCTGCTGGGCAGGGCACATTCGGCCGGTACGCTAGCTACACAGCTGGTTACTAACAGCATGCGCTGAAAAATTGAAACAGAACGAAAATGCGTCAATGAAGTGCATCGACACTTCGGCGTCGATGCACTTCATCGATGCACTTTCGTTAGAGGACAAAACAAAAAGAGCTTAGGGCTACAAGAAAGATTTGTCGCGCATTTCACGGGTCCAAACAAGCAAAGTCGTCACCCGAAATTTTTGCTGTTATGACTTCCGTGACTTTTTCCTCCCGCGTTATGAACCCTCTCCTTAAATTGGGTCCTTAAAAAAAGGTCGGTTCATTACACGAGTAAATACGGTACACACTCACATTCATACTTACGACTACTTACACTCGTAGCCACTTACTCACTTCGTACTCACGACTATTTACACCCATAAGCCCTCACTCACTTTAAATGCCAACTCACACACTCATACGCCCTCACTCACATTCATTCCCACAAATACTCACACTAAAGTCAACTCACGTCCATACTCACGCCAACTCACACGTCCTCACTCCCGTTCATACTTACGACTACTCACACTCATGAGTACTCATATTCATACTCATGACCACTCACACTAATAATAACTCATGTTCACACTCATACCCACTCACACTCATGAGTGTTAACTCAGGTTCATACTCATGCCTACTCACACTCACAGGCACCCATTCACGTTCATACTCACACATGCACACTCACAGATACTTAAAACCTACTCAGACACATTAGCATTCGCTCACATTCATGCTCACACGTACTCTCAGTCATGGAGTCATGAGCACTCACGATCACACGCCTCCTCACACGCATAACTATACAACCTAATTCATCAGTCAATAATGTGATAGAAACAAACACTGGCATGCATTTTCAGGAGCAGCAAGCCTTAACATCGAAATATACAACACTACTTGTGCTCCAAAATACGTGTATTTACATGATAGAGTTGAAGCAATCAAAATTGAAAGCAATCGGGGTCTCTCTTGCGTCTACTCTGAACCAGAATATGGTTAGCTCAACAAGAATCAGTACTTTTCATTTGCTTGCCTTTCTTCCATCCTGACCTGATGAGCATTGTTTGTAGCTTGCCCAATTGCTCCAGCTTAGCATATAAAATCTAATCTGCTGAGAAGTGCTACAGTTTTCTTGTTTTGCCTCTCTAGAAAACTTAGTTTGGTTTTGTTTTGCAACAAATTGAGATCTCTTTGGGCTTACTTTTGCATGGAGCAATGAAAACTGGGAGCTCCCAGTTCAAATTACCCATTGACACACTAGAGTGATTAGGAGTCCTGCCCCATAGAAATACACAGGGCTGTGCCGAGATCAGAGCATAAGTTTGAATCAACTATGTACTCGACGTAACTGAATTAGAAGAAGTGAGTTTTTACTGTATCAACTTTTGTTGTGAAAGTTGTAAAAGGTTGATTCATTATTGATTTATATGTGAGGTTTAACATCCCAAAACTACCATATGATTATGAAAGACACTGTAATGAAGGGCTCCGGAAATTTAGACCACCTGGGGTTCTTTAATGGGCACCCAAATCTGAGTACACAGGCCTACAGCATTTTCGTCTCCATCGAAAATGCAGCCGCCAGAGAAGTTGTAAAAGGTAGGCGATGCGTCTTATACAAAGGTGCCGTTTAGGCACCAGCAAAAAGTGGCAAAAATCAACTTGAATTTTAAGGGCGGTCGCGATCGCTGGCGCGCTTTCTATCTCTGCGACTATCAGTGCGATTTTAACGTGAAGGGACTGTGCAAAACGAGCACTTCTTCTTGGAGCACCCATATGATCACTCCAGCATTTTTTTCTTTTTTTTTTTGTAGGAGTTTCGCGATATTGGATCAAAAAGAGTTTGCTGCCAGCCTTACTTTTTATAACATTAAAGTTTTTTGCTATCGCGATGATTTCACTGCATTGAATGCGCCGCTGTGTTGCCAGAATTAATTGACTAACCGCGAAAGCTACCACCCTATGAACTCACGGCACGGCGCAAAACCGAAGCGCGTGATGAGTTGACCACCAAAGATCCGTCGTCATCAAGGTCTCAAAGAATTTCCACCAGCGCCTAGTTTGACAATCCCTAGGTGGTGAGGACACGGCCGTCCGAAATAACGAAAAGTCACAGTTTCGCCGCAAGGGCGAAGCAATGAATGCGATAATAACAATTTGGAATGTAACGCTTAGAACGGCAAGCAAATCGAAACGTGCAGCGTGCTACTCTCGCACAAATGACACACAAAAACAACATACAGAGAAGGACAGCAAACTTACAACATTTACCGCTCGACACTTAACACGCTGAATAAACAAAAACGACACGAAACATAATGAGTGCGAACTAACAAGTGCGTCAGTTGTTAGTTTGCTGTGTTTAAAAAGCGGAATTTTTTGCAAACAGCCCCTGTCCAGCGAGCGAGGTGAACGCAATCATTCCGGTCAATGTCAAAGGCACACGATTCTCCTCACCGAATGATAAACGCCCTCGCACATGCATCTAACCCCTCTCATTCGCGGGGCAAAGTAGCGTGGGAGATAAGCCCGTGTCAGCACACCGTGACGAGCTGGGCGCCTAGCACAGGTGGCTTTTTATATATATATGTATATATATATATATATATATATATATATATATATATATATATATATATATATATATATATATATATATACGAACGTACAAATATTCGATGAATAACGGCGGCGGCGGCAAAAACCAACCGAGATGTCCATATGCATAATTACTATTGCAATAAAAAAAAGAAAGCAAAGCTGAATGACGTCGGGGGCCACACCATGTGCGTGCAGTGAATTATGCACGCGCGCACAGCGTCGAAAACCAATAGCGAACAACATGGCCAAAGACACGAATACCGCGGAACACTATTCGGTAAAGGGCCCTACATATGCAGTGCGGCCCCACATATGTGACGCAACCTAAAATCGTGGCACTGCCGACGTGCACAAGTAGTTTTTTTTTCTGTTTTTTTTTTTTTTGTAGGGAGGGGGGGCACACCCGGCGGCGAGAATGGCGGCAACGCAGGCTGGTGGGGTGCAGGCCTGCCCTCACGGCGACGCGGCCCGCGTGCCTGCAACTGCCGCTTCGCGCCTGGTCGGCGGCGGGGCAGCCACCGAAGATGCATACTCGAACCAAAATGACAAAATGCAGAGCGAAATTCCTAGATTTTCTGTGGGGGCAAATTCGTTATATCAAGGTTGTCTCCCGCTGTTGCTTTGTTACATGGAGGTCACAAATACATGTGCTTCGATGTAGGGAGAGCGGGGAGGGAATAGAAAATCTTCGTTATATTGAGGAATTCATTATATGGAGGATCGTTAAAAGCAGGTTTAGCTGTACTCTCCAAAAACCGCCGATGCTCCCGACTCACCTGCAGCCGTGGCAGCTGCGGCAGTGTGCCTTTCTTCGAGAGCTAGGTGTTGACTCTGGAGCAGTAGCGTTGCACCTTCGGGGCCTGCCCAACCCACGAGTTGCAGGTCGTGCAGGCGCACCGCCACGCAGGGATGCCCAGAGCCACTCCCAACACGACGCCCGTTGTGCCACTCGGCACTTTCCAGCATGGTAGTGGCCTGTGGACCACCGCCTCGGTGATGGTCCACGGCGAGAAGCTCGGCCGCATCTTGTGCGACTTCGGCGGCACCACCGCGACCCAGGACCTCATCCAGTGCCCCAGTGGCAAGGAGCAGCTGGTCAGAGTCCGACGAGAGGTCGCTCCGCAAGGAGACGGTGTCGTCATCTGCCACAGAGTCCATTTCACCATCCGCTGCACCTAGACCGCCAGATCAATGCCGATTTTATTGATTATGGGGAATAATACAAAAGAAAAAGTACTGTACCTCGCTAAATTCATCAGGCACAATACTCACGAGTACCACAGAAGTGGAGGCTATGAAAGAAGTTGCCGTAATAAGTTGTTGCTTTTCTTCCATGCGATTTAAAGTAGCACATGATTGATTTGTTGCATGCAACCGACAAAATAGAGATAGTGGAGCTTTTGAAGTTATTCAATAAGTGTGAGGTAGCCGACATTAGAACGGCAGAAACCTAAAAGGAGCAAAAGCGGCCGACACCTAAAAGCTGCGATGGTAAACTTGTGCATAGGCAAAACTGGATGTATGCATTAAGGAACAAGGAAGGCATTGTCATAACCAATATGTATAGGATAGACGTCGTGGCAGATGAGTTCTACAGAGGGCTGTACAAAAGCCAAAACAGCCATGATGATATCGTGAGAAACAATAATGGTCCAAAGGAATGCAACATCCTACCAGTAACTACCGGGGAAGTAAGGCAAGTCTTAGAAGGAATGCAAAGAGGCAAAGCCGCTGGTGAGGATGAGGTAACAACAGACCTCTTGAAAGATGGCGGGAAATTGTGTTAGAAAAACTAGCCACCTTATATACGAAGTGTCTCTTGAGGGAAAGGTACCGGAATCTTGAAAGAAGGCCAACATCATCTTAATTCATAAGAAGGCCAACATCATCTTAATTCATAAGAAAGAAGACGTCAAGGACTTGAAAAATTACAGGCCAATCAGCTTACTGTCCGTTCTCTACTATTTACAAAAATATTAGCTAACAAAATTAAGGCAACATTAGAGTTCAATCAACCAAAGGACCAAGCAGGATTTCATACAGGCTACTCAATAATAGACCATATTCATCCTATCAGTCAGGTAATAGAGAAATCCGCGAAATACAACCAACCCCTATACATATCCTTCATAGATTACGAGAAGGCGTTTGACTCAGTCGAGACATGAATGGTAATCTGCAACTAACACTCAGATTGATTGATTTGTGAGGTTTAACGTCCCAAAACCACCATTTGATTATGAGAGACGCCGTAGTGGAGGGCTCCGGAAATTTTGACCACCTGGGGTTCTTTAACGTGCACCCAAATCTGAGCACACGGGCCTACAACATTTCCGCCTCCATCGGAAATGCAGCCGCCGCAGCCGGGAATCGAACCCGCGACCTGCGGGTCAGCAGCCGAGTACCTTAGCCACTAGACCACCGCGGCGGGGCCACTAACACTCAGGAGGAAGATATATAACAGCTGCATCTTGCCAGTACTTGCCTACAGAGCAGAAACCTGGAGGCTTACTAAGAAGGTTCTGCTTAAATTGAGGACGACGCAATGAGCGATAGAAAGAAAAATGATAAGTGAAACCTCAAGAGACAAAAAAAGAGCAGAGTGGGTAAAGGAACAAACCGAGGTTAAGAATATTACAGTTGAAATTAAGAGGAAATGGACATGGGCCAGGCGCGTAGCATGTAGCCAGGATAACAGCCGGTTATCAAGGGTAACTGACTGGATTCCCAGAGAGGGCAAATGCACGAAGGGGAGACAGAAAGTTAGGTGAGTTAATGAGATTAAAAGGCTTACTGGTATAAGGTGGGATTATGGGAGAGGCCTTCACCCTGTAGGAAGATGATGTCAGGAAGATGATGATGATGATGATGCGTTCATGCAGTTGTAGTGCTTTGTGTGATTGCCAAGATTATCTGGCAAGTTGTGGTGCTGGAACGAATGCATAGTCCACTCCTCATATTCTTTTTTACGCTTTCCGCACTGCTGCAGCTCTAACCGTAGAATTGGTTGTTCTCCCCAAACATAATGTAAGCATAATGCAAGCTCAATCCTTGTGACTGATATTTGATTTCGCAGTATTTCTGATTATATGTTTGTCAGAAACCTCAACATGATGATAGTACCGACTTAATCAACTTCATCACATCAATGTTAAGTGACTGTTACTAACCAAATTTTCAGGTGAAACAATGCTTTTATTTTTCTATAATTCTGTTTAGTGTCTAGCAATAGATTAGCGGAAACCAGTTAGTGCAATCTTTCCCAATATAGGATGGTGTTTCGGCTATGGATGGTGTTTCGGCTTAGTGTTTCCTCTACCAGGCATGTTGAATTTTCAGCTTGAGCTGCAACAAAGCTACCAATCTAGGTTGAGCAACCTTGCTCACCTTTGGCAAGAACTGCGTCTATTCCAGACACAACAGTAGCCAATCCCTTGCGAAGGGTCCACGGGGGAGCCACCTTGGTTGTCTCCCCTGCGCCTGTGGGAACTGACAGAGGCACGCCGATAGAAGTCGGCAGCGACTGTCGCAGTGGAGAGTCTGGCGAGTCATCCGCACCATGTGGCGGAACTTCATCAGCTTCGCTAGTGGTGGTTGAAGACGAGGGCCGCTCCGAGGCATCGCTGGCCGAACCACCAACTGCATTGGTGGGTGCTGGAGGCAGCAGCAGTGTCACCTCCACACGGGGCCACAGAGCCGTCACACTCACTGATGGAGGTGCTCGGCCGCTTGGACCGAGGATAGCCTGCAGGGAATGACATATCTCAGTGGTTGCTGCCTTGTCAGAGTCAATTGAGCAGTAAATGCAATAGAAAGATGCTAGTTATTTTGGGCGAAATTGGGGACTTCCATTTCAAACTTTCTACTACCCATTGATGTAGAAGAAAGTTGAGCACTTATTACGTCACTAATTCCCACTGATCACGTGAATTTCATAGTCCACGGAGCGCAGAGGTCCCAGATCTGCAGCAAGCAGTACCAAGGAACGACAAAATTGTTTTGCCCTTTTACCTCCATTTTTCTCTCCCACATTCCTATGACCGCACACTGTCACAGATAGCTTTTTCCGATTTTAAAATGTCCACAAGTTCATACAATAAGCAGGATGAATAGTTAGCAGCTTCTTTCAGGGTAAAACCTTCTTCGATTTCTACTTTTACCTGAGCTAAAGTCGATCAGATCAGACATGAAAGAAGCAAGAAGCTAGGAGGAAGCACTGAATAGCGCGACTGAAGCCTCCAGGGTACACTTAGCACATGATCAGAGTTTGCATGCAGTAGCCTTTAGTACTTGCAATTTTTTACTGTTTTAAAACCTCCTGCATGTCAGCCAAACATGATTAAGTAAAAAATACCAGCAGCTAATGCCGAAGCCTAGGGAATGTCACTTTTATAACATGAAGGTGCACAAAAAGCAGCATGCTGGGCTGCATGACACAATATACTCCCTCTCAAGTTTTACTAGTGGAACTGTTTAAGCCCAAAGTAGGTCTGTTTATCAACAATGTAAGCTGGCAAAGCGGGGAATGAAAGAAGAAAAGCAGGAAAAAGGGAATAAAATAAAAGATCATAGTCAAGCTTAATACAGTACAAGTAGTGAGAAAGAGAAAAGGGGGTGAGGGGGAATGAAGTGACAGTGAGGAGGAGGGTGAATATAGCATAGTTGAACAGAAAAAATAGAGAAGGAATGTGAGCTGGTGGTTGTACATATGCTAGAGAAAACCATTAACTCTGCCATTCCCTCACTCTTTGCGTTACTAGTGCATAGTTGCCATGATTTATTTTTTTTCTTCATAATATTAGGTCACTCGAAAAGGCATGCGCACACACCAGTCGGTCGACAGCTGCCTGCTCGTGCAGCACGGCAGCCGAGCGTGCAAGCCGCAGCAAGAAAGCACACTCCCTCCGCCCCAGCTGCAGCCGCAGGGGTGCCGGCACGTGCAGCAGCAGCGGCACATGCGACGCCAGCGATGCCGGTGCAGCTATCCAAAGCATGATGGGCAGTGGCTCCACAAAAGCACGTGGTCTCGACCCGGGTCGTTCAACAAATTCGGCCCAGCAGGGATCCAGCTGCACCGACCAGAGGGACGCCTCAACCTCGGGGTCTCCTGGAACATCACAATACACAAATTAACGACTGTAGATTCCTCTTTTGTGACATTTGTCCAAAGCACAAAAGGAAAAGATGCCACTACAGAAGTAGTTGCTGAGGTTGTGTTAGATGTTAAACAGAATTTAGACTGCGTAAAAACAAAACAAGAGAAATGGATCAAGGGTTTCTTTCTTTGTTAAACACAACTTCATAAGCTCTGTAGAAAGAGGCAGATCAACATGAAAGATCTCGCCACATTATTTTATAGGCCCAAAGCAGAGTGACAGAGTGACGGAAGCAGCCTGAGTCCGAACCACCAGAGACGGGAACTTCTATCTTGCTCTTCGAGCTGCCAGATGAGCAGCACGAGAGGCGCGGCATAATTGCTAAGAAATGTAAGAAATGATAACGAGGATGATGATGCAGGCTGATGATAATGGCACTACAGATTACTACTCCACTGCAGAAACGAGCCCAGAATTAACAGTATGAGGACGTATGTACAAGAGTGTTCGTGACACGAGACAGGGCCCTCCATGGACAATCCAAGTTGTTAACATAGAAAGGCAAGGGTTCTTTATATTCTTTCTAGCGGACAGAACTGGAAGAAGTAAAGTGGGCAACGACTTTTGTCACAGTACACTGTGTGCGTACCCAAGTGGGTGTCACGAGGACCTGATGGGGACTGTCGAGAACACACCGGCAGAGCACTGATGCGAATGGGAATTTAACGTGCGCAGCACTGCATCAGTGCACAGCACTGATGCAGATATCGGTACGTAGATATCATGACTTGGAGCGGTGTACAAAGATAGGTCGACTTGACCACTATCGTTGGTAGTGAATAAGTAACGATGTAGACGTCAGGTAGAGGTGAATGACGCCTGGCGGAGTGCAGAAGGGCATGCTTGCATTCCAGCTATCTGCCTGCTGGTTCCCGGCTGCAGTCAAGAAGTCAGTAGGAGGTATTTTATGGCACCCAGCAAGCGTGAACTCTGAAGGAGCCTCAGTTCCCCTTTGACTTAGGGAAGCACCTTCAGCAGTCGACGCACAAGGGCTCATGCGCAGGTTGGTATGTCCTATGGCTGCCGCAACGGGAGGCGTGGCATGTGCGGTCTGCTGTGCTATATGCAGACTAGGCACGTTGTCCTCAGGAGTGTTGGTCATAGTCACAGCGTCTCGGAAGTTTGGCCGTAGATGGCTGAGGGCTTGAACTTTGACCGCAAGAGACTGCGAGGGCTAGGCTGGTTGCTGCTGGCAGGACACACAGAGCGCTGGGTCCGATCAAAAGTCAGTTGGTTCGTCGACAGCAATGCCTCTACTACTGGGGGGCTAATTTCAGCCACGTCCATGTCCATGACAGACTCCAGAGCATGCGGTGAGGTATCTGTCATGAATTTTGACATCCCTGGGGTGTATCGGGCTGAGGAGGTTGAGGAAGACATAAAGATGGTGGGCACACCTGATGGACTGTTGTACGATGGCTCGGAGGAACGCATCTCTCGATGGGTAGGGCCAGTTGAAGTAAGGCCATTTTTTGACCCCGTCATCATGGTGGTCTGGTGAAGAACTCACTGTTCTAGTGACGAGATGCAAAGAAGAAGACATAGCTGGCGAAGCACAGTCTTGGTCAAGGGAGGTTTGCGGGCTAGGTGGTACCGCTCGCTGCGAAGCAGAGGAAACTTAAATGTCGCGTGTCCCCGCACACAGGCACTAAGCAAAGCCGTAAAAGACGAGTACCACAGTGCAGAGAGCATCGTATGGCTGCAAATATGGGAGCAAGATGGTGTAGCTCTACAAGCAGCGCATTGAGCGAGATGGTGTGCATCAACAGCTGTGCTGCAGGTAGGCCAGGTGGAAAGGCTTCACTGGCAGGCAAAGTCTCAGAAGCATGGCACCGGCTGCTTGTCGAAAGGCATGCTCTTCGGGTCACTATTGTAGCGAGAGACAAAGTGACGTGAACTATCTAGAAAAACGTGGGACCTACTTGAGTGCATAGGGATTGAGTGGTTCTGAGTCATTAGTATGATGAAGCTCGGACTTCACCGCAGATACGAATAACCCACCTACGGTATGTCTTCTGTTCTTGTGTTATCTCCTGCAGTGCAAAGATGCTCTTTTTTCATATGCCATGTTCACACTGTCAGAAGAATTCGCTTCTCGATAAAGCTTCCTGCGACCTTTTGTTCTTCTCATAACCGAAAGCTCTTGCACATCCATTTATTCAGTATCAGCAACATTATACTGTGGGGAATGTCTCGGGCGCCTTAAGGACATTGACTGAGCTTGCACCAGTCAACTGCCTGATCCAGCAACAAGCCTTCAGATCCCACTTCCCGCTCCCACTTCCACCACATCTTCCCCAGATGCCTTCCTTCTGTAATAACAATAATGAAGGACATAAGTCCGTCATGCTTGTTTTGCGTGCCGTGTAAAGAGAAATGAACTCTGAGTAGACGTGTTAAGACACACGACATTCATCACACGTCACAGGAAAAAATACAGCAAACACTGAGGTACAAATAGAGCAATGCAAACAGAGAGAAACTAAGCTTGATTTAAAAAGTGACCAACAAAAGTTCAAGGAAGCATGCTCAAAAACCTGAGGGCAAGATGGGTGGTACAACGGACGCTGAGGTGCAGGTCAAAGGCGGATAGAAGACGCGATGGAATGTCTCACGGGTTGAAGTGCGACACTATGGCGACGATGACGCTTGACAACGTGGAGTCCGACTACGAAAGCAGCTAACCCTTATCGGAGACGCAATGCTCCATGCGGGCAATGGCCAGCCCGTCCAGCGAACAGCTTGCTTTGAGACGCGATGCTTAGCACAACTGTGACCATTTGCCAGGCCACGTCAGTCACTGTGCCGAACAGCTGACCGCCAAGATGCCTCGCTGAGATCCGCGATGCCCTCGGCAAGAAACAGAACAGCAGGCCAGGTCGCGCTACGAGATGCAGTACTCGTGCTGGCAATGCCGCCCCAGCTGGTGATTAGACGGCAGCAGCGTCGACGGCCACGTTCTCTGGCTGGAACCTAGGCTGCCAGCATCCGACGCTTCGACCCGCTGTCTTTCATCTGCCACTGCTTCGGCTCGTTCCCAGCCCCAAAGCTTCCCGCCACGTAATCTTCACACGTGGTCCAATCATAGCGCACCACATTTATGGACCAATACAAGTCATCAGCTGATTGGATAGCTGATTGGACAGCTTCACGTGCACAGATGGCTCGAAATCATATGCACCTTGCCCTGCACTTTCGTTGTTGTCGTCGTTTTCATCATTCATCACACCTTCCATCCATTGATTCTGATCTTCCTGTTGCTCAATGAACCCAACTACTGACACTTCTCGGCAGCTTCTCAGATGTTTTTCGACTTCAAACAAACCAATATGGATCGAACATATCCAATCGTTCATTGTACAGACCCTGGCATCCATGCACCATTGCATCAGTGTCCATACTGGGTTTCACACACGTAATGCCAGGTTATTCATGAACAGGTGACTGATAAGCTTAATCGTGGCATCATACAATTGTCCAACAGTCTGTGGGCCTCCCTGGTGGCACTTGTCAAAAAGAAGGATGGTACCATCCGATTCTGTGTGGATTATAGGCTTAACAAGATCATGCACAAAGATGTTTATCTGCTCCCCAGAATCGACGATGCTCTCGAATGTTTGCAAGGGGCAGAGTTCTATTCCTCGCTGGACCTTCGGTGTGGGTACTCGCAGGTACCCATTAATGATGTTGACTGCCTCAAGACTGCGTTTGTAACTCCAGACGGTCCATACTAGTTTAATGTGATGCTGTTTGGCCTTTGCAATGCCCTGCTACTTTCGAGCGTCTGATGGACAACATACTTTAAGACCTCATATGGCAGATATGTCTTCGCTACCTCGATGACGTCACCTTTTTTTTTTTTTCTGAAAGACTTTGACACACTTTTCCTGCGCCTCGCAAGTGTCCTGGAATGCCTCACACATGCAGGGCTTCAGCTGAATTTGAAGTGTCACTTCGCCACCCGGAAGCTCCCCATCTTAGGGAATGTTGTCAGCAAGGACAGTGTTCTACCTGACACAGCAAAACTCCATGCCATTACACAGTTTCCTAAGCTATTGACTTCAAAGGAACTCCAGAGCTTTATAGGCCTATTTTGGTACTTTCATCGATTCGTCCGTAATTACACCTTAATAATAGCCCCTTCAACATGCCTACTTGCTGACAGCCATGGCATTTCCGCATGGTCTTCCACCTGCAAAACACTACGGTCGAATAAGTGGCACGAGAGGCAAAGTGCAAGTGCTAAGAAATTATGATGATGCAGATAGATGATGGCAGCCAGCCTTACTTGGTATAGCATTATAATTTGTTGCTCTCGCATTCATTACAATGTATTCAACGCACCGTCGAGCCGGACGTGTTTTTGTTAGCTTCTCAGTTTTTCTTGTTCTTGCCATTTATTTTTTTTAAATATAGTTTTACAGTTTTGATTTTTCCTTCCCTTCCTATCATTTGATTTACTTATCTATTATTTTCTTATATCGCCACGCAGTCTTCTTGGACTTACGTAGGATGATGTAGGCCCACCTAGCCTGTTTCTCTTTTTCAATCGTTTTTCTTTTTTAGTAATGTTTTTTATTACCTCGCGCCAGCCGATGTTATTGTCTCCTAGCACTGCTTGTGGTGGACGAAAATCCTAGGACAACCTCTCCCTTGTGATTTACCATCAGCGAAGACTCTAAACGCTCACAAGCATTTGAACTTCTTCTCAGGGAGGCAAACAGCTTCCATCGGCAAGATGAGGCCAGAACACCGCTGTCACCTCGCCGCAGTCCTCACAAAGCTTGCAAGAGTTCTGCTCAGCCATGCAGGTACAAACGACTGGCAACGATTGTCTCTGGTTCCACGAACCTAGCACTAGCACGGCCATCCAGCCCCAGCCCCTTCAACTCCTTAGGTGCCATAGTTTGTCCAGCCAAGGAAGCCACTGCTGCCATCCTGCCTCGCCCTCCCTCCGAAGATGGCCATCTTACTGCCGAGACAAATTCCACAGAACAAGCTGCAGGGGAACATGGGGGCAATGTCTGAATTTGCATTCCAGAGGATAATCAGATGGGATAGTTCACGCTTCCAAACCAAAAACCTCCCTTTTACATCGAAGATGGGTGTGAAGAAAGTATAAGCAACCCAGCTCCCTCCCCGCCGTTCACAGCTACTTCGGGCATGACCAGTCTGATGGCACATGCTCGCCGTGGTTCAGGTGAGCAATTGCTTGTTCCCAAGAAAAAGAAGCCCCTCAATGGCCTTCCCTAATCCCTCGCGCCAATTGCGTGCTGGAACCACCAACAAACCCCTGTCCTGTCTGCTCCTCCAAGGGATCTGGCATCCAAGCCTGCACAAGGAGTGCAAAACTCTATGCCTCAATACGACACAGTCCTCCATTGCCCTGCGGGCAGAAAAACTACTTTTGGGCCGGCCTCTAAAGAGGAAACCTCTGCCTTCCTGGCACCGCTTAAGGGCGTAGAACTTGTGAGAGTGAACCATCGAAGAAACGTTGCTGCTGTGGATGTCCCTACCGGTGCCTATATGGACTCTCTCCTGGCCATGGCTGACATTTGCGGTGTTGCGGTGAGGGCCAAGCAAACTTCACACAGCGCTTGTAATGGGGCAATCTATAATGTTGATCCCGCTCTCGATGCGCAGCAAATCCGAAACAATATTTCATGCTGTGAGCCAGTTCTTGAGTGCTCTCGAGTGGGTCGAAACATAGTTTTACGGTTTACCAGCAACAAAGCCCCGTCAGACGAACTTTTCGAACAACGCTGCCGTGTTCCCGCCACACGCTTGCGTCCAACCTAATGTGTTTGCTGCTGCCAACACGGCCACACTGACGTCACATGCACTTCTCAACCACGCTGCGTATGTTGCGGTGGTCACCACCCCAACACCGTGTCCTCAGCTGGGAGGTCCAAAGGCGTTTACTGCAGCGACCCCCATCCAGCCACTGAGCCACGCTGTCCCCGATGGCAAGAGGAACGGCGTCTTCTTGAGGTAAGCGTTGAGTTGGCTCTGCCAATATTGTGACGCAAGGCGCTCGCCATGATGCGAAGCAAGGGCTCAAACTCGCGCTTAGAGCACGAATCTTGCACTGTTCAGGAAGACCTCTATTACGCGGCAGCCTCTGGCTGATTGTTGTTGACACTCACACAGCCTCCACTCAGCGTCCCTACACTTCCTGGCACGTGTGCACCAGCGACAAGAAGGACTTCATTATCTCCATCTTTATTGCGGATCTGCTATCCGCTATGAATTTCCAGCCCACCAGTTGTACTGTCCAACTGCTCTGAGCTGCAGCTCTGGCCACTTATGTTACACTTAAAAGTGATGACGAGTGATCTGAGTGAAGGCCAAGGCCATGCATACTGCAGTGAAACTGCCGCTTACTGCATTGCCATCACGCAGAGCATGCGGCAATTCTTCCCCTGCGCGACTATGACGTCCTTGCCTTGCAGGAGACGCATTCTCGCACAGTAGATGTTTCGGTGGCCGGCTGCATTGGCTACAGCAGTCCCACTGTGTGCACCAGCCAAGCACAGCATTACATGCCGCCATGCCACCCATAAGCCTGGGAAGCCACATGCAGGGCGATACATTTGTGCTACACTCTCTTATGCGCTTGTCCCTACTGAACAATTCTGCAGTGCAACGACTTCGGGCGTTGCTGCCACTGTGCTGATAGTTTCAACGGTGTTGGCACTCGCTACGGTAGTGTCAATGGTGTTGACACCATCGTCGCAAGTGTTTATGTGCGTCCTGTTATTGTGGCCAACTGCACAGTTGTGCCGCGTCTTGCCACTGCGTTCGTGCGCGACCACGTACTGTGTGGAAACTTTAACGCGCATCACGTCAGTTGGGGGTGCCATACCACAGATGCACGTGGTTAAGATCTTTGCGACACAATCAGCTCGTGGGTCATTTGGTACTGAACTCCTGTGAACACACCGTCATCCGTGGCAGCGTGACGTTGACTATGATAGATTTGACGCCTGTGTCAGAGCGCTGCTCTTAAGTGCGGCGGAAGCATCACTACTCGGTCATGCTACTTCCGTGTCACCCCAGTCGTGGTGCCGCTCCCGAATACAGAGTTGTGTGGTGGCCACTTTTTCACGAGCTGTGCGCGAAAACAGAGCAGTGATTTCTTTTTGCGCATCGCGGACTGCACTGAGTGTGACAACGCACTCTGCTGTTCCTGCTTGCATGTCCTGCCCTGACATCAAGCTGCTCAACCTCAACGCAGTGCACTAGCGCACACAGAGGCGAGCGCTAGTGCACTGCGCGAAAACAGAGCAGTGATTTCTTTTTGCGCATCGCGGACTGTACTGAGTGTGACAACGCACTCTGCTGTTCCTGCCTGCACGTCCTGCCCTGACATCAAGCTGCTCAACCTCAATGCAGTGCACTAGCGCACACAGAGGCGAGCGCTACGCTCTTCTGTTGGCGGCGCATGGACAGAGACAACCGACTGGACACCGTGTGGCTACCTCACGCGCAGCGGCTATGCGATGGCAGCTTGACGGGCATCTGTTTTTCTCTGAGGAACTCACGCCGCTGTCGCCGCAGTGTCTCATCTTGTGCATGATGATTAATTCGAAAGTGTCGTGATACCCAGTCCTCGCAATAGCCGTTGCGCAGGGCATCACTGAGAGAGAGATTGATAAACTGCTTGCACCCTCATTTACCTCTCCTTCTTCTTCAAATAGAGTGAGTGTTACTAGTGTCAAGGCAACTGGAGCGTTCGCCCTTCCTGCCGTGGAAACCGCCATCTCGGATGACATTCACTCACTCTGCGAGGAGGATTTCTCTCTCATTGAACTGGAACGGGTTCTCCTCAGAAGGCGCAAGCGCAGTGCCCCTGGTCAGGACAGAACCACACATCAAATACCGAGAAACCTGGATGCCTCCAAGCACCCTTTCTTGCTGGATGCCTTCAACAGAGTTTGCTTCAGTGCTGTCCTCCCGGATCAGTCGTGCTCCGTTACTGTGTTTCCTGTTCTCAAGAAAGGCAAACCGCCACACTCAGTCAAGTCATGTAGACCAATCTCCTTTACCTCTGTGGCGGGCAAAGCGATGGAAGACATGGCCCTTTATCGACTGCAGCGAATCGCAGATGCTCACACTGCTTTCTTATCAAAACAGTGTAGATTCCGGCTTCATCACCCGACAGCTGACTGCATCACTGCGATTGTGAGCACCCTGGAGCAAGCTCTACACAATAGAGAAATAGGCCATTCTACTCCTCCTTGACATACAGTCGGCGTTTGACTCGCTCCCTCTGCGTCCATCATCAGTGCTGTGCACGCGCTCAGTGTCAAGGGCAAACTCTTGAACTACGTTCAGGCCTTCCTCACCAACCGGATGTTTACTGTGCACGTGGGTGGGGCGACAACTGCACGGCGTCCCGTCAGCTGCAGCGTCGCACAGGGCAGCGTGCTCAGCCCTTTTTTGTTTAATATGAAACTCGCACACACGAAGAGCCTTCCAGAAATAACTGTGTTCACTGAACGCTTGGTTGTGTACTCTGACGACGTCACTCTTTATGTGCGTGGACCAACCCGTAAGTGCTGAGCGGTGTGCAACTATATGCAGGAGGCCCTTCAGTGTGTGGCCACCTTCATTAGAAGCATCAGCCTCACAATCTCAGCGCCGAAAACCGAGGGCCTCATCATTCACCCTTGTGCTAAGGCCCAATGACATTTTCCGTGTCTTCAGCTAAAAGCTGCGCCGATAGCTTGGCGTAACGAAATTCGCTACCTCGGCCTCACGATAGAAAATTGCCTCCGATAGTTTCCGGCGGTATGACGCGTACACCAGATGATGCGTTGCGTGGAATCAACTGTGCATCGTCTACTTGCCCGTGGCAACGACTGCCTGCTACCTTCGCCTGCACAATATACGAGGCGATGGCTCTATCTACATGCACTACGCACTGCTGAACTGCAAACTCCAAGCACTACAGTGGTGACTAATATACCAAAACCAACGCCGCGCCATCCTTATGTGTCACGGAATGCCTCATAGTTGTCGTGTGGACAAGACACTTGAGGAAGCTCGCACGTGGCCTGCGTGGCTCATGGCGGACCTGCGCACACCGTGCCACTTGAAGCGTCTCCACCGGGCACCCGATGATGGCCCCCTGCTCGCCCGGTTATGTGCTTTGCGAAATTCCTGTGTCGGTCAACTCCTGGATGTCTACGACGGCGTTGTAGCCGACGATCCCGCGCGCTCTTCACGCTGGCGAGCGCCCCTTCAAGTGAATCTGCACTTGCCAGGAGTCCGATCGAAGCGCCACACTCAACTTAGTGCCATGACACAGGAGGTGGCAGGGCGAATGTCCGGGGGCCTGGCTGGGAGGACGCAAGTGTTCACTGATGGATTTGTCCTGTGGGATGGCTCTGTTACGGCCGCATCCACAGTTCCTCAGCTTGGCATGGAGCGACAGTACCGCTTGTGGCATTGTGCATCTTCAACAACAGTTAAGCTAGTCGGGCTTCTATTGGCTGCTGACCTCCTACACGAGTAGCGAGCGGTCACAAGCGCAGCAATGTTCTGCAATTCAAAGCGTGCCCTGAGCCAGCTCTCAAGGGAGGAACGTGGCCCGCTCCTGGCTCAGCACGCTGCACGCAGCCTACTTGCCCTTCAAGAGTGTGGCTGTACATTGTGCTCCAGTGGCTCCCTTCACACCGGGGAACGAGGCTGTCGACGAACTTGCCAAACGAGCACACTCCACTGAGACGCCACTAATGAACTACGCAAACTCTTTTGACTTGGCACACAGCAACCTTCGCCCCGAGTTAGCGCGCAAGCATCCTGATGCTCGGGTTACCGCAGGACACAACCTCCTCCCATGTAAGCAGCTGGTTTCACCCACCGCGACTGACTGTTCCTCCTACCTGAAAACCGGCTCCCTATGGCCAGCGTAACGTAAGCATTGTCTGCGCGGCAAGATCTCACCGAACTGCGCCAATTGCCGCTCGGTGGAAACATTTTTCCACCTCTTGTGCGAGTGTCCTGCTCTCGTATATGCGCGCCGGTGGCTCGTCAAGAAAATACCGCCTCGCGGGACTGCCATGTGCGACCCTGCAGGACATCCTACATACCACCAGCTAAAAAGATTACCGCCGCTATGCCCTTGTGGCCTTACTTAAAGAAGCACCAACTCAACAGAGCAACTTTTATAAGCCGCTCGCCACAATGAATCATGTCCTTCTCCCATCTCGAGAGTTTCCTTTTTCTCGCCCTTCATGTAGCCGCCCCCCTTTCTTTCTACCTTACTTCCTCTCCTTCACTCTTACTGTCCCTTCAGTCCCCGTTCCCTCGGGAGTATGTCGGTTGAGTTGTCCTCACACGTGACACAGTTATCATGCACTCCAGATCAATTTTTTTACCTTTCTCCTTTTACTAAAGAATCACCCCCCCCTCACTCCTCCCCATGTTATTGCTAAAGCTAATCCGCTAATCGCGAAGTCTATGGCCCTTCGAACTTGCGGCGCAAATGAAAACACATGATGGGTCGATCTCCGAAGATCCTAATCTGGCATCTCCTCTGTAGTGACGACATAGTTGTCGGCATAAAAAAGAAAGAAAAAAAAAGCTCAATGTTGTCAGGGGCCACCCCATGCAAGCGCAGTGACACCCAGCACACGTGCACAGTGTTGAAAATGAATCGCGAATGACATGAACACTGCCGAAAACTATTGAATAAAGTGCCCTCCACATCCAGCGCAACTCTACATATGTGACGCTAACTAAATACGAGGCACTGCAAACAAAAAAGTTGTTTTCTTTTCTTTCTTTTTTAAAAGGGGAGGGCGCATGCATCTTCAGCGGATAGAACGCTGGCAATGCCGGCTAGTGGGGAACAGGCCTGCATGCTCTTGCCTGGAAGTTACCGAAGCCATGAGGGCGCCGTGCACGCGCTGTCGCCGCTTCGTGCTTCATCGCAATCGGGCAACAGCGGAAGATACATGCTCGTGCACAAATTACAAAATCCGAAGCAAAAGTGCTAGATTATCTGTCGCGAAAATTCGTTATATTAAGGTTGTCTCCCAGTGTTACTTTGTTACATGGAGGTCACAAATACATGTGCTTTTATGGAGTAATGGAGGGGAATATAAAAACTTTGTTATATCGAAGAATTCGTTATATGGAGGTTCGTTATAAGCAGATTTACCTGTACTGTAGTTTCATCTACAGTGGTTGTGGCAAATGACAACCACGGTTCTGTGTGTGTGTGCTGGGCACTGCACGTAATTCTGATGGATCTGGGGCATGATGCTCTCAGTCGTGGTTTGAATGTTTCGGCAACCAAGTTCCTATCGCCCGACCTGGTGTGGAAAGGTGTTCGTACCACCGAAATTATACTTTGTTGATGTCCTGGCGACGATGCTTAAGGCAACTTGCACACACAAGGCCGCACACACAAGGCCGCAGTTTCGTCCAAGTGTTGCAGTGCCTTGAAGCACGCTGGCGTGATTTGTTACAGTTTCCATTAGCTTTGCCAGAGGAGCAAATATTACGATCACTTGCAGAGTGCTTGTATTATCTTTGTCACGGCAGTAAGAAAAACCCACTCGTTGGAACTTTGGCTCCAGAAACATTCCTCGTTCACTGACTCCTCATCAGTCAAAGTCTTTCTCTCAGCATCTGTCTCATGTGAATCTTGTAGACTTCATGTGGCCTCAGTTGACCACTGTTTTACGTGGTTATTCTAAAAAGTGAATAAGGAGCAGGCACCCACCATTGGAGCGTTGCTGCTGTCCCTGCAGGAAGCACGGGTGCACAGGCGGGGGATCGGGGCTGGCCCCTCCTCCATCGGGCCGCCAGGGAAAGCTGGTGGTTTCGAAGAAAAGGGGACCCCTGCCCAGGGCCTCCAGGCAGGCACCCCTGTCGGCCGGACGCCAGTTGGTGGCCACCGCCCGTGAGCAGCCGAGCTGCAACTCGCGACTTTCTCCGCCACCCGAGGAGTGCTCCTCAGGCCACAGAGGGCGCTCACGCTCAAACTGGGGCACTGCAACCTGCGCATTCGAGGATTCACCCACATCTCTAAACAAATGTTCCCACAGCAGCGCATATTTAACTTTATATACATGGCTCACGCACAGTTTGTACCAAAGGCTTTCATGTCGAGTGGTTGCAGCCAAATTGAAATGCACGAACGAAGGAAAGAAACACGAAGACAGTGCTAACTTCGTGTTTCTTTTTTTTCTTAATGTTCTTAAATTTATCTCCGACTACTCAACATACCAGACCACCAACTAGCCCAGATGCAAACCATTCTAAAGGCTTTGCACATGCAAAAAGTCCTTCCCTTCTTCAGTGCATCTGCATCTTTATGATGATGATGAGTAGTTTTTAGTGGCGCAAGGGCCAATTGATGGCCAAAGAGCGCCATTTCAATTGACTACAGATATGAACAATGATATGGTGCGTGGCTGTAAAGGGGCCTTAAAATTTCTCACTTTAACGCGGGTTAAAACATGAAAGTAATAAAATCATGACAGTGGCGTGACATATGTGTGGTGATAGCTGATGGCAAAATGTCATGATAATAAAACCATGATGAAGATATAGTCACCGCAGCCACGACCACTCTATAGAGGTCGTGCTACGGATGACCTCGAAATATCGGGTGAAAGCTTTGCACTTCTTTTAAAAATGTAAAAAGTGTTTGCAGTTTAAAAAGCGGATCCCTACCGATGAGCATCCCAGGGTGTAGAGGGAGCTGCTGTCGGTAGGGCAGTAAAAAAGTGCTTTTTTCTTAGAGCATCTAGCTCATTGCACTGAACGAGAATGTGGAGAACCGTAAGGGGCTCTCCACATCTCTCACAATATGGTGGATCACCGGTAGACAGAAGAAATGAATGTGTAGAATGTGTGTGTCCAGTCCTAAGCCTTGTTAGTATTACTTCCGTGTGTCGTGATTTTGACAGTGGCGGCCAATAACCTAGTTGCGGCTTAATAGCATGGAGTTTATTATGTTTGTT
Organism: Rhipicephalus annulatus; assembly: GCA_013436015.1. NCBI lineage: Eukaryota > Metazoa > Arthropoda > Arachnida > Ixodida > Ixodidae > Rhipicephalus > Rhipicephalus annulatus. The sequence goes on along the minus strand of WOVY01009724.1, from coordinate 242,315 downwards.
TATCCCACATGCTCTGCCAATACCCCCTGAGCTTTCGTTTTATAAAAGGTTTTAAGTCAAGTGCAGGGACTGGTGTTGGTGCATTGGCAGTAGTGACATTGGCGCAAGCAGCCAGATTGACGGCCAAAACGTTCCCTTGTATTTCACGGTGCCCTGGAACCCAGCAGACAACGACATGCTGTTTTGATGTGTAGAGTGTGCACAGAAGTGAGTAGAGTGACACCAGCACGGGGTTCTTGTGTTTTTTAGGAGTTTTCAGGGCTTTGACCACGCTTAGGGAATCTGTGTATATTACCGCCTTTTGTAATTTTATCTGTTTAATGTGTTTTACGACCGCCAGTATTGCGTAAGCTTCTCCTGTGAAAATGCTTGCATTAGGATGAAGAACGCCGGCCTCAGAAAAGGATTGGCCTATTGCTGCATATGACACAGAAGTGTTTGACTTTGACGCATCAGTAAAGAACTCAGGGCATGTGTATTTATGTTGTAGTTCTAAAAAGTATGTATGTATGTGTGCAAGTGGTGCGTGCTTTGTGACATCAACAAAAGAAACATCACAGTCTATAAGCTGCCACTGCCACGGTGGCAGATATGTTGCAGGAGCCATCAAACTGGGTTCAAGAAGAGGCACACCTGTTCCTTCGGCCAGGCTCCTTACACGCAGCGCGTAGGGCTGCCTAAACGAAGGTCGGTTCTCGAACAAGCCAGAACAAGACAAATCATTAATTGTGAAATGGGAAGGATGTTTCTTGTCTGCCTTCACCTTCAAAAAGTACAAAAAGGACAGGGAACATCTTTGTAGGTGGAGCGACCATTCATTCGAATCCACGTACAGGCTCTCCACAGGGCTGGTGCGGAAAGCACCCGTAGAGAGGCGAATGTCTAGATGGTGGACAGGGTCGAGAATTTTCAAGGCCGATGGTGTTGCCGACTGATAGATTATAGCACCGTAATCTAGGCGTGTGCGTACGAGGCTTTTATATAAGTTAATTAAACATTTCCTGTCACTACCCCATGTAGTGTGTGACAACACCTTCAAAATGTTCATTGTTTTTAAGCACCTGTCCCCTAAATACTTGATGTGTGGGATGAAAAGTTAGCTTAGTGTCTAATATGAGACCGAGAAACTTGTGCTCGGTCTTCACTGACAGAGGTTGACCATGCAGGTCAATGTCGGGGTCAGGATGGAGGCCTCTCTTTCGGCTGAACAAGACACAAGTGCTCTTTTGCGCGTTGAGTATAAAACCATTCTCGTTTGCCCATTGAGATACCTTGTTCAACCCTAGTTGAACTTGACGTTGGCACATTGAGATGTTGCAAGATTTGTAACCAATCTGCACATCATCGACATATATGCAGTAAAAAATATTTCGTGGGAGAGACAGGTGCAAGGAATTCATTTTAACTATGAAAAGTGTACAGCTCAATACACCTCCTTGTGGCACTCCTGTTTCTTGGACAAATACTCGAGATAAGACAGTGCCAACTTGGACACGGAATGTACGGTTGGACAGGTAGCTTTCGATAACTGTCAACATTCTACCCCGCACACCTAAATGTGACAGGTCTCGCAATATGCCGAAGCGCCATGCAGTGTCATATGCCTTTTCCATATCGAGAAACACAGAAAGAAAAAATTGCTTATGAACAAAAGCGTCGCGAATTTGTGCCTCGATACGGACAAGGTGGTCAGTGGTGGACCGAGCCTCTCGAAACCCACACTGGTATGGGTCAAGTAGGCCACTAATTTCAAGGAAGTGCATCAGGCGCCTGTTAATCATTTTTTCGAAGACTTTGCAAATATAGCTGGTTAACTGCTATTGGCCTGTAGCTGGAAACTGAGGCCAGTTCCTTGCCTTGTTTTAGAATTGGGATAATGATAGCTTCCTTCCAGGCTGAGGGTAGCTCGCCAGAAGACCATATCGCATTATAGAGAGAGAGGAGAGCTTTCTGGGTTTCAGTGGGCAGGTGTTTCAACATTTCATATGCCACACGGTCCGGGCCTGGGGCAGATTTATTGCAGCAGGCAAGTGAGGCCTGCAGTTCAGCAAAACAGAAAGGTTCGTTGTATGCCTCATGTGTTCTGGGCTTGCGCTCTAATCTCTGTTTTTCTATCGCGGTTTTGTATCGTCGGAACGCTTCACTATAGTGTGTTTAGCTGGAGACCTGTTCAAAGTGCGCTCCGAGAGTGTTTGCCTGGTCTTCCAAACTCTCCCCTTGTGTGTTCAATAGAGGAAGCGGATGTGCTTCTCGTCCTGCCACCTTACCAACCATGCTCCAGACTCTCGACTCATCTGTGTATGAGTTAATGCCCGATACGAATTTGTGCCAACTTTCTCTTCTCGCCTGTCGGTGCGTCCTCCTTGCTTGCGACTTGACGTTCTTAAAGTTTACAAGATTCTCGACTGTGGGCGAGTCTCTAAGCAACCTCCATGCCTTATTTTGTTTTTTTCGAGCATCACGGCACTCATTATTCCACCATGGGACTCGTCGTTTGCTTGACGGTCCACATGTTTGGGGAATACATTTTGCTGCTGCATCAACCAAGAAAGCTGTAAAGTAGCATACAGCATCCTCTATGCTCAATGCCGTCATGTCAGTCCAAGATAATAAAGTCATTTTTCGAAAGTTTCCCCAATCAGCTTTGTCGGTGAGCCATTTGGGAACTTGTGGAGGACATGTATTTGTTATTGATGAGCTGATAACGATAGAAAAATGGTCACTACCATATGAATCATTAATAACTTCCCATTTAAGTAGAGGCAGGAGTGATGGGGATATTATGCTGAGGTCTATTGCTGAGTACGTATTGTTAGCAATGTTGTAGTATGTTGGCGCTTTCCGATTCAGAAGGCATGCACCGCAAGAAAAAAGAAGCTGTTCAATCAGGCGACCTCGAGCATCGCAGCGAGAGTCACCCCACAGATTGCTATGTGCATTGAAATCTCCCAGAAGAATATAAGGTTCTGGAAGTTCGTCTATGAGGGACTCGAATTCATGCTTTTCGAGACGGTGTTGTGGAGGTATGTATAGAGAGCAGATGGTGACGAGCTTATTCAATAGAACTGCTCGAACAGCCACCGCCTCAAGGGATGTTTGTAATGTTAGGTGTGTGCATGCAATCCCTTGATTGACTATAATGGCAACACCACCGGATGGCACAATGGCATCATTCCGGTCTTTCCGAAAGATAACGTAGTGACGTAAAAAGTTGGTGTGTTTCGGTTTCAGGTGTGTCTCTTGTACGCACAGCACTTTAGGTGTATGTTTGTGTAAAAGTTCCTGGATATCGTCGAGGTTTCTCAACAGTCCTCTGACGTTCCACTGTAGTATTTGTGTCATTTTAATTTAGTGTGGTGCTGTGCATACAGAGGTGTTGCGTTAGTTTACAGGGCCTTTTGAGGGCCCTGTGATTCGAGGTTTTTCTTTTTTGGCGCGCTCCAAGGAGTTGCGCCTATCCTTCGGCGTCTGAGGCGCCGGAGGAGTGGGACTTGTATCCATCACCTCGTGTGAGGTGGTGGATGGTGCCTGCTGGGCAGGCGCATTCACTGAACTTTCGGACCTGACTGCACCTGCAGTGGTGCGAGGTTCAGCAGACACTAGGGTCTGCCGGCCCTGTTTGTCAGGTGGCGGAGCAGTACAGGCTGCTCCAGCCGGGGGCGCTGGTGGCACGACCGCGGCCACGCACTGTGTGGCATTCGCGGGTGCCGAGGCATGTGGCGCGGCGCCCCGGTGCGTCACATCTGCAAAGGAAGGATAAAATGGGTTGTGTATTGCGAAGCGTTGGCGCGCTTCTTGGAATGTGAGATTAAATTTAACTTTAAGTTCTACTATTTGTTTCTCTTTTTTCCATGCGGGGCATGATCGTGAGTAGGCAGCGTGATCTCCTTCACAGTTCGAACAATGAGTTGTTTCTGAGGTGCAGTTGTCTGATATGTGTTGAATGGATGCGCACTTTGCGCAAGTGGCACGCCCTCTGCAACTCTGCGATCCATGACCGAAACGTTGGCACTTGAAACATCGACGAGGGTTGGGAATGTATGGTCTTACACGAAGCTTACAATAGCCGGTTTCGATTGATTCTGGTAGGTCACTTGTTCCGAAGGTAATTATTACGTGTTTTGTAGGGGTCAGTTTGTTGTTGCGTCTTATTGTTATTCGTTGGACTTTGACCACGTTCTGGTCCTGCCAACCTTCGAGCAGCTCACTTTCAGAAAGCTCAGTAAGATCATCATCAAAAATTACGCCACGGACAGTGTTCATGGACCTGTGTGGGCCCACCGAAACAGGGGTTTCCCCAAAGGCCACAAGCTTAGACAGCTTTTCATACTGAGCTTTGTCACGAACCTCCAGAAGAAGATCGCCACTTCCCATCTTTGTTACTTTGTAACCTGGGCCTATTGCTTCTGTGAGAGTTTTGGAAACGAGGAAAGGTGAAATGGCTCGGACTGTCTTCTTTTCGTTTTGACTGTGAATTACAGTGGTACTTTGGGAATGTCGGCTTTGGTGTGTTAGGCAAGAAAGTATCTTCGGTGCGCCACCTTTTTAGGGAGCGATCAGGAAGGGGGGGAAAAGATTTTGCCATAAAATACAATAAAGTTCGGCAGCGATGGTGGCCACCCACCACCGAGCCCAACAAGGGGACGCTACAAGGTTGACTAGTGAACACTTGGAGACGCCAGCCATGCATCGCCGCTATAACCGAATATAACTACCCAAGGTTGGGTAACTACACAGGGTTAACCCTCGCCGCCAGGAAATTCTGAAGTAAACGGAAAAGAGGAGAGGACAGGACAGATAAAAAGTAGAGATAAAGACGAAGATGTAGGAAGAGAGAGATAGGAAAAGGCGACTGCCGATTTCCCCTGGGTGGGTCAGCCCAGGGGTGCCGTCTACGTGAAGCCGGGGCCAAAGGGGTGTGTTACCTCTGCCGGGGGGCCTTAACGGTCCAATCACCCAGCGTCGGCTCAACCCCCAGGATCCCCTTTTCCCCGAACACGGCAAAGCCACGCACGGCTAGGCGTGGGAGGGAGTAGAAACTCCCCCATTAGCTCGGGTCCGTGGTGTCCCTACACACCAAACGCCTACTTGTGCAGGCGCCCCTGCGGGGATCTGCATCTTTATAGATGCAATGCATTTGTGGCAAATAACGGCACGAACATCATGGAGACTTCTTGAAGAAGAACACATTACAAGCACTGCACCACGGGCTTGTCTAGCACCTACATCATATTTGCTCTGATTTCACCTGTTATGGCTTTGTCCACAATCGTTTGCCACAGCCATTGCAAAAGAAACCACAATTGCTATTAAGGCAATCAGGTATGGTGACAACAAAACTCTGAAAGTGCACGTGCATCCAACGCTTTCTGGTCGGAGTGACTACCACAGTCACCGATAATGAAAACCTAGTAGATGTTTAGAGAACGTGACCAGCAGCTTCTAAGCTACACAGCTAGCTTAACGATAAATAACTAGCAATAAAAACATTTACTTTATTTTATTTATTTACTTATTCATACTGCAGTCTCAAGCAAAGACTATAGCAGGTGTGAAACATTGATAATGATATTTAAAAAGGCCGAATAGTATTCAAAGAAAATACATGATGTGAAAAATACAATGCAAACAGATAAAACAATGAGACCAAGAAAATGAACAAGAACAAAACAGAATTTAGCTGCAAATAGTGACTGTAAAATGCAAGAGTAAAAGAACAAGCTGAATAAACACAAAATAAATATAATTTCAAGAAGAAAATTTATAAAATTGAACAAAATTGTGCAATAAATTGGAACAAATAACAAAAGAAAAGTATATTTAACGATGCTAGCATGCTACTGAAAATATTTTTAAAACAAAGAAAGCGAGGCTTGTGTTACAATATTGTCTGGAAGGTTTTTCAAATTAACAATAGTTTTAGGGAACGAAGGGTATTTAAAGCAGTTTATTTTGTGGAAGTAAAGGTGTTATCGTGAAAAAATGTCTTTGCCTACTTTCATAACCCTGAGAATAATTGATAACAGGAGAAGAGTTTATGTTGTAATGTCCTTTAACTATTTGGTAAAATAATTTCAATCGGCGAATTCTACCTCTATTGCTAACTGAGGGCAAACCAAATTGTTTCACAAGTTCAGTAATTGATGAACGACCATATGAGTTATATATAGGGTCCCTAACTTTATGCAGTGGAAAATTTGGAATTCTGCAATTCCAGATAAATGAATCTGCGAAATTTTGCAGAACCCTAAGCATGCAAAATTCTGCGGCAATATTGAACAAATGCAAGAAGGCACACGTAACAATTTATCACACTTTCAGACTCGCAACATGCCTGCAATAATCAAAATTGGAGAAAGCTATTGTGGCACAGCATCAGATGATGCTTGGTGCTCTCTTCATTTAGAGAGTGACGCTTGTGTGACACAATGTCACCATAGCGACTGAACGATGTCTCTGCATCAACTAAGTTGATTTGTATTGCTAAGTATTTCAAGGCGATTGATGAAAGGGTTGGAGTAAGCTGCTCCATCCCTGCCCAGAAAGCCAGGCTATCAAAGTCTGATCCTGGATTTTGTTGCTTGAACACAAATAAAGCCAAGTCCACGTCACTGGTGTCAGTTTTTGTGCAGTCTTCAGGTAAATCTGCCATGCGGCAGCTAGAAGCTAGTGATTCTTCTGCAAGCTGCGGCACGGCTGTCAACTCTGTCCTCTTCTCCGGAAGGCACTCAACTTACAGAGGATCTAAGCACCTAACATCCTTGAAGAAGTGCCAGGTATTGGACTTCTCCAAGTATACGTGCGCTTTGTTAGCCGCTTTGGTCACTACAGCCTTCATCTTGCTTGCAATTTGATTGGCCTCATTATGTGCAACACCTTCACTCTTCAGCTGTGTTGCGAAATCCTCCTATGACGCTGCTTCAAAGTACCCCCAAAGCGTAAACAATGCATTGTACACTTTGTGGCAGGCTACGCACTGACCCTCTGCTGCTTTCAGCAAGCTTCAAACATTTTTCCAAGATATCACAATACAACGCATGCTGTACCTGAGCTCAATTGAGTCTTCACTAAGCAGGCTTCAGAAGAGAATCAACACACGCTACTTCACCATACTTCTGGTGGACTTCCTGAAGCAATGAAGGATAGTGCTCAAAGTAGGGAGAATGTTGTTCCACAGCCTCAATCCATGAATTCCATCTACTTAGGAGAGGAGCTGGCGGTGCTTTGGCACACTGAACTCCGCACTCTTCCAGATGTGATTTGTAAAAAAGCTCTCTTTATACTCAACAGATGAAAGGCCTTCTTCATACAAGCGGCAAACTTGTACACTAAGGGAAATGACGCCTGCAGTGTGCTGCCAACAATGTTCACTGTATGGGCTACACACGTAATGTGAACAGCACCCTCACAAAGTGGCTTTATGCACTCCCTAAAGGACTTCACCATGTAAGTGGCACTATCGCTAACAAAACCCAATACTTTCTCAAATTCAACTTCATACTTTGTCAGTGTTTTTGTCACGATGCGTCCAATGATAGATGAGTTCACTTCATCCACGAATTTCCCTTCCACGAGTACAGGTTGTAGCGCAGCACTCGCCGCTCTGGCTGACTGAACGAACAACACGTTCACAACCGATTTTGATCAGGTCGTCGGTTGTTTCATCTATAATTACAGAAACTGAGGTGCCTTGAAACATTAACTTTCAAATTTGCCTCGTGCTTCTCGAACAATTCTGGAAGTCGTCAGTGGAGCGCATCAAATCCAGGCACCGATCCGCCATTCCGAACATGTGTCTGCAGAAACGTTCTCAGTTTCAGATTCTCCGCCATCTCAAGGAGAATATTTGTGAATATCAGTGCACCAAAGAACTTGAGCACAACGTCGTTCCTCGCTTCACCAGCTGTGATTGGGGATTTCAACGTCTGCAGTCGACTTTGCTTTCTAGGCATTCCTGAACCCCTGGCTCCGTCTTCCGATGATTCTTTGCCGCTTTTTCGCTTAGAGGAGTCCCTTGTTCCGATATTCTTGCGATGACGGTCGCTCTCGATGTGCTCGTCAATAGTTGACTTGCGGCGATGGTGAACTGCTCTTGCCCAAGCCCGGCAAAAAAAGTACACCTCCATCTTTGTAAAACTCGGCGTGCTTGTATTCTCGAGCGCATTCCTTGGCAGTTTTTTTACATAAATGTGACCCTGAAGGCACCATGTCTATTCGCGTATCGATCTTGAAACAAAGCTAGAACGACCAAAGCGAAGGAGAACAAGGCCCACCAGAGAACATCTACACGCGGGCACACCACAGAGCACACGTGCAGCCGCAAAAGAAAACCAAGTACATTGGATGGGTAGGTGGCAATGGCTACGGCTATTTACGCCTACCGTTAAGCCTAATCAGTGGCGGCTTCAATTTTTCCTACTACTAAAAGACGACAAAGCAACATGAACCATTTTTCTATAAAGTAATAAAGTACACGAGCGCATTGATTCGCCGACACCTAATGCGAACTTTTTTCTTTTTTTGGGAAAAAAATTAGTAAAGAAATTTTCTCCGCCTTTCTATCGAGTGCGAAACCGGAACCACCTTCGCGACAGTGTGTTGCGAGCATGCGAGTTCATCACACAGCCCCGTTTCGCGCTAGACTAGTCTGCGTCATATCCGTTCCCAAAGAAGTGCAAATGGTGACTTCCCCATCCTATATTCAGAGCTCATACTAAAAGCAAGTTATTTTACAGGCTACAACGGTGTCGATTTTTTATTGCGCGCCTGAAAACTTGTTAGCTGGCGTTGCAAACAAACTTATGACTTTTCACGTTTCCGCAAAGGGAAAAAAAAACACGATTCCGTGTTTTCTCGAGGAATCAACCTGTTTTTCATATTTCAACGAAAAAACGTGAATTCCAGAATTTTGCACGGTATCTCGGAAGTGCGGAAAGCTAGGGGCCTTAGTTATATATGTAACGAACTACTTTTTTTTGTACATTTTCGAGTTTGCTGATACAATAAAATTTTGGTAGAACGAACACCACTTTAACGAACTTTTCAGATTAACAAACTTTTTAAAACTATCACGCAGACTGCTAATAGTTTCAATGTAAAATTATTTAACTACAACGTACTTCAAATACCGGACCTTTCATAATAGTGAGCACTAATTCAGTTCCGCATTATATTAACAACGCCTCAGTACTAAGAACTCAAGTTCTGAAATTCGTCGCGACCACCGGAGCGTTATTCAAGCAGACGACACAGCGAACGAACGCCTTGCTTCTTGGAAGATGTGGGATGGTGTGGAGGGGGAAAAAGAAAAACAAAAGGACGACTTTTTTCTCTATTTTTTCATTGAAACTTCAACGTTGCAGGTCTACAAGCGCAGAGGGGAGGGGCGAGGGAAACACGGGAGGGCAAGGTCAGCGAGGCAGAGGACAAAGTGGGAGTTGCGGAGCGGGAAGCATGGGCGCGGAAAACCTGAGACAGCGAGGGAGCAAAAAACCAAACCGAGGAATTTTATTTTTTCAGCTCTTTCTTTTTTATCATAAGAGGCGATGACAGCTGCGACGCTTCGGGCTTTTTATTGTCACTTCTACATGTGATCTAGGACTAGAAAGCCAAAAAAGTATAGGTGTTCTCTGAGGAGGCCTTGTCAGTTGTATTCATCTTTACAGTAATTACTTATCGTGTCGGCAAAGCAAGTCGGCATTCATGCTGCAATGCTACTACAATGAGTTCATCTCTGCTTGCAACGAAGAAGCGGAAGAAGTTTCACCAAGGAGAAAGTAAAGAATGTGGATGAACTGGGAGCCTTTTTGCTGCATGCGTCAAAAAAAAAAAAAAAAAAAACGCAGACTTCTTCAAGGAAACGTGCATTTTTTTGATGTTCACTAGCGCATTTGTTTTTTATTGTGAAAAACGAGTTCAAGGAACCACCGTTGTAAAGGTAAGTAATTTTGGTTAATAGAAAATAAGTATTTATGGTCCCCTGAAATTCGTTATACCGAGATTTACCTGTATTTGTTTTGGTGTATGGGTCCCAAATTGGTACAGCATATTCAAGGATGGGAGATATAATGAACTGGTATGCAAGAAACCTACAGTATAAAAACGTTTGAAGCATTTCGGTGTTCCAGCTGTTCACTTAGGGCTATGATGGCGTGAACGTCAGCACTCGTTTTCAGCAATGTCACGCGAAAGCTTTGACGTACGCATTCATGGCTGCTGCTGTTTCTCAGTGGTTTGCTCATTTGTGTCCTAGAAGGACATGAGCAAGTTCTTTCAATGGTAATTAATGTTTTGTCTGAACATGGTGCATCAAAAACTGATCTTGCAAATTCTGTGAAGAATACATAAAATTTTTGGGTGGTATTAAATATTTCACTTCCCTTTCAGATTTATATCATGAAATTTTACCATAGTGTCACACGTTCTTGCCAATACACAAAATTGCACGCATCGCTACACAAGCCAGCAAAATCATTAGCCTAAGCATGGACCACGACACCACACGACTGTTTCGCAGTTGTTCGATAAATTTAAGAATATCTAAGACTCAATCAACAGAATGTAATACATAGCACAATTCATAGACAGTGATAATGCGTTATCCAAATCTCATGAGAATGAAATAAGGTTTACATATTTACTCTTCCACATGGTAAAGCTTGCCCAATTCAGCCTTTCGTACTACTGGAATCCTTGACATGCTGAGTTTTGTTTGCTACAAAACCACATGCACGCAATTCTACATGGCAAATAATTAGTTCAGTCAGTCCTGTCACGAGTGAATGGAGGCTCGCTACCGTTTGATGGTGTAGGTATTTCAGACTCCGGAAGCTAATAGAAAAGTGGTCTATAGCGTGTAACGATGTTTATTGACTTATTCACTTTTAAGCACAGTGCGTTTGAATCCATGATTTTTCTTAGCGCCAAAATGTCGCTGCCTCACCTTTGGCAGGATCATTTCAACCCGCACCGCTAGAGGTGACGCTCCATTGGCACAGGACAGGTGCGCCTGCACACGTGAAAGCAACACAGCCATTCAGATTAGACAATTACCAGACAAGTGCAACAAAATAATAAACTACATAATAAGCCCAACTTAAAATAGCGTCAACAGAGAGGCGACTGTATGCATAATTTAACTATTGAAATGCGAGCGCAAATGTCAATGAAAGCTAAAAAGATCCCTGTTTTAATTGCACAAGTCACAATCTTGTTTCTCTTCCAAGCACTTGTGGTTTCCCAAATATTCAATCCATTTGTTTTCAAAAATGAAAATGAATAGAAATTAATGGTTGTGGTTCAAGTTAAAGGGCCACTCACCAGGTTCGACAATTTTGAGCTGACAAGCGCAATGTGTAGACAAGGCGTTCATAATCACGTCTGCCAAAATTTGCAACGCTACGTGCCGCGGAGATAGGTCAAATTTCAAGATGAAAGCTGCTCCCCCTCCCCTCTGCCGGTACACACGTAGAGAATGAGGGCATGACATGGGAGTAGGAATGGCCCTACGTACACGGCAATGCAGTTACGTTGGTCCTCTACGTAGACGACTCTGCTCTGACGTGGTCAACAGTATACCACGTGACATGGCAAAAATTATTTAACACAACATGCGTAGTTTATGTATTTGTTGCTTTAAGAGATGAATAAAACTTGAAATAAATAATGAAACGCAATAAAAAATTGCGCGCGTTTTTCTTACATTTTTTTCACGTGAAATGCTACGAGATGCGAGGCTAATGTGCCAGCGTTTCGCATGCGTTCAGGTACCCGCAGTCAGCAAATTGAGAAGACGACCGCCGTGGAACGCTCCTACGCGTTCGCGCGCTTATTGTGCTCATCTACTCTACCGAGTCTAAGTCAGCGTTTCCAAACCATCCCGCAGAAGCAGGCAGAAGACCACAAAATAATGCTGGTCAACAAAGCAACGCCGCTCGCGTGCACGGGGGCTGGGCTTGCACGGGCACGTCATGTGGACGTCACCTCTTGGTCGGATGCAGCAGAGCGTGGGGAAGAGATTTGGCTTGCGAATGTCACGCGGAAGAGCGGCAAGGGTTTCGAGCTTGCCTCCTCTCTCTCTCGTTTCGCATCGCTTCAAAAAACCTGTTTTCTCCCCTTGTAATGAACCTGATTCGAAAAATTTTTGTGGCAAAACGTTCCTCATCGAACAACCAACAACTTCCATTGTCTAACTAAAATTCGGTATGGGGCCTGGTGAGTGGCCCATTAAGAGAGTTACATTAGGCACATTATATCACAGTACAAGTTTACATAGTATAAGGGTCAACTGTCAGGGTAATTAACAAAAATCAATCGACTGAGTTCGTTTAAGACAGATTTATAAATTTTTTTTCTTACAAACAGCTGGGATTGTTGTGCCACCTGGAGGAGCACGTTGCAACCACTTGCCTTTCTCTAAGTGGCCTTAGAGATACAGTTAAACCTGCTTATAATAAATATCCCTATAACAAATTCTTCAGTATAACGAAGTTTTTCTATTTCCCGCTGTTGCTTTATTGAAGCACCTCTATGTAACAAAGTAACCGCGGGAGACAACCTCGATATAACAAACTTTCCCTAGGAACAAGCTACGAATTTCACCCCAGATTTCGTCATTTTTGGTACGAGCATGCAACTTCTGTGGGTGTCCCGCCGCCGGCAAAGCATGAAGCATCAGCGGTACGCTCTGCGTTCTCATGACCCTGGCGACAACCAGGCGAGAGCGAGCCATCGTTAGAGCGTGTGAGCTAGCGCAAGGCCAGCAGGAATATCTGCTGCCCGACGTGCCGGCGCTGTCGCCGTTCTTGCCATAACGGGCGCATGCATGAATGTTCCCTCCCTCCTAACAAAAATAAAGACAACTACTTTTGCGTTGGCAGTGCCTTGCAATTAGTTAGCATCATACATTTGCGGGGTCGCGCTGCATATGGAGGGCGCTTTACAGAATAGTTTTCAGTGGTATCCGTGTCGTTCCCTCTTCTTTTTCGATGCCACACCTTGCGCACGCAAGGTGTGGCACCCGACGATGTACATCTATGCCTTTTTTTTTCTTTTTTTATTGTGAACAATCGCAGTCGTCACTGCCGAGGGGTTATTATGCGCTAATGGAAACTCTCCGAGACCCCAGTGATGACGGATCTTTGGAGGTCGACTCGCCATGTGCTTCGGTCGTGCGCTGCGCCATGAGTCTACAGGCTTGTAGCCTTCACAATTAGTCAACTAGCTCTGACAACAACATGGCAGCGCCTTGAATGTGATACATTTAACTCGATAGCAAAAAATTATAACGTTATTCAAAGTAAGGCTCGCAGCAAATTCTTTTGAATCTGATATCACGGAATTCCTACAAAACGCAGTGTGAGCAAACACGGCCGCTCCAGGGAGAAGTGCTCTTTTTCACACAGTCTTCGCGTTGAAAGTGCACTGATATACTTGCCAAGATAGCACAGGCACCAACGATTGCGACTACCCTTAAAACCAAAGTTCACTATTGCTACTCGAGCGACCCCCCCCCCCCCCCCGTTTTTTCATGCTCGTTCAAGACGGGTGGCTTCATTTCTGTTTGAGCATTTGACGGCAGTTGTAACACGTGGGGGATGTTATCTTGTGCACCTTCGTGGCCATTAGAGATGGGCCGACCCATTTGATCTCTGCTTCAGCAGCACTCTCACATTTTTGCCCGCTCATGAAAGTTACAATGCACGGGGACATGTTATCAGTTTAGCCTTGCTACAGAACATGGCAGCGACGGTGGAAACCCGCCGAGAGTGTCCATATAATTGTAATAATAACAAAGTTTTTTACAGCTAGATAAGTGTATTAGTTTAGCTTTGCCTTCTGTCCCCCATTTGTTTATTTTGTGCATTCATTTTCCGAAATTTTCGTACCGAACTTGTATATAACGAAATCCTTTTTATAATGAATTTTTTAGGGAATTTGTTGATTTCATTATATCCTGGTTTAACTTTACGTCTTGTCAGCTCGTGAAAGACATGGTTGAACAAACGCAATCCTTCGCAGTGGTATAGCGGTTATGGTGCTCATCTGCTGACCCGAAGGTCGCAAGTTCTGTCCTAGCCACCGTGGTTGCATTTCAATGACGGCAAAATGCCCGAGGTCCGTGTACTTTGCTATGACTTTGCATGTTTAAAAACAACGCAGGATCGAAATTTCTGGAGCCCTCCACTACGGGTTTCTGATAATCATGTCATATTCTTGGTACATAAAATGCCAAATATTACAGTCGAATCTCATTAATTTGAACACGCTTAATTCAAACTTCCGGTTAATTCAAACTCACGATAAGGTCCTGTGTATGTGTATTCCAATGGGCAAAAACGCCCTGTAGTACGAACGCGCAAGCACTTGCGACGGTTAACTCGAATATACCGTGCTCCAAAAATGCTCTCAGCACCACGCCCAATACCGCTCCGACACCTCTGACACATCAAGGCTGCGTGCCAAGGAAAAGAAAAGCAAAGGCTGCAGTGAAACGTTTGCTCTCTCTCAAATGCCGATCTGCGACATGCCTGCGCCACGCTTCTTCCTTCTCCTTGCAATGCCCTGAGTGGAGAGGAAAAAAAAAAAGCTGGAAAGCTGTCGTGGAGTGTTGGCCCTTTCACACACAGGTGCCAAGCTTCCCCCTTTCCCGTCTCTGCACGTAGACCCTTCTCCTTTCAACAACGCGCGCGAAGAGAGCACAAAAAAATAAAAGCTGCCGTGGAGTGTTGGTTCTATCTCGAATGCGGATCTGCCTCTCTTCGCGTGGAGATCTGCTTCTCTCCTAATTTCTTGTCATGTGCTGGCCACGCTCTGGCTGTGGTGCAGAGGGTAGCAGCGGAGACGCAGTCGTTGCCATCGTCTTTAGTGAGTGTTGACGCTGTACATTGCCGCACGCAGCTTCTATTTTCAGGAGAATACTGAAGCTGAAGTAGAAATGCTTAGCAAGCTGAGTGCGAAATTGATTTACTCGCTGCAAGGCAAACGTGTGCAAACCTAAACCACCGATTACATCAATTAATGACGGGTGTCCTGTGATTTGTGAATAAATGTAAGTCTTCTGAAACTTCCCCCTCGTGCGTTAGCTTAATGCACATGCGCCACTGCATAATGAGCCCTCCGTTCATTTAGCTTTCATTAATACAAACTTCTTTTGACTCTAACGAATTTTTTGGCCCCTTCTAGTTCCAATTGTTGAGATTCGACTGTATTATTACGAGGCTATCAGACTCCTCGATTAAGCTTTCAGATGTTTTGATACGAGAATTGTGGCTTCTTTCTGTATCTACAGACTACAGTAATGATGTACACATACGCACCGTGCACTTGTGGACGCTGTGCAGAAAAGCGTGCCCCCAAAGCACAGTGGCAAGGTCCAGCCGTAATGCAGTGGGACCCAGGTAGGCGAACAGATGCGGCTCGGGCACGGAGCTGCCGGCCAGCGACGACGCGATGCTGCCTTTGTCGGAGCACGGACTCCTGACGTGGCCATTGGCTGTAACGGGTGTCGTGGCTGGCGAAGGTCGCGCGTAGTAGTGGGTCAGTTCGAGATGCAGGGCTTCCCCTGGAAGTAGCACGGTGGCACCCTCCGAAGCCAGGAACGGCCGACGCTGGCTACGCCCTGCCATGCATACCTGAAGTGAAGTGAAGAAATGATAAGGATTACACCTGCTTGCAGTCGATTGCCTTAGAAGCGCACCACGCCTGAGTCATTGCTACGGGCTTGAATGAGTGTAAGCGCTCACCGACAACCTGAAGGAACCAAAGATATGGCTTCGTCTTCCCAACAAATTTTCTTGAACTGTAAGGGGGCTGCAAGAATTCCATTAAGGTGCCTAAGCTACGTATCTTTCAATGTACAGTGGTGCAGGCAGCACAAAAAACTATCTCTATGATATTCATGAAGACCAAAACAGCAAATCATATTTAAGTACTTGCGAAACTCGCACGGTTTCTTTTTCTTATGTTAGGAGTCTAGAAAGCCAGAGTATATATTATGTGAGAATTTCAAAAGCATATCGTCAATGACGCCCACTAAAGTTGTAACAAGTGAAATATCACATTTAACATGCATTTTGTGTTTAACTACCATATAATAGAGTGTAAGGGCCACACTTTTTTTTCAGGAAATGAGGGCCAATTTTAAGGGTGCGGCCCATACACGGAACTTTTTTTTTTTTGGTGAACTAAAACAATGTACCAGTTAGCAAACGAAGAGCGTTTATTGCAGTATACGGCGTGTGCGCTTAATCGTCGTCGCTCGACGAGTCCTCTAACTCGGAGTCCGAGATGGTGTGTTGCGGAGCGCCATCATTCCACAAACAGTCATCTTCGGTGCCATCCAGGCTGTTGAATATCCCAGTGACCTTAAAACTTCAGGACACAATGTCCGTCGACACCGAGCTCCACGCCGACAATACCCAACCGAGAACAGTAGCTAGAGGTGCCCTCTTCAGCCGTCCGGTCGGCGTCTGCTCATGGTTGTCGGTTGCCATCCATTCCGTGTAGAGTCTTCGGAATTCAACTTTGAATGGTCGATTCACGCTCACACCCAATGGTTGCAACATTCCTGTGAGGCCGCCTGGAATCACGGCCATGTCTGTGCCGACACGGCGCAGCTGCTCCTTCACCTTATCGGTAAGGTGGCCGCGGAAACTATCCAATATTAAAGTGAATGTTTGGCCAACAAAGCTCCCGGTCTGTTCTGCCAAACACTTTACACCCAGTCTAGCACCAAATCATCGTTCATCCATCTCTTCTCTTGGGCTCTAACTATGATGCCCTTGGGGAAAACTTCGCTGGAATTCTTTTCCTTTTCAAAACAACGAACGGAGGTAGCTTCCGCCCGTCCGCGGTCACACAAAGCATCACGGTGCAGCGTTGGCGCTCAGCACCGGTGGTCCGCACGGCGACACTCTTCTTGCCTTTTACTTCGACTGTGTGGTTCTCGGGAGAGTCAAACCACACAGGAGTTTGATCAGCGTTCGCTATTTGCAACAACAAATAACTGTGCTGATGGCGCAGGCCGATGACATGCTTGTGAAAGCTAAGCACCTTGTCGGTATAGTCTTCTGGCAGCCGCTGGCACAGCGTGGTCCTTCGCCGAAAAGAAAGTCCCTTTCTTTTCAGAAACCTTCACACCCAGCCAGCACTAGCCTTGAAATCCCCGGCCGGTATATTTTCCGCACGTGCCAAGGCTAGTGCCTTCATGCGCAGCATGTCTATAGTGAGCGCAAAACCATCGTTCCGCACCTCAGTCACATAGCGGAGCAACTCCTCTTCCAAATTAGGATACTTGCACTGTTTTCCTCGGAAAGCGCGCTTTTTGATGTTGGTGTTCTGCAAGGCTTTCTTCTGGGCGCACCAACGTCGAACACACTTTTCGTCAACGTCGAATTTTCTGCCGGCGGCTCGTTTCTCGTGCTCGAGGGCAAACTCGATCACCTTCAACTTATAGCCAGCTGTATAGCTATTCACCTGCTTGCCCATTGTGCCAAAACGTAAACGTCCCGCAGAAAACTAGCTAGAGTACCAGAGTCATTCAACGGTGCGCAAAACTCGAGCACATGGCAGGCTGAACAGCACAATGACCGAACAACGCACAAATACCAAAGTTGGTGATGCTAATGCCGATATGGATAGCGCATTTGTATAGAAGTGTCCGAAGTTAAAGATAAAATCCCGCTTTAACCTTTAGTTGGCGGGTGTATGAACACTACTGAAAAAACTTGAAATTTTTAGCCAACTTCATGAACATATTAGCATGAAAAAAACCAGCAAATTCTTCTAATGATGTACTATATGATGATGATGAGAACAACGTTTATAAATATATATTTCAGTTTAGAAACTCGCCGCCGCGGCCATTGAACGCAGCCGGCCCGCTGCGGCTCCTGACACCGCGGCGCTGCAGCCGAGAATTGCGCTATCGTTGCGAGCGTCGTCTGCTAGCTCCAACGTTGCGCTTGCGCAGCGGGCTTAGCAAGCCGTCTGATTTTATTACGCCCGTTGCAGCTTTTAAATCTTAAGTGCTCCACTCTGGTGTGTGATGTTCTTAATGCTTGTCGCAACGCTGTATGTTTTTCTACGCATTCGGAACATTCGAGGCCACAAGCTTATGCTTTAACTGCGCCCTGCATACCCGGCCCTCGTTTGGGTTGACTGAAAAAGCACGCTTGGCCTTGCTAGGAAGGGAAATGTTTTCGTTGCCAATCAGATGTCCTAACCCGAATCCATTCGTGTTTTGATTGATTGCAAGGTTTAACGCGCCGACGCAACGCCGGCGTTTAGACGCGCCGTAGTGGAGGGCGCCGGATTAATTTTGACCACCTGGGGATCTTTAACGTGCGCCGAAATCTCGCACACACAGGCGTTTTTGCTTTTCACCTCCATCAAAAAAGCGGCCGGGAATCGAACCCGTGTCCACATGCTCAGCAGTGCAACGCCTAGCCACTGCGGCGGGACTCGTGTTTCCCCGTCCTCACTAGTATTTTCATGCTTTGCATATATTTATCGCTGGTATTTTTACTGCCAGTTTCCCACATTAGACAAAAAAATCACGCATGCATGCAACTAAGGTGAAGAACACGAGACAATCAAGTGATGAAATTCAAAATGCAATCTTCTTTATTTACACATTTCAGGTAAACAACTGTGCAATTTCAAACAAGTTTTGCCTGCTTTCTCTCTCAATGTGTGCCAACACACATGGCACACATTCCTTTGTCAGCATTTGTCAAAACTGTACAGTCTTTGTGGTGCACAGCTTCACTTCCTTCTGCAGATTTTCCGGAACCGCTGACCTCACTGCGGGTGCACCCAAGGCAGAATTTCATACTGTGCACAATTTGCACTATCGCTTCAACGTTTTTCTGGGAGCGTACCCGCACGTCAACAAGCGACTCTTGCAGCAGTTTTCCGTTCGCTGACATAACGCAAGATCTTCTCGTATCACAACGCTCTTCATGATAAAGAAAACACCTGCGCTCATCCCTTGTCTCGTAGAAAACTGCTTGCCGGCTGTTTTCTGGCTCATCTTCCACAATTGAAAACTGCCAATTCCGAGGTAGCCGCAGTGAGGCACTGTTCTCGATAATGTACGCGAGATCAGTGCTCTCGCAATCACTCGGAAGCTCATTTGGCTCTTCGGGAGGTGGGTGGCAAGACAGAGTCTCTGCACGCCGACAAGCACTTGCTCTCTTTTTCGGCGACCACCGCCTCTTCGGTGCAGAAGACAGATAGCAGGGTAAGTTCGGGAATTGCGTCGGAACGACACCACTTTTCAGAGCCCATGCACCCCGCTCAACCTCCACCACTTCACCATTGATGATATGCTTATATGTTTTCGTGATGTCTGCCGGCTGAAAGTGAACGTCGCACACCTTGCATGTTTTGCTGAGCAACTTATCAGCGCGGGGAATAGCCCTTCGCCACCTGTCAAGAAGCTCGGGGTCCGACGGTGGGGCAAAAAAGTGCCGCTTGTCGGGGTTACTCCTATATCCGCTTGTGCAGCCAGGCACAAAACACGTCGGCATGTTGGCTGAATGTTATGGCATTTCACATGTGAAGCCTGGGACACGGCGAGGAATCGGACAGAACTTCGTGGGGGAGAGCGGCTGGCCTTGAACGCCGGCGACTTTGCTGACTGTTCGTAACAGCGAGCAAATCTATCATCGGCAGTTGCTTACTCACAGCACAAACACAGTTCACAACCTCAAAACGAGAAGAAAACAACGAGCAAATCTATCGGCAGTCACTCACTAACAGCACACAGTTCACAACCTCAAAACGAGAAGAAAACAACGAGCAAATCTATCGGCAGTCACTCACTAACAGCCATACACAGTTCACAACCTCAAAACGAGAAGAAAAACGAGCAAATCTATCGACAGTCACTCACTAACAGCACAAACACAGTTCACAACCTCAAAACGAGAAGAAAACAACGAGCAAATCTATCGGCAGTCACTCACTAACAGCCATACACAGTTCACAACATCAAAACGAGAAGAAAACAACGAGCAAATCTATCGGCAGTCACTCACTAACAGCACATACACAGTTCACAACCACAAAACGAGAAGAAAACAACGAGCAACCCCACAGCACGACCCAGAAAACCATGGCCACTGGCACACCGAAACGCTCTCCTGCACCGGCCGGCCCGTCGGCACCGCGCAAAAGTCGACCGCAGCGCCCTCACACCCCCTAGGAGTAAGACGCGCCCGGTTTCGGCGGCGGAGTTTCGAAACTGAAATATATCTATAAACGTTGGATGAGAATTGCGTACTCTAGCGCCATCTACTGACAATGCCTAGTAGCTCACACACGCGCGCGCATTTTGAATATGCATGGGTCAAGGAAAGTGCGGATGCGGCCCTTACACACAACTTTTTTTTTTAATATCATCATCATCATCAGCAGCAGCAGCAGCAGCCTGTCTACGTCCACTGCAGGACAAAGGCCTCTCCCATGTTCTGCCAGTTAACCTCGGTCCTGTGCTTGCTGTTGCCAATTTATACCCGCAAACTTCTTAATCTCATCTGCCCACCTAACCTTCTGTCTCCCCCTACCCCGCTTCCCTTCTCTGGGAATCCAGTTGGTGACCCTTAATGACCAGCGGTTATCCTGTCTACGTGCTACATGCCCGGCCCATGTCCATTTCCTCTTCTTTATTGCAGCTATGATATCCTTAACTCCCTGTTTGTCCCCTAATCCACTCTGCTCTCTTCTTGTCTCTTAAGGTTACACCTACCATTTTTCTTTCCATTGCTCGCTGCGTCGTCCTCAATTTAAGTTGAACCCTCTTTGTGAGTCTCCAGGTTTCTGCTCCGTAGCTAAGTACCGGCAAGATACAGCTGTTATATACCTTCCTCTTGAGGGACAGTGGCAATCTACCTGTCATAATTTGAGAGTGCCTGCCGAATGTGCTCCACCCCATTCTTATTCTTCTAGTTACTTCAATCTCGTGGTTAGGCTCTGCGGTTATTACCTGCCCTAAGTAGACATAGTCTTTTACAACTTCAAGTGCACTATTACCTATCGCAAAGCGCTGCTCCTTTCCGAGGTTGTTGTACATTACTTTTGTTTTTTGCAGATTAATTTTAGGACCCACCTTTCTGCTCTCCTTGTCTAACTCCGTAATCATGAGTTGCAATTCGTTTCCTGAGTTGCTCAGCAATGCAATGTCATCGGCGAAGCGCAGGTTACTGAGGTACTCTCCATTAACTCTTATCCCTAACTAGTTCCCATTCTAGGCTCCTGAAAACGTCCTGTAAGCACGCAGTGAATAGCATTGGGGAGATTGTGTCCCCCTGCCTTACATCCTTCTTTATTGGTATTCTGTTGCTTTTCTTATGAAGCAGTATGGTAGCAGTTGATCCCCTGTAGATTTCTTCCAGAATGTTTATATATATTTCATCTACGCCCTGATTCCGCAGTGTCTGCATGACGGCTGATATTTCTACTGAATCAAACGCCTTCTCGTAATCTATAAGGCTATGTATAGTGGTTGGTTATACTCTGAGCATTTCTCTATTACCTGATTGATAGTATGAATGTGGTCAATTGTTGAGTAGCCTGTTCTAAATCCTGCTTGTTCCTTTGGTTGATTGAATTCTAATGTTTTCTTTACTCTGCTAGCAATTACCTTTGTAAATAGGCTTGTATACTACAGAGAGCAAGCTGATCGGCCTGTAATTCTTCAAGTCCTTGTCATCTCCTTTCTTATGTATTAAGATGATGTTAGCGTTCTTCCAAGACTCTGGTACTTTTCCCATCAGGAGACACCTCGTAAATAGAGTGGCTAGTTTTTCTAACACAATCTGTCCTCCATCTTTCAGCAGATCTGATGTTACTTGATCCTCACCAGCAGCTTTGCCTCTGTGCATGCTCTCCAAAGCTTTTCTGACTTCTTCTATCATTACCGGTGGGGTGTCGTCTGGGTTACTGCTAGTTCTTATAGTATTAAGGTCGTGGTTGTCTCGGCTACTGTACAGATCTCTGTAAAACTCCTCCGCTATTTTAACTATCCTATCCATATTGGTGGTTAATTTGCCTTCTTTGTCCCTTAGTGCATACATCCGCCTTTTGCCTATCCCAAGTTTCCTCTTCACTGCTTTGACGCTTCCTCCGTTTTTCAGAGCGTGCTCAATTCTCTCCATGTTATACCTTCTTACATCGCATACTTTACGTCTATTAATCAGCTTCGAAAGCTCTGCCAGTTCTATTTTGTCTGTTGTACTTGACACTTTCATGATTTGACGCTTCTTAATTAGGTTCTTCGTTTCCTGGGAAAGCTTGCCGGTGTACCTGTCTAGCTACCCTGCCTCCAACTTTCACTGCACACTCCGTGATGATACTCGTCAGATTATCATTCATTGTATCTACGCTAAGGTTGGTTTCTTCGCTAAGAGCAGAGTACCTGTTCTGCAGTGACACTCTGAATTCCTGTACTTTCCCTCTCAGTGCTAGCTCATTGATTTGCTTCTTGCGTATCAGTTTCTGTCGTTCCTTCTTCAAGTCTAGGCGGATTCGAGCCCGTACCATTCTATGGTCACTGCATCTTACCTTGCCAACCACTTCCACATCCTGCACGACTCCTGGGTGTGCAGTCATTATAAAGTCTATTTCGTTCTTATTTACGCCATTAGGGCTCCTCCATGTTCACTTGCGGTTTTCTCGTTTTCGGTAGAAGGTATTCAAAATACGCAGATTATTGCGTTCTGCGAATTCTACTAGTAGCTCTCCTCTGGCGTTTCTAGTGCCGATGCCATAATCTCCTACTGCCTGGTCTCCAGCCTGCTTCTTCCCTACCTTTGCATTAAAGTCGCCCATTACTATAGTATACTGTGTTTTCACCTTACTCATTGCCGATTCCACGTCTTCATAGAAGCTTTCAACTGAAGCGTCATCATGGCTGGATGTAGGCGTGTAAGCCTGTACTACCTTCATTTTGTATCTTTTATTCAGTTTAATTACAATGCCTACCACCCTTTCATTAATGCTATAGTAATCCTCTATGTTGCCAGCTATGTTTCTGTGAATTAGGAACCCTACTCCCAGTTCTCTTCTGTCTGCCAAGCCCCGATAGCAAATGACGTGCCCATTCTGTAGCACAGTATAGGCCTCATCTGTCCTCCTAACCTCACTCAGCCCTATTATATCCCATTTAATGCCTTCTAGCTCCTCGAATAATACAGCTAGACTTCCCTCACTAGATAACGTTCTAACGTTAAACGTTGCTAAGTTCAAGTTCCAATGGTGGCCTGTCCGTATCCAGAGATTCCTAGCACCCTCTGCTGCTTTGCAGATCTGACCGCCGCCGTGGTCAGTTGCTCCGCAGCTGGTGGGAACTGAGGGCCGTGAGTTAATTGACGAATGCCTACGGGAGGGGGTGGCCAGATACTGCACCAGGGTGGCCAATCCTTGCTCTGGTGAGATCATCGGTGCGTACCGGCTTTAAGCCGGTACGATCAGACAGTAGTGGGAATGCTCTATGCATGTCTTCCTTATTGTTGTTCAGCAGCGTTGGCGGCCACCCACCACGGAGCCCAACGAGGGGACGCTACAAGGTTACAAATGCTGAAACCTGCAGACGCCAGCCGTACAACGCCACTATAACCCAATGCGCCTAGACCAAGGTAGGCTATTTGCACAGGGTTAATCCTAGCCGCCAGGAAGTTTGGAAGTAAACGGAAGAGAGTAGAAGACAGGACAGATAAATAGTAAGAGATAAAGACGAAGATGTAGGGAGAGAGAGATAGGAAAAGGCGACTTGCCGATTCCCCTGGGTGGGTCAGCTCAGGGGTGCCGTCTACGTGAAGCCGGGGCCAAAGGGGTGTGTTGCCTCTGCCGGGGGGCCTTAACGGTCCAATCACCCAGCGTCGGCTCAACCCCCAGGATCCCCTTTTCCTCGGACACGGCAAAGCCACGCACGGCTAGGCGTGGGAGGGAGTCGAAACTCCCCCGTTAGCTCGGGTTCGTGGTGTCGCTACACACCAAACGCCTACTTGCGCAGGCGCCCCTGCGGTGTTTGCTTCTTATAAACGGGAAGCCGTTTATAAGAACATGTGCTTCTTAAAAACGGGAAGCCGCCCTTACACGCGTGTATACGGTATTAGCATGAAGAAAACCAACAAATTATCCTAATGACGTACTATATGGTGATGATGATAATTGCATTCTCTAACGCCATCTACTGACAACGCCTAGTAGCTCACACACGCGCGCGCATTTTGAATACGTATGGGTCAAAAAAAGTGCGGCTGCGGCCCTTACACGCAACTTTTTTTTTTTAATATGTGCTTCTTAAAAACGGGAGGCGACCCTTACACGGGTGCGGCCCTTACATGCGTGTATAAGGTAATAGCACAGGTAATAGCAAGACTAGCTGCCTTCAAAGAACGCACTCATTTGTTTTAACTGGTTGGCTACATCAACTTCCGAATTCTCTGTGGCACGTACAGAATGCAAATGGAGCATGCACGATGTCACATGTTTATAAGTCAACATCTTACGCCTAGCAACCTCCAAAACTAACTCCACTATTTATTTCGATACTTTAGCTGCAATGGCCAACAGAGTGTGAAGAATAATGCAGTGAAATAATTACTACAAACTGTGAAGCTGAACGATTAGCTCCCAGCTTGTACTAGGACATCATTCTGGCCATCATTTGGAAGAGAATATTGTGAGTACTCAAACTGTGTCGCCGCTTAGGTTTTAAGCAACTTCGAAGAAAATAGTGATTTGAAAAATTAATTTTGAATCGAATTCAAATAGCATATATCATATAATACAGGGATAATTAGTATATTTGTCATGACACAACTAACCTGCATAATGTTTTTTTAAATTAAAGAAGGCATGTGAAAACGCCACTTTTATGGGTTCGAAAAAAGTCTGGAAATCGCTGGCAATGGTGGCCGCATCTCAATAGGTGTGAAACGCAACAAACACCTGTGTGCTTAGATTTAAGTGAATGTTAACCATGCTGTTCTGGCACGTAAAACACTCCCAATCATAACGGGACACACTTAGTTGTCTGAATGGACGAGGTGCTTTTGAGTTGCACAGCTATTGAAGATACAGTCGAATCTCGATAATTCAAACTCAAAGGGGCCCAAAAATTTGTTTGAATTTAAAAAAAAAGTTCGAATTAATGAAGGCTAAAAGAAAGGAAGGCTCGCCGTGCAGTGACGCATGTGCATTGAGCTAACACACAAGGGGGAAGTCTCAGAAGGTTTGTATTCGCTAATCACAGGACATCCGTCATTAATTGAAGTAATCGCTGATGCGCAGCTGCACACGTTTGCCTTGCAGCGAGTCAATCAATTTCACACGCAGCTTGCAATGCATTGCTACATCGGCTTCGGCATTTTCCTGGCAAGAGAAGTTACGCGCGGCAACGTCTAGCACCAACACCCTCTGAAGATGACGACAACAACGACTGCATCTCCGCTACTACCCTCTCCACCACAGCTGCAGCGTGGCCAGCACTTGACGAGAAAGGAGGTGCGTCTCCACGCGGAGAGAAGCAGATCGGCATTTGAGAGAGAACCAACACTCCATGGCAGCATCTTTTTTCTCTCTCTCTCTCTCTTCAAGCATGTTGTAGAAAGGAGAAGGGTCTACATGGCAGGGACAAGAAAAAGGAAAGCGTGGCACCGGTGCATGAGAGAGAGCCAGCACTCAACAGCCTTTTTTCTCCCTCTCTCTTTTTGCACAGGGCATTGAAAAGAGAAGGGTCTTTACGTGGCAGGGACAGAAAAAGGAGAAGCATGGCACAGTCGTGTCGCAGATCGGCATTTGAGAGAAAGCAAACACTTCTACCGCAGCCTTTTCTTTCCTTTTCTTTTCCTTCGCGCCTAGCGTTGAGGTGTTGGAGGTACCGCCACGGGATTGGGCGTGGTGCTGAAACCAATTTCAGAGAGCGGTATGTTCGAATTAACCAGTCGCAAGTGCTCGCACATTCGAATTACAGGGCGTTTTGGCCCATCGGAAAACACATAGCTTTGACGGGACCTCAGCGTGAGTTCGAAATAACCAGAAGCTCGAATTAGCCATGTTCGAATTAATGAGATTCGACTGCATCTAGTTAACAGGTGTGTTATTACCACAGCTTAAGTGGTGACCACTGTAGCTTGCCGAAAAATGAAAAACAGACAAAGCAATAATGAATTTCATTTGTAAAATAAAAGGAGATGGTTCCGAAGGAGCTTTCATTCCTTCTGTCATCATATTCCGCCTATAGTTTGTCCCACTCAGGATGCAGTAGATGATGGGACACCTCACCTGCTGCATCGAAAACTCCTCGAGCCGCACAAGCAGGCAGCTGGACACGAGCGTGCGCCAGTCACGTGACGATGGTGTGTTGCTGCCCGGTGTGGACGAAGACGATGGCCCACCCTCAGCCCACTGGGACAGCATATGCTGCACCCAGGTCTGCCGCCCCGATGTGGGCTCGCTGTACTTGAGCCACTGGCTGCGAGGGCTCGCTGCACCACATACATGCCGCCGGTTAATTCAGAGAGCGTTGAATATATTCATGCTTGATGGATACATGTGCACTGCTACAGCAACAATATGATGAAGTTCAAGAGCAAAAACACCAGGCCTGCACGGAAATCCCAGTACAGTCCCAGCGAAAGCTAGAAAAGAGGCACTTTTAGAACCAGCTGTAAACTCTCTTGGACCTAGTAATACAAGTACGCTTACAAGGTACCCCCTACTCTATAAATTATTTCGGTGGCTGATAATGAATAACTATAGCTGAACCCTTTGTAATAGATTGGCAGCATTTAACGAACCACTCGTTGCACAATTAATATTGTGTGACACCCCGTTACACAATACATATTCCCAGATGCCAAAATTCTATTTTTCTACCATGCTATATATACTACATATGTTAACGCGGTTCCTTGCTGACATGACGGTAGTATAGGGATTTTGTATGGAGGAGTTGGGAGAACCGTTAGGCACTGTGGTGAAATACTGGGCTGCCACGGAAAGGACCCAGGCTCGAAAGCTATTCCATCCAGAATATTTTTCTTATTACTTACTTTTTTTTTTTTTCATTTCCCAGAATGTCAGTTACGGACACCAGCGGTGGTGGACAACTGTGGGACCCTTATTGTGATAACAGCTTTCGCAGTAAAAAAGGGAACACTACGGATCAGTGTAAACAAACAGAAAAAGTGTTTATTGCATCTTACATATTGTTGGGAAGCAATATGAACATGAGCTAGAGTTGTGTTGATGAAGATGATGACTGTGCCTGAAGTGCTTGCATATGGAGCTACTCAGCCATCTTGGTTGACTGCCACTAGACTACTGCTAATATTCATTAAATCGACCACTCACCTCTGCAATATTGTGCTGATAGTGAGTCAATCACACAACTTATGTGGCCAACCAAAAAAATACATTGCTCAACAATTTTTGCTGCCAATGCCAAGATATTGAGTGATTATTGTTCACCCCTGCCCAAAATCATGCCAGAAGACACAAACACTCCTAGTTTTCCAACATGTGGACATGAATAAGAAGGTGGGCAGTTCCGTGGAGTTGCAATTGAGTATGTGATGTCG
This sequence comes from Rhipicephalus annulatus, assembly GCA_013436015.1. Classification (NCBI taxonomy): domain Eukaryota; kingdom Metazoa; phylum Arthropoda; class Arachnida; order Ixodida; family Ixodidae; genus Rhipicephalus; species Rhipicephalus annulatus. Next base: position 214,725 of record WOVY01009724.1, on the reverse strand, counting down.
GTACATGAAACAGTGATCTCAAGCCACAGTGGAACAACAAAAGCTTTTTGTAGTCAGGTAACTACAGTTGACGTCCAATTTCCCGGACCCTCAAGGGACTGCGAAAACGTCCGGAAAATCGGCCAGTCTGAAAAAAACGACTGCACGTAAAAACGCACCTTTTTTTGTAGGTATTTTTCGCTGCAAAAAGGACAACGGCCGGAGTACAAGATTCCCATTGTAATTCAGCCAATGCATTGTTTAGGTGGCTTCGAAAAGAGCCGTTCATAAAAAAAAATCCTGACATGGCCGACGCCACCTCATAGGTCAGCACTTTGGCGCAAAGAAGTCGCCTATTTTCTTTTACACGGCGTTTTACTTGCCCGCGATCATGTCTGCCTGAATTTCAGTCAACGTCATGTTGCCGCTGTACACCGTTGCCAGTGTCATCAGTGCTCGTGTGAACTCCGAGCTCGTTGGCTGTGTAGGAGATGGCTCTTCGTTCTCGGTGTTGGAGTCGTCGAAATCCTCCGCAACTTGACAAATGGTTTCATCATCAGTCAAGTTCCGCACATAGCTCAAGGTCTTTGTCAGCATCCGCGAAGCCCTCAAAAATTATCCCGGCTGGAGTCGACACGCCGGCAGCGTGCAGATCGTCGAAGGCAACATCCGCGAATGGCAGTACGTCACACACTGCTGTCCACTTGGGGTGAGACAGCCGTCTCGGCGTCAAGAGTGAAGACCACGTGGCAAAAACAGTTCCGCAGAGTCTCTGGCGTAACCGCCTCCCACGATTCCGCTAGCATGCCTACGATAGACCTGAGGCCAACAGCGTAGCTTTTTTCATTGTCGTAGCAGAGCACCAAGCGGCTGAGCATGCATTATTTGTAATAATGCTTCAAGTTCCGAATCACACCTTGGTCCATCAGCTGCACGATTGCTGTGGTGTTCGGCAACAGAAATTCAATCAGTATAGCCTTTAGCTCTTCGATGTGGCCACGCGCGGCACAGTTATCGACAAACAGCAGAACTCTTCGATATTGGTGCTCGAACCTTCTGTCCAGCTTGTGCACATGCGCTTCGAATAACTGTTGTGTTACCCACGCCTTCTTGTTAGCTTGGTAGAGAACAGGCAGAGTCACTGCCCCCCTTGAAACATCTTGGATCCGTCAACTTCCCTATCACAAGCAACGGAAGCTTCTTGCTACCTGACATGTGGCTACCAACGACGACAGTGAGCCGCTCCTAGCTGTGCTTGCCGCTGTGGCAGAGGTCACCAGCAAGTGCAAGCGTTTTCTCTGGCAGCAGCTTGTAGAACAGTCCAATTTCGTCGCAGTTCAAAATATCAAGAGGTGGAAACTGCTGAAGCAAGTACTGCCGCTTTCCATTGCGATGTTCGGTGACAATAAAATCGTCGACGGCGCCGCTTTCACCTCACATCTTTTTGAACTTTAAGTCTTTGCGGCTCTTGAAATTCCGAAGCTATCCATCGCTGAACTTCTGAAGAGCAAGAACCTCTGCCTTCTACTTCAGGAGGCCGCCTGATACCAGGATATTCTTAGCGATCATGGCACTGAGCCACACAACCAGCGCTTCCACAAGTTTCGGGTAAACACCCTGGCTCACATTCTTCTTTCCAGCCCCGGTTGAGTTGGCAGCCACTTCCAAGATTTTTGCCTTATTTTTGATGAAGTCCGCAACAGTTCGCTTCGAAATTCCGAACTACCTCCCCACCTCTGCCTGCGACCAACCGCGTTAGGCCTGTTCAATGATGGCGGCTTTCTTCTTCATCGTGAGCCTGTAAGGGGGCTTTGTGCGCTTCAAAGGCGCGGACGAAGACGAAAGGGCAGTCGATGCCATCGCTGTAAACGGAAAATCCGCTCGACGAAAAGCGCAGCACGAAACAGCTAGGAGCTCAGTGGACGCTAAAGGCCTGGAAACGTGATCACTAGCACGCAGCAGCAAACGATCAACCGCAGACACGACCGCAGAGCTGACAAAACAACACCTGAGAAAACACAGATCTGGCTTGGCTAAGCCGCTAAGCTACAGCTGGCAAAGGATCGACACGTGTGGTTTCAAGGTTACAGCAGCCGCGGCGCGGTGTTGCTGTTGGTGGCGGTGCTTCTTGGCCATACCAGAGATGCGAGTATGGGGAGTTCGAGGATATAAAAACAACCAAAATGGCGGCGTCGGTGGTGACTTTGGGTCGGCGGTTAACAGTAAAAAGTCCGGGAAATTTGATGCCAAAGGCTATAAGCGTCCGGAATTTCTGACTTTTTAATACATTGACTCTATGGGGAACTTGAAGGTGCCACAGATGAGTCCGATAAATCGGGGATGTCCAGAATATCAGGCGTCCGGGAAATCAGGCGTCGATTGCATCCTGTCAGATGGAGTCACTACATAAACACCTTTCTCTGTGATGAACACTCATGCGATCTCTCACTCATGCATAACTATGTTGAACTCTGTGTCCAACAGACATAGAAAGCGAAGTGTGTGATTACACGGCGCGCACGTCTGGAGACATGTCAAGAAAGCAGCTTTAGGGGATGCAAGAGAGTCTAACGCATCCACAAAAGAGGGTTGAAGTAAGTTTCAATGCTGTAATATTCATTTGAATACTGTAGACTCTCAATAAATGGAAATCTGTTAAACCGAACTACTGCTTAAACGGAACGATCGCCTCTGCACTATTTGGTTTCGGGCTTGTATGCTGCCCCTATGTTCACCTCACAGTAGACGAAACTCCTGTTAAATGGAACATATTTTCCCAGTCCCTTCAGATTCCATTTACTGAGGTTCTACTGTATTTGAAGAAGCCTACCATTGACATGACAGCGCTAGATTACTGAAGTAAGGTGTCTAATACACATACCTTTGAAGAATTTTCAAGGGGCTTTACAATTACTTTGTTATATCAAATACATCATTTTAAACGATTTCATTATGACAAAGCTTAACTATTATAGATATATATCCCATCACACACCAAGCCTGGAAAAGACAATTAACAGCAATCCAGGCACACTATAGTGCAAAACACGCGAGACCCGAGAGATGAAAGAAACACAAATGACAACGAGCGTTTAACTTTCAACTGAATTAAGTGCCAGTAAGCCCAACTCCCCACATTACACAGCAATCCACTTGGAAGAAGCGAAAAGAAAGCTTCCCTTTTAAAGCTCACCTGCTCCGTGGAAAGGGTAGTAGTCGATGAGGAGCTTCTCCAGCAGGACCTGGAGAGCAGCACCACCTTGCAGGGGACCCCAGCTAGACCGAGTCTCTGCACATTCCAAGGATATATGTACAATCTCAAAGGATGACAACATTACTAAACTCATGCAGTTTACTGCCAATTCTTAAGTCAAATCAGGAGCTGAGAATCTGCATTTAAGTGTGTTGCATACAGTTGACAGTTGGCACTGCATTTCAACCACAGCCGAGCACACCCATTCCAAGTACAAAAAAAAAAAAGCCAACTAACAGTTATGACACTGCCTAAAGGAAATTTTGAGCACCACTGTTTAGGTGTTTTAATTTTGCCACAAGTTGAGCCATGTCTGCCTTGATGACCTCGAGACCACGGAAGGCCCCGCATAGGCACAGTCCACCACTGCCGCAGCAGGGAGGCCTTTGTTTGACAAGCGCTTCAGTTCCACATATGGTATTGGAGGACACCTTTGCTGTATACTTAGTGCTGACTTAAGTGGCGGCTCCACAATGGCGCGCAATATGGTGGTGCCGCGGGTTGCTGCTGTGAAAGCTGTCGTTTTACCACCGTCGCTTCCTCCTTGTTATTGCAGTCTTTCATCCGCTGTGTTCACGCTTTTGTCCTTGTGTGTTCTGCTGGTGATGACGACGACGACGCCGCTCAACGCAGGAAGAGGCACCCAAGCTTGTTCATCATGAACGAGCTTGTGCCACAAAAACTAGACGCAAAAACTAAGAATCCACTAAAGCATTTTACAGGTCAACTCAATTTCTCATGGCTGTACGTGAGAGGCACGCTTTGCTTAATCACCAGAAGCTAGAGCCGGCATGAGTCAATGCAGACGCTAACACAGAGGCACACTGCGCTTCGAGTTCGCCTTCTTTCATCCACGTTCACTTTATTGGTAACACTAATGACGGCGCCACCACTCAGTGCAGGAACGGGTGCCTAAGAACTCCCTGTTCGGACTAACCAGTTCTAGATGTCCAGACTAACCAGTTCTAGACTAACTAAAGTGACTGCCGCTTGCTGTACTTCCACACCAAATGCTGTTTCTACACAAATTAGGAATCAGCCCTTAACCTCTTTTAACTATTAATTAGGGCAAATTAATCCAAATCATTCCTCTTAGATTTACGGTCATTGAATGTTTGTTCCTGGAAAAAATACCCAAGGCTGTAGAACACTTAAAGCAACATTGCTATGCGAGTGTATTATCAAATACAAGTTCTCTAATTTGAGCCCTCTGGTTCAAAATATTCCTTAAACTTGCACATTTTAATCAATTTGTCCTTTAGATGACAATGTCTCGTACAAAAAATTAAAACTGCCAGAAAAGACAGCACCTTCTTAAACATAATGACGTCATGGCAAGCTGGTGCGGGCACTTTAAAAGCGACATTGCTGGCCTCTGTTGTTTTCTAGTATTTTCTGGCTTAATGAGCCCCCTCCACAAAAGTCTATTAGCATATTGACCTTAAGTGCCAAACAAAAGCACCGTACACTCTAGTTTCTCACTTTAGAACCTTTAGCGCTTGAACTGAGCTTCTAGCACATTCCAAGTAGGCGTCGTCGTTTTGACATGCCCACAGATGACCAAAACCTACAAGACCAAAAGTTAACTTCAGAGTTCGAGTTTGGTTTCAACAGCCATGCCCGCGGTCATCTTTCACCAGCTGGACAATCTGGTTTAAGAAGCTTTATGTCCATTTATGGCTAAAGGTCTGTGCGACAAACAAAAATGCACGACATTCACTTATCGATCAGAAAATATTTGAGAAACATAGCAGCTGAGATGCCACTGGACTCTTTCGTAACAGGCCTGACAAAGCCACAATAAATAAAAAGTCTAAATGCACACTAACTGTTTATGTTCAATGACTAAAAGTAAAAGTGCCAAAGTTGACCCAAATAACTGAACTTCAGCATTACGTTTAAGCAATATACTTAATATGTGCAAAACTTACGGCCTGGCATGGGACCTGCAAGAGCACAGAAACATTAGCTCACACACAGAAACATGTCGTACTGCACTACTTGTGACACTGGAACTCAAGTCAATCTTGCACGAATGAGTTCTATAACTCACCCTTGGGCTCCATGTCGTCGCAGAGGTGGAGATCGATGCGAGTGCAGAACATATGATATGACGTCTCGAGCACGTCGTGCTGCCTGAAGAATTCCACCAGGGGGCTCTTGGGTGTTCCTCCTGAGCCGCCCCTTTGAGACGAAGCAGGGGGAGCGCCAGAAGTCGAGAAGTGGTCGGGAGTTGGTAGGGTCGAGCTGGTCGCTCGGTGACGGCGCCCTTGGGCGGCCGCCTTCTTCACCAGGGCGGCCAAAGAGTGGCCCAGGTGCAAGGCTGCCACCAACTGAGCGTCAGTCAAGGCCCAGAGAAGCTCGTCCAGGATTAGGACCAGGCGGCTGGAAACCAGGCTGCAGTCTGCACAATGAACAGGCGAGAGATCTTTTAGGCGAGAAAGATTTACTTAGAAGGCCATTAACAAATTAATGTTTTACAGTACCAAAATCACCACTGTTACCATGAGAAGAAACTCGGTAAGCGAGAAAATGCACAAAAACAAAAACATCGGTGGGAAGGCCACCTTGAAGCTCCTGCACTAATTACCATAGCATCAAAAAATTCTACACGATCCTCTACAACAGGGATTCTCAAAGTGGGTTCCGTGAAGCCTAAGAGTTCCGCAGATCCCTCCTCAGGGTTTTACAAGCCACTGATGAATTTTCCTTGGTTTGCACTTGCTCATTCCACCAACTAAGATGGCGATCCCGAGGTGTTATCGATCTAGGGAACTGCCATTATTCAAGCCTGAGCATCAATGTCATAAGTAAAAGAGAGGCACTAGACGCGTGCAGAATGCAGAAGCATCACATCTCGGTGGGTAGCAGAAATGTGCAAGTTGTACAATGAATCCCGCCAGCAGTTTGTACTGTAGCCAGCCAGATTATGAAAATGAGTGCACGGTGGCTGAAATCTCGAAGGCCTTATATGACCACCTTGTGCATGTCAACTATTTGAAGATAAATGCCACTAGCGGACGCAGAAAGTCCCAAGGTTTAAAAAAGAAAAAAAGAAGGAGGATTGCGCATCACATGAAAAAAGCTTGCCATGTAGGGATTTCCTTGGCACTTAATGTAGCTTAGCAGGGTTCCCTGGCACCAACGTGCTCTATAACTTGTGTCTTTCTTGACTGACTAAAGTACATTTTCATCTGAGAGAATACTTAGTTTCGGAAAATCACCTTAACCAACATTTCCAAAACATGAAAACTACAACCTGAAATTCATGACATCCCACGCAAAGATTCCAGACAAAATTTAAGATGGTACTGAAACATTGATTTTTCCCTTCTATCGCTGAAGCAATGATGATAAAATGAATGCATCAGAGTTTTTGGAGTGAAATTGATCAATCTAAACCAATTCAGTGTTTGATTTTAGTACCCTTTTCAACAGTGACCTACGCTGAATACCAAAGGCAGATTTGGAGGACCAAACATATGCCATGCTTGAGCATTTTTCCTCTAGTTCGCAGAGCAACAGCTCCTTAGCCGCAATCACAAATTGATTACAGTTGCCGAAGCAAAGAGAGATCAGAATTACTAAACGCTACATACAGGCTTTGGATTCTTTCAAACGCCAGCTCTTAAAGGGGCTCTGTTACACTTTTTGAGCATGGTCAAAAAATGCTGCCGATCAGTTGTAGAAGCTCCTGAGAACACATGAACCAAAAGTTATAGTGCAGCAGCGGCCTGTAAATCACAATAAACGATCAAAGTCACCTAAAAAAATGCTTTCTCTTCTCTCAACAAATGATGAAAGCCACCCGAAATTAACTCGCAGGAAGCCATCTGTGAGTCATTGGCTGATTTGAACATAGCGCACTCGGCCATTATAGGGATCACCTCAAAAAGCCACGACTTGACCACGCGTGCGCGCACGATCACAAACAAAAGGGCCCATATTCGAAGGAAAAAAAAAAGAAAGAAGAAAGTGTTCAAGGTCACGAGGCACGCGTGACCTTGGTCGAGACGAGAGAATGCGATTGCAGAATGCGTTCAATTTTGGAACTCCCTTCGTACAGGATGGATTCTTAAAATTTTTGCAGCGTTGAATTAGCGAGGCAATAAGCTCTTTCAGTAAATTCATTCCATTTTTACTTGAAAAAGTGTGTCAGGGCCCCTTTAAGCAACAGTTATGGTGTCAGTGTTCCAATGAACCTTGAATATGTCATTATTGTGTATGAAAAGCCATGCGATGTGCTGCATTGAAGCCTCCATGTTCTTCAACATTAGTACGAAAACTTTCCCCTAATGCGAAAACATCAAGCAAGTGAACATGCAATTAGGCAGCAGAGTTGCAGTTGGTTCTGCCTACTTTTGCAGAGCAACCTTTCCTTCTGCACCCTACATAGAATTTCCCACAATAATAGAGAAAAATCTGGCGCCACCATCTATGCGAAGTTCCAAATGGGCTCTGTGTTGGAATGGGGATCATGATATATACTTGCCTGCAAGGATTGTGTTGGTTGGCATTGCACGAGGATTCAGCTAAAAAGCAAGGATGATGCCACAAATACAGGTTTTTCAAAATAAACCTTATGAACAGATCCCACTAATCAGTTTTGCATGTAAAAACAAAATGTCACAAAATACAGGGTACAGTCGACTCTCGTTCATTCAAACTCGAGAGAACCTCTGAAGTTAGTTTGAGTTATCAATAAGTTTGAATTATCCAAAGTTCTCAGATATGAGAATCTGGGCTAGATAACACCATATATTACGATTATGCATTGATTTTGTCACATTTCAAATTTTTGTACGTGTTTTAACACCTTAACTGCAGCGAATGAGCAAAAAGCAGAGGTGTTGGGTCCTCAAGTTTATTATTATGATTATGCATTGATTTTGTCACATTTCAAATTTTTGTACGTGTTTTAACACCTTAACTGCAGCGAATGAGCAAAAAGCAGAGGTGTTGGGTCCTCAAGTTTATTAGCCAATTACTGCTGATCAGATCTTTTAAAGGAATTGTGAAATGCCAACTGCTTCTTTGCTAAATGTGCCTTTAGCACAGACTTTTCTTTACCAGTTGAGAAGCATTACGGTTCACCATGCATGCGCTTCATTTAAAACATTTGTTTATTAGCAAAGCATGTTTCTTTGAAGGCCTAAAGTGCTCATGTGTCATTTTTAGACTGTTAGGATTATATAAGCATGCCCAATTTTTAATAGTAGTAGTAGAAGAGCAGATATTTTTTGGTATGAAACTGTAAAAACTATGAATTAACCAAATGATGGAGTTTGAATTAACAGCCTTCTAAATACATTGAAAGTGTAGAGAGCCAACCAAACAATGAAATTCTGTTTAAATTAGCTGAAAACATGAATTATGAGAGTTTGAATTATCGCGAGTCTACTGTATAAGGAAATGATAAAAGAAAGAAATATACAACAAAAAACTTCAAACATAAGCAGTCAAAGTTATTAATGGAGTTGCTTTTGGCCAATTCGCTAAAAAATAATTATTCAATTATTTCATTTCAGACTCCTTCAATGCAAAATTAAAGTGGAGAACAATTATAGCCATATACAGATGCCAGTTGTCCAGGCTTTCTGTAAATGATGCCAATCCAAATTCGCCATAAAGCAGAATTTTGGTGCGTCCAATGCATCGCAGCACCCATTTTTCTCTCTACTTAAGAGAAGGAAACTCTTCCTCACACAGTGACTGCAGCTCTGATTACGGTATCATTCACTCTGAGGAACATGTGCCTCATGCCCACATTCTGCTATAAGAACAAACTTTCCAATGAAAACAGGAAGACTGGGTACAACTGTGCCATTGTAAGCAAACATCAATAACTAAGTTGCTTGAGCTACAGCGACATTAAGGTAGAAGCAAACCTCGTTAATTCGAACTCGGTTATTTCGAAATCCTGTTTAATTTGAAAAATTTCCGTGGTTCCATATTTTGCAATGTAAGTTTGAGTGGATAATTTGAAGCGGCAAACAGCATCATTCCGGTCAATTCGAAAACTTTGGCTGCAATGTGCCAGTTTCAAAATCCAATTTCGCCGCAAATCCGCCAAAACAATGGCCCTTAATAGCCACAAGGCAATCTAACATAGCGATACTAACGAGTGGTTGCTGAGGCACCCTAGCCTCACTATTTCCAGCGGGAAAACCTCCGATTGTCGGTTGCTCCAGCTATTTGCCCCTTTGCACTGCTGGCGAAGTTCGTGCCAGCAACACCTACTTCGAAAACTAAGTTCGAAAGTTTCAAAAGATCATTTTTTCCAGCCAGAACAAATCGCGAATTTTGTAATACTGGACATCAATAAATTCCTAAATATACCAGAAAGAATGTGCGAATGGTCGCATCATGACGTGCTGACGCAACGAGGTGCAAGCGACAAGCTGCCCGAGTGTCACTACAGTGTTGCAGTGAAGACGTCTTGCTTTCCGTTGGTGTACATTTTAGTTAATCTTGACATCTTTTTTTTTTTTTTTTTCAGCGGCAGTAGTCAGGCTCACTGTTCCCCCTTGTTTGTGGCAAAATTAAGACCAGGTATTGCTGGAAAACATAACCCTTGGAGCCTCAAGCTAGCCGGCACAACAAACGACGAGCACTGATTAAAAGTGTGGCAGCTTGGGCTAGTTGTATGACATGACGATAGTTGTAGCGCGAGAACAGGACGACAACAGAGGGACAAGAAGGACATGAAGGACATGAGTTAGCGCTCGTGTCCTTCGTGTCTTTCTTGTCTCTTTGCCGTTGTTCTGTTCTCATGCTATAACTATCGTCAGCACTCATTAATTTTAACAGTTCTAAGCTCCTTGCATCCCACTTTTTGAATGTTCTGTTAATTCGAAAACCCACTTAATTCAAAGATTTTTCGTGACCGCAGTGACCACAAATTAACGAGGTTTTACTGTACATTATATACAAGCCACATTTTTTAAATATATTTTTTGAAAAATATTCACAGAATATATTCTAGACAAAATTTCCTGAGACTTGTTAGTCAACACTCCGGCTTCAACCGAACATGTTGGGGGTAACCTGCGATGTCACAGCAAGTTTGTGTACAATCTATATGCTAGCAGCATCACCAGCTGTACTTTATGAAATCCCTGGCAAAAAGAAGGGAGATGCAATTCTACGAAAGCCATTTTTAAATTGCAATGCCTAATAGTTGCAGTAGTGAATGTCATCAATTGCATCTTGGGCTAACATATTTGGCCCCTTCATAAGTGAGTCAAAAGCTCAATTCTTTGCTACCTCTGAAGAAATGGTAAGCAGATAAAGTAAACTCTTCACATGTTTGAGTACACACATGCTTTTTGCCTCAACATTCAAGATAAACAATTTCAAATTTCTAAAAGAGACTAAGAAACAATTTCACTGCACATACAATAATAGTGAGCTCTGTCAGACGAAGTCAGTTGATGAAAATGGGGAATATAATTCGAGACAATACACTAAGCGGATGTCGATGACAGTGACACTGACCAGCGAGGCGCTTCTTGAGCACAATGCGGCAGCGTGCCCCGTTGGTGATGAGGCGCAGTGGTGCCCCTGCATATGCTCCTCGGGCATGTGCCTCCAGTCGCATCATCTGCCACTGGAGTTGTCGGAAAAGCAGCAGCTGGTCGGGACCCTTGATTCGACAGAGACGTAAGTCCCCAGGGTCCCAGCGAGGCGTTCGGCTGTCCAGCACCACCCGGGACAGCTAGGTAGAAACAGCGAGACATAACAAAGAAGTAAGGCACAGATTTGGCACCCTCCATTCCAAAAAAACCGCAGCTACACCTGAAGCAAAAAAGTGCCACACTAACTATCAATTATGCTACAGTTTGACACTGTAAAAGGGCTGCACATATTTCTTTTCATGAGGTCGATTTCCCAGACATAGACCATACATGAATTTTCAATAAATAAATGTATAATTCAAAGTGAGCGATTTTCAGGATGATTACATCAATGCCAAAGGTTGCTCACAATACACTAAGCAATTGTTTACAGAGCTGTTTTCATGAATGATGCTATTGTGATTTTTTTTTTCATTGCTAGCAGCCATAATCCATTGCATGCAGCATCATCTGAATGCGATCTCGAACTAGCAAACACCTACAGACCAAGGGGTGCAGTAAAAGAGTAAGCACTTCGACAGCCGCAATATTTCTTGATGATTTTCATAGCTTCTACTGAACATTCTGGATTGATTGCTTGCCGATGCTATAGAGCCCCGAAGGCCACTGCGTAGTAAACCTGGCGATGGCGGGCTCGCTTGTATTCAGTCGATTAGTACACAGACACAAAAGTGTTCTTTATAACACACTTTTTTGTTTTTTCTTAGGAGTAGAGCCTGTCTGCTGCGCCTTAGCCATGCTCTAGAGTTCCGTTGATAACGAAGCTTTTTTAAAACAATGCACTGTTAATGTACTTCGCTGTCTCTGCTATCGCAACAAGGCAACAAAGACACAAGTCAAGTGGCTCGGGCCTGAATTTGCCATGAACCACTAAGCGACCATCAAAGTTACACGACAAACAAGCAACAAGGATCTGGCAAAATATGAAGCAGCTGAGCTGTACGGCATAGTTAGCACAAATTCATACATTGTCCAAATAATGAAGCATAAAAATTAAGATTCAGATATGGTGTGGGTGCATGCCAAGTGGCACTAAATGCTCAACTGGAGTGGTATACCAACCTGACATGAAGCAACAAATGAAGCAGACTGGAAGTTCACCACTACAGAGTTGACAACCACTTTCATGCCGTCGACGACACGATCTGAAAAGCCATAGCGGCCTCCTGAGCTGCACAAAAAAGAGACACACATAATTGCAGAATGACTGCAGATTCTCTAAACAGTGCAACAGATGCTGAACAGTATGCTTTTTAACTTAAAATTCTGTACACTTTATGAACACAGCAAACATTCAGCACTTTACATCCTTGTGCAAAGACGAGAGCTGCATGCTAGTTTTCGTGTAAATCCCACCTCCATTGACATTTCTATAGAAATAAGAAAAATGACTGTGTTTTATGTGCAAGCAGTAAAAAAATAAATAAAGGTAATTAGCTTGGGGCTCGCTCGGTCAAACACTAATCCTTCCTATTTCAACTAGATTTAAACTCAACAAAACATGCAATAAGGTACACATAAAGACAAGCCAAATTCCTACTTTCACAATTCATCTGCACGTAAGTAGATCAAAAGTTAACCCTCAGAAGTTTCGTCTCTGCTACACCAGACAAACTCACGTTCACTAACGTAGTTCAGGTGACTGCAGCCTATCACAGATGCACTTGGATTTGACTAATACAGGGCTCAGATTTAAACTCGCTGGTGGAATCAGTCTCTGATGGAACACTGACAGGGTCCCTAACACATTTGCATAAGACGACTCAAAAGTTAAAATCGTCATGACTATCATCATTATCAGAGCTTGAGAGGTTAGGTTAGTTCTTGTATAGTGTACTAGAATATGAGGTAGTGTGTTCAGGGAGCAGCCGTGGCTGCCGCAGTTGGTGTCGACAGCCCCGAGATGGCGCCACCTTAGCATGGGCTGTCACCTCACGCATTGCCCTTCATGCACTTCAGTGCTTTGATATTAGTAATAGCAGGGGTTTAACGTCCCTTAAACACCATACGATCATGAGAGACACTGTAGAGGAGTGCTCTGAAAATTCATCCACCTGGGGTGCTTTAACTTGCACCTAAATCTAGGTACACGCACCTCAGAATTTGCACCTTCATCGAAAATGCAGCCGCCGCGGCCGGGATTCGATCCCGTGATATGCGCTTGCATACGTCGGGCTTAATAGTCTTGTGTTTAATTGCTGACACGTTAGCGAAAAGCTTTCTGAATGGGTGTGTTTGTACTGCATTCAAAACAAAACGAAATGTCATAGCTGCAACGCACGGTCTGAATACAGGTATTAACAAACAACGGCGAAGCAGTCATCCCAGGGGAAACTGCCTACAGTTTTTAAAGCTCTGTTGGTGAACGAATAAAAAATTAGGAAGGTTGAGGTATCGAAGGAGCACCTATAAACCCGGAAGTTTATTGTTATATTACTGCTATATCATTTCAAAGTATGCACACTGTGACAGCTTCGACTTCATCACGGGCGCGACACCCTTCTTGACGATAGTTGCATCATGCAATTGTAATTATGTGGCTATGGTGACAAAACTGCCATTTGATTGAGAGGCCCGTCGTAGCTAAAGACTTGGGAATAATTTTGAGAATCTTGGGTCCTTAAACAGTTACGCGCCCGCCGCAATACTGCTGCTGTGGCTGGGATATTGCCCTGTACAGTCAAAACCACTGTCCAACTGTAAGAAGAAACTCTTTATTTACGAGTGTGCATACTGCAGTGAGCAGTAACGCCGATCAAATATGTCGCCATTCCATGGAATCATCAGTTCACGATCACTTCATCACGGTGGCATCTTTATGAACACCGGCTGATTTTTGCTTGCAACTTTTTTTTTGTTTGTTTTTCTTCTCAAAACTCGTTAACACCCTTCACAAAAAAATGAAGTAGTGACAGCACCTAAATTACCGCTTTCTTTGACACGAGATGCGGTGCGATTTAGCTCATATAAATTGAAGGTAAACAAAGCTTGAGTAAGCATTCCAGCAAAGCTGCAGTCTCTGTAGTGTTCACCACCTCGGGTTCGTAGTCAGCAGGAAGGTCCGTCGATGAATCTGAATCAGTGGCCCCACCCTCAACACAGGGTGCTGCAGTTTTCTTGGAGATAGTAGATTCAACCGCCCAGTTCTTCCGCTTTCTCGGCGGTCTTGGATGCGGCGCTTTCTTCGATAAGTAGCTTGGAGCATTGGGCAGTAACATTGGCACGGCGTCTGGCGTTATCTCTGGTCTCCTACGTGATACGTGAACTTCCTCGCCGTTTATAACGTGCAAGTAGTCTCCATGAACACATGAAGGCTCGAAGTGTAGCTCATATACAGAGCAGCTTTCGTTCAAGGTCCCATCCTTTCGATGTAAATTCTGTTCCTAAACCTTCCTCTGTGCTTCGTCTTTGGATGCAGCGAAAAGCGACGGCTGCTCACCTTTTTTCCAATGGTGTACCCCGTTTTGCACCTAGATGCAAAGCAGTGTCGTTGCCTCCAATGACTCGGCATTGCTTCACTGTCGCGTGGCCAGCAAAAACATTGCCAGAAGAACTTCCGTTAAACGGGCGCGAACACAAGCAACAGGTCACTGAACAGCACCGGAGAAGGCAGAGTGGCGCGAAGCTGACAATTCTGACAGCCCATGCTACGGCAGCGCCGCCTTGAGAACCGGTTTTTTGTCCACGTGCGCTGCTTCACACGATGCAAGGCGAGAGAGGGTGCCTGAACACACTACCCCATATTCTTGTACCCTATAGTTCATGTTCCACATGCCACATTTTCAAGGCTGGCATCTTTGTTCATGTTGTGCTTGCTGACTATACTGAATTACACCTTGACTGTCAATGATTCACTGTTACACATTTCCAGTGGTGTAGGCGATGCAGCTCCACGCCTCTGCTGGGAAATACTATACCTGTTAAGTCACTGCTCATTAGACAAACCCCTATGTAGAGTCCTTCTTCCAAAGCAGCTTCAAGCACTGGTATCGCTCTGTGGTTGAATGCTCAGCTGGCACACAGAAACCTAGGTTCGACTTCGACACAAACCCAGATTTTTATTAAGGTCACGTGAGTTCTCGTACCACAAACCAGATTTCAAGGCCAGCATCACAGGCTTTTGCATTAATAAATTAAGAGGCTTCAACTCACAGGGAAAGGATACATCAATTAGCCATCTTGACTAAGATTTGGATCTTCTTGGAACTGACCTATAGCTGGGCTTGCTGCTCGAGGGTGGCCTGAGTTGCTCACAGGTTTCCACTTCAACCAGCACTTCGTCCAAACACTGAAAGCAGTAATTGCACGGGTAACTTTATGCAGTGTGCCAACCAACAGTTCAGCATGCCAAAAGTGTACAATGGCGAACTCAAGTTTTCAATTATATATAGGGAGAATTTAAAAATGTAACGCTATGAAACAATCAAATACAATTGGATATATAATGGTGAAAATAAACTTCGGAGGACTTTTTTTTCCTGCAATCACTATCAATGTCACCTTTGTAAGCTACAGTATTTCCTGATGTCATATCTGCAATGCATGTATGGATGCCACAGTCTCGGATAATACACCGATTCTCAAAATACCACGCATGTTAGAAGCGTGAAAGTTAAAAAGAAAATGGGCAAGCAGCCTGTATTTTGCCCGTAATTTAAAGATTATAGTTTTGATCCCCACCAGTGGCAAGCTCTTATGCACACTATAATTTCTGTAACGTTATAATCGGAAAACTTCCATTAAAAAGAAGAAACAACCAATAATGCTCTACCACACTTTCCTTCACTTCATTCTTTGCTGGTTTTATAAACATGAACATTGTGCGCAAAGCAGTAAGTTCACCAGTGTAAAAATACAGTAACTGCAGTAAAAGCCATAAATTATATCCCTATTATTTGGACAATCGGATAACTAGGACAAGTTCTCAAATTACAGCCAGCATAAGAAATATTTTATGGCCCTGAACTCTCATAAATTCAGTTGGATTTAGCCACAACAGTGTTAATTTAGATGATCCTAGGCATCTACCAATGTCTAAAGCCACGGAGCAAAAATAGGAGGACTGCCAATTGGGCATGTTGGTAAAGGTTCATGATGAAACAAGTGCAAAAATACACACACTCACTCAGAAAGGACACAGACAAGCGCTCGTCTGTGTCCTTTCTGAGTGTGTGTATTTTTGCACTTGTTTCATCATGAGCAAAAATAGACCTGCAACCCACTGAAAGGACCATGTGCTTTCGCCGCCATAAATCTGTGATTGTCATTCATGATTGTGCATCAGCAAGCCAGGTTTTTTTAGCAGAAGATTTAGTGCTCAGTTTTGTTTCTACTATGGGCATAGGTCCCACCAGTGGGTTCAAAACTGCATGGTAGCTATGATCGTGTCTTTACCTCCTACCGTTTTTTCCACAGAGGATGTGGTGCCAAATGACTTTTGGGCAGTGCACACTATGTCTTAAAACTCTAATAATGGAAACCCTTGACCACGGAGAGCTTCAGCTGCAATTAGCATGATGGTACAAGCTTTCTCGGCAGTAATGTGATAGATGAACAGCAAGTCGCCGGCCATTTTTACAGCAGAAAAAATTTACCATCCTATGCGCGTGGTGGTGTTGGTGGTGGCAGTACTTAATAAAGCATGGGCTCACAGCACGTGTTGAGCTTTCCAGCAATGCCTCCTCTGTTTTGTCAATGCCAGCCAGATGCGCCCAATCCAGCCATTCACCATCTTTGCCTCTAGCCTATTCCTGTTCTCCCCCATTGCCTAGCCTTCGCGTGTTCTTGGCAGTCGTCGGGGAAGGAGCCTTTCATACAGTGCTTCATGACGAAAATGATATGAAGTAATTTTTTGTTCAGTTGAGTACAGA
This sequence comes from Rhipicephalus annulatus, assembly GCA_013436015.1. Lineage (NCBI taxonomy): Eukaryota > Metazoa > Arthropoda > Arachnida > Ixodida > Ixodidae > Rhipicephalus > Rhipicephalus annulatus. The sequence goes on along the minus strand of WOVY01009724.1, from coordinate 197,986 downwards.
TCCATGGGACAGCATCTTGCAGTCCTTTTGTTTTCAATATTCAAGGTCACACAGGCTCTGTAAAAGATACAGTGTTTTGAGATAGCATGCTGCCGTTCGTGGCGCTATACAAGCAACCAATAGGGTTGCTGCAACGATTCTGCATGCGCTGCTCTGTGACGAGGCGGCAGCATTGCTTCCAGCCACAAAGAAAAAGCATGAAGGAACAAATCTGTCAGGCATATGACATTGCAGTGGGAAACACGTCTATCACATCTGCGGGGGAAAGCGCTCGAAAGCACACATGATGCAAGCAGCACTACCCATCATGTAGCGTCACATCCCGACCACTCTCTGAACTAAGGCGGACCGACAGCTCCCGTCGAGAAGTGCGCGTTAGCTCTGGAATTGAAAGAAATTGAGGAGGCATTGTTTTCCGCCATGGTCACATTGTGAATGTACTTGCCAATGACATTGTGCATGTACTTGCCATTGACAAGAATTATGACTTTTGCACTACTTTTGTGCAAAATAATTGGTGGATTTAGATACTGAATGAAAAAATGGAGGGGCATCATGCATTACACACTTGTTTATTGTTTTCTGCAATAGACACTCGTTTATTGTTTTCTTCATATTTATTGCAATAGTTCAGTACACGGTTAACTTGAAACTTTTTTTTTTCCAATCTTGTGAAATTCAAGTTCACGTGATGTTACTGTAACTCCAAGGCAAAAGCTGCTTGACGGGTCCATACTCTAATTCATCAACCACACACACACACCACTATGACACGTACAATATTACATGCTTCCAGCTGCTCAAATGCCTGCGGCATGAGAGTTCTAATTAGGAATAAAATACAGTAGACTGGTATATTGAAGAAGAAACTGATTCATGGTAATCAATGCGAATGCCTTTGACACACAAAGTACAGGTAGAATCCTCATTACGTATCACGAGCAAGTACTATACGTGTGATGAGGTGCAATTAGACAAAATACTGAGCTTCTTGCCCCCTAAAATTTGCTCCGTTCCACTGACAACAGTTTTGATGCTCCGGCTACCAATTGAAAAAAAAAATCCAATTTTCATCATCTTCGATCTTCGAGTAATCTGCCTATCACAAGACAACAAATAGTTTTCACAGAATACTTCGTCCTGCCAGACCGACTTAGTGTTTCCCTTTATGGTCTTTTCATGTTCCACACACCAAACCGTTGGCATTGATGCATGTTACTTTGCCAAAATGCAGTAAGATTCACGAGTAATTGAATAGGAAGAGCAAAAGAAAAAGACTCACCAAGTGGATAGGAACATATTTTAACTTTGTCCAATGTATCTGCAACAGATGAACCAAAAAGTAACAGAAATACGACATTAGCACAATTCCCTCCATTTAGCATGCTACAATACATAATTTACACTCTCCACTAAAAACTCGACTTTCCCTTTGGATCAGAGATAACAACAATCATAGCACCTTTCACCGGTACTATCATTGATCCAGAAAGCCAAGCACGGTCAGGTTCTAATATCTCAGTTCCACTTTCACTGCATATGCGCTGTATGCTGGGTTCTATAATTTTGGCTAGTATATTTTTTCAAGTGCAGGGCGTAAAAGTCGAGTGATATTTTTCAAGCTGATAATCCGGAAGGGGTCAGGTTTTTGTAGAAGCATTCCAAAATTGAGGTTTTCTGAAATGAAACTTACAAATGTTCCAAGTAACAAATTTCCAAAAATTTCTAAGTATACCAATGACAACTATGAGCTAGGCACAGTCATTGTGGGATTGGTTGAGAGCCGTGTAGCATTCACAGCTTTTAAAATGAACTATGGGGCAGTGGTGAACTATAGGCCGGAGGCGTAAGTCAAACAGCACCTTAAATTCGTTGTCCCGAGGCAGAGCATTCGAAGGTATTCAAAAGTTTTGATGATTTCTTATATGCAGCGAACTCCAGAGAAACATTCCGCTCTTTTTTTTTTAACAGAAAGTTGCTATGAGAAAAACTGCTTTTAAGCCAGAAGACCTTCTAAGAAAACTATAATATTGACTATTTTATTTTATTTATTTATTTATTCAACAATACTGCCAATTCCATTCGAGATGATTGTAGGAGGAACACATGTTAAAGTGTCACATAAAAATCATAAAGAGAGTACAAAACAAAAATTGCACTGTACACTAAAAATTAGTTTCAACTAGATTATGTCGTCACTGCTGCAATACCCATACAATAGCATCTGGAAAAAGCCACAATGCACAATGGAATATGCACAATGGGATATATTTTCCAAATTACAAAGAAATTAGAAGGTATTTTTTTGAGAACTTGGTCTACGTTGTGTCATTAAAATTAACTGACATCACCAGCAGTAGCAAATGAGGTCCCGCGTACATGAATGTTTTGTTTATATTTGTGTGAAAGAATCGAGAAACTATCCACTTGCAAATCAGCACCTGCTGTGTGCACTGCTAATATTTCGGTCCTCGTTTCTATAAAGGGACACAATAAAAAGGAGAATTTTTCGTGCGTTAGTAAATTACTATTTCATGATTAAAAACACCATTCTTATCATGAGAAGATGTTTTGTAAGCAAGAAAGTGCACGCAAAGAAAATGTGGATGATGACATCACTTTGAAATTCCAACAAAAAACACCCTGACATTCTAAATTTTGACGGTGCCTACTAGGTCTTACATTGTTCCTAATTGGTAAATATTTGAAATAAATTGTCCTGTGAAAAGGCCACAAACTTGACATAGCAAGTTTAAGGAGATTTCATTGAGCTTATGTTGCAAAAATATAAAAATTCCCTTTGAAATTAGTGATAGCACAAGCTGAAATTTCGGCACTAAATTTACAAAAGAAACTTTCACCCCCGATATTGGTCTTTATTACCAGACCTACGGTAGTAAAATTAATGACACCAAAGTTCAGTCTAAGCCAATTCAGTGATTTACTTGAGTGTCCCTTTTGGCACAGTATTAGTTTAAGAAACTTATGGTATCGTGGTCTGTGTTAGCTTCCATCAGGGCAAACAGAGTGGCACGGGTGTAGCACCTTGAGAGTGAGATAGTTGCAGACAGCCCGTGTGAGGCAGAGCCACGTGGGCAGTTCGAGCAGCTCGGTGAGAACCTGCTCATCGAGCTCCAGGTGGCGCAGCTCGCAGTGGCCTCGAAGAGTGCTCAGCTGGATTTTGTCCAGCGACAGGTTTTTGGTGAACCTGAAAGCAACAACAAAAAGATTAGTAGTTGCTCTTAAGCACCACTAAGAAGTCAACATGTTCAAATACACATTGTCTTATAACCAAGAGAGTACACCAAGTACGTAATGACACTGGAGCTCAAGTCCAAGCAATAAATTCTGGAGTTTTATATACCAAAACTACGACATGACTAAAAGGCATGTCAAAGGATGGACCTCAGATTGATTGTGACCACCTGGAGTTGCTTGATCATGCGCACCAAAGTTCCAGTACACTGGTCTCTTTGTGCCATAACTCTTTAGACACATTAAACTACTCCTGAAATGAATACCAGATACAACAGTCTCCCAGTGCCACATTGTGCCTGCCTGAAGGAATTTACATAAGTATTGTTGGGGCTTGTTGAAAGCATGCTAAATGTGAGGCCCACATTGATTTCCATTTTTTGATAACACAAATGCATGAATTTGAAAAAAAAATTGAAAAGTAATTTTCGAGGCTCAACTCAACGCTGGAAAATATAGTAGCACCAAATTTAACTAACTTCAAAAGCCTCTAGCTTTCAATGTTATGCCTGCTAAAACTGTAAGAGATGTACTATTGTAGAACCAAGATATATTGAAGTGCACCTAACATGCTTCATTTTATGTACATAATAGCATATGTTAATCACTAAAACTATCAGTGAACATTGAGTGTCTATAAGAATTATAAAGGCTTGAGCAAAAACAAAGATTTGCGAAATGGACAGCAGACAATGACACGTAAGCTTTAAGCAATGTAAAGCTTTTCACCGAAGTATTTAAAAACAAGGGGCGTACTTAAATATTGAATTTAACTGGGCTAACATTTTGAACGTTTATATGCAGAGCTCAAATCTTCTCAGATTCGCAATGAACAAAGAACTCTCAATGCCATCTGGCAAACAAATACTTCGTTTTGCTAGAACGGCCTAACAAAACATTGTTTAACATATGCAATTTGGGTTGCTGGAATTCTAACAGTCTCCAAATCTTTCCCTTCTGATTGCATAAAATTTTATTCTTATAACGTACTCTTTGTAACACACAAAGCCTAGAGTATTTATTCTCTCATGCTAAAGCTGTCCACTAAGCTTGCTGGGTTCTAAAAAAAAAAAAGCCTACAGCCTTCAGTATGAACCACCTTTAATGATTTCATAGAGGAAGACTGGCTACAATTTTATATAACCATTTTCGCACACACGTGAATGAAAAGTCACATGAACAAAACAAGAAGTCATAAGAAACCGTGCATTTTGAAAATCCCAATGGAGGAAGCTACTGTTAAGCAACCTAATTTGATAGCCTATTGCAGGATTCTCAAACATGTGGCCCACTGACCTTTCACTAGTGGCCCACTCCCACACATGATAGTCATCTTCCTAAACTTTTTCTTATGACTGTGTAGCTGTATATGACATCGCTAAATGGTGGTCACATTCTCGCATATCATGAATAATAACCCTTTCTTTGGGTACACTCGAGGAACTGTATACTAAAATGTACATTTTATTTATTTTCGATTGTGCAGACTGGTATCAATATATTTCTCACTCACCACATCAACTACATGTCAGAAATGATCCATATATGAGATGTAAGTTAAGCTTTCCTTTAACATTCAGCTTAGCTTTGTTCAGGCTCACCACCCCAACCTCCTCAATTTCGAAATTTTTGCTGTCCAAGCTCTCTTGGACTAGATTGGCGATTGTAGTCCGGTACTTGATGCAAGTTTAAGACCCCTAATCCAATGCCTGTAACAGTTTTGCTTGACAATACATCAAAGTAATTTATCTTTTCATCCATCAGTTATAGCCCTGTAGCTTAAAGGCAGCCACTCTAAATAACATCAAACGTGAAGCAAAAATTAGAACTGTACATAGAATTAATTTGTTGTTTTTCTATTATTTGTGTAACAGCTGTAAAGGTCAATGCATTCTTTTTTCTTCATTACCTACCACAAGACATGCTACTGCCTCAACCGGATGCCATCAGTAAAAAAAAACCAACCCGTCAACTTAGAGCAAATGGAACCATTGGCCTGCAATCTGTAGCTGATTGTGCTCTGCTACTGTCAATAGCCAACACCAGTGTCGCAGATAGTATTCACAAAGCATTCGCTCAGCGTGCCTCAATACAGCTGACTTGCCATACCAGAGATGCCATCGTCTGACTTGTCATAACAGAGGTGCTGATTGAGACACCACAAAATGATGGAAGTTAGGCTGTCTCTGAAGTTAGCCTCAGAAGATTGATATGGTACACTGCCGTATTAAAAAAAACATTTCATTGTGCACACTCAGATTACATGTGCCCCAGTTTCTAATTATCATGGCCATGACAGTTATAAAATTGAAAAATATCAGTACCTTCAAACTGCATGCTAACTGAGGTCTAGGAGGATACTATGAATATTCTTGTAATATAGTCTATCTGAATGTATATATACACAGTAAAACTATGCTGTATTCAGTTACTTTGTAAATAGAGAGAATTAAATGCAATACTACATTCGCCACATACGAAAATATTTCACGAAGACAAAATATGTAACATTTACAATTTTGTACTTCATTTCATACTTTAACATGAAAAATAAATAGACACCCTTTCAAAGTTCATAATGGCACACCTACACATATACAAAGAACTTTTTCATCCAACTGACATTTGCAAGAAACTTTCTTTTCTCCTGTAAACAATGCACTCAGCTTGCAACCAGTCTTGTAGAACATGTGCATTGTAAACTTCAGCAACAGTCTTAAGGTAGCAATACCTTTATTTATAAAAACGTCTTCTTTTTATCCTCCTTCGTTTCCGACCATTTTTTTTTTTCTGGGAACCAGACCCTGCACTTGTCTGTCCAGTACAAGTACCTTAATAAATGCATTCATGGAGACTTCACAATAGCAGAGTATTTTTGAAACATGCACGCTCCTTATTCTTCACTGTGTGCAATGCGTCATGTTTCTGAACGTACGCTGCCATGTGGAAAGTTTTGCAATGCCAGATATAAAAATTGTGCCCATTTTTGCAAACTACTGTTTCCTCTTGGGAATGCTGTGCAGTATTCGAGGCTTAAAATTGCAAATGTGTATCGCAAGATTGGACGGCTAATCTGCATTTTCACTCTTGTGCGCACGAACTATTGGGCACTACAGTTGACGAAACAAACAGCGTAAACCTAAAGGGCTCAGGCAAGTGGTTCCCGCTACCACTACAATGCTCCCACCTAAAACAAGGCATCGATCCAGTAAACAATGCCTCATAAAAATAAAATGACAAAAATACATAATTCTTTTGTAGTCCTAATTATATCATGCCCTTTGCAATCTCAGATATGTCATAAATGAGGCCTCCAAGGACAGAATCTCCAAAATATCTAAGAGGCAAAAAAAAAAACTGCCACTGAGGCACATCTGTCTACAGTAGTTGCTGAACAGCTCAGAAATACAGAAAGCAGTGAGGAAAACCACACTCAGTCTACGTTAAAGACAGTGCAACTATGGAGATGCATGAACACGTTTAAAGAAATGTCCGTTCGAGAAACCTATTCGCACTACTTTTGATTTACCTCTTTGTACAGCTGTATACACCAGCCATTATTCATTATTGAACTATATTTGTCACTGTTTCACAGGAGTGTGTTTTCTGTCATGCTTATTGCAAGCGAGCTTTTCATTTGTAAGGCTACGTTATTTTTTTCAAGCATAATATTTAAATGTTAACTAGCTAGCGTGATACTGAGCTACTCACCACAGCTTTCTTTATATAAAGGCATTACCTTGCATTAAATATTAGGCATGAGAACAATGTTCAATGTCACACTTTGTGTAATAACCTTACTATTGCATCAAACATCTGACTCACAACAAGATTCAAATGTAAATTATGTATATTTCCTATAGATTTTCATCGATGAAATTCTTGCAAAAAGCCAGTGGGATGCAACAGCACCTATTTAAAAAAAAGCGATTTTCAGCCTGCAGCCAGCTACCTTTATCACTGAAATATAGTATTTAATTATTACAGCAAGCCACTATGGCATGTAAGAAAAACCATAAAAATTCCCCAAAGAAACTTGCAGCAAAATACCAGCTACCCATTAAATTAGATAACACTGAACTTCACTAAATAGTGGAGAACGGCACCAAGAAAATGCAATGGCATCATGATTGCTTAGGCATCCTGTTTGACTCTAGCGTAAACTACACAACGTAATTTCTTCAATACATAGTTTTGCACCCAAGGCATTCTACTTTATTCATCAGAACAGCACCTGAATCTGCTGGCAAAAGTACTTTGAAAACTCATATAGCAGCTTCAGAAAGGTTTTCTCAATGTTTTATACATCATGATCTGGCAAAACTAGGTGAATAAATGATCGTAGTACTGACCTGATCATCCTCCGACGATTTCACCTTACTTCAAGTAAATTTGGTTAGACAGTACTTATTACATCTTCTGAACTGTGCAAATTGTGGAGGTACATGAAGGAGAACAAAAGTTCCTGCGAGTTTTCTTCAACCTTACAGTTTATGACCACCCTGACCAATATATCACAACAGAACTAAAACAGAAAACTAAAAAATTATATTTTTGACCGGAACGAATACCCCAACCAAAACATGATAAATCATTTCGTTTTGGAATGAAAGCAAACTTTTTTTAATTGTTTTTCATTTCATGAAAAAACTTTGCACTGAGGTGATGATGATGATGTTTGATAATTTGTGGCGCAAGGGCCATTTCACGGCCAAAGAGCGCCAGTTCATCTTACTAAAAATATGGACAATGATTGTGATAAGCGGCTGCGAAAGGGTCATAAAATTCCTCGCGATAAGGCGGCTAAAAACATACAAGTAATAAAATCATGACCATGCCGTGAAAGGTGTGTGTGGTGTGAATGGGTGACAAAAGTTGGTGATAATAAAAAATGATGGCGGACATGTATGGCATTAGCACAAGTGCCTCACTCGTTCACACCCTTGCGTCTAAGGGCCGTGAGGCAAGTGCTTTCTTGTGTAGCCACCGCAGCAAAAACCTCTCTGGAGAGATCGTGCTACGGAATGCCCGGGTATATAATATGAAAACTATGAATTTCTTTTAAAAACGCTAACAATAATTTATGGCTAAAAAGCGGTTCCCTACCGACGAACATTGCAGGGTGTAAAGGTATATGTTGTCGGAAGGGTAATGGAAAATGTTGTTTTCTTAGAGTTTCTAAGTGTTTGCACTGGATTAACATGTGAAGGACTGTTAATCCACATCTGTCACACAATGGTGGATCGCCACCGGACAAAAGATATGTGTGTGTCGTGTATGTGTGTACTATCCTGAGCCTCGTTAGTATTACCTCCGTATGACGCGATTTTGATACTGGCAGCCAATGACCAAGGTGTGGCTTAATAATGTGTAGTTTGTTTTGTGTGTCTATCCCACTTGTTCTGCCAGTAGTCCCTGAGGTTTCGTTTGAGAGACGGCTTAAGATCAAGGGCCGGGATTGATATGGGTGTAGGGGCAGTGCTTTTGTGGACGGATGCAGCGAGCTGATCCGCCCTCACGTTGCCTTGGATCTCACGGTGCCCTAGCACCCAGCACACTACAACATGTTGTTTGAGTGTGTAGAGTGTGCACAAAATGGAGTAAAGTGAGACAGGGACTGGGTTTTTTTGTTTTTTAAGAGTGTGTAGAGCCGTTACCACACTAAGGGAGTTCGTATATATTACTGCTTTTTGTATTTGTAATTGCTTGATGTGTTTACCCGCCACAAGTATCGCATAAGCTTCCACTGTGAAGATACTTGTGTCTGGATGTAGAGGGCCAGCATCCGAAAAGGATGGGCCGACAGCAGCGTAGGACACAGAGGAGTTAGACTTGGAGGCATCTGTGATGAACTCACGACGTTTGTATTTGTGTTGAAGTTCCAGGAAATATATTCGGATATGGGCAATAGGCGCATATTTTGTAACTTCTAGAAAATACACATCGCAGTCTATAGTCTGCCACTGCCACGGTGGCGGGTATGCTACAGGAGCCATTAAACTGTGTTCAAGTGACACTCCAGTTTCCTCAGCTAGACCCTTCAGGCGAACTGAGAAGGGCTGCCTCATCGAAGGTCTGTTTTGAAACAGAATGGAGCTCGACAAATCATTAATAGTAGAGTATGAGTGGTGCTTCTTGTCTGCTTTCACCTTAAGGAAATAAACAAACGACATGTAAGTTCTCTGCAGATCAAGCGACCACTCATTTGACTCAACGTAAAGGCTTTCTACGGGGCTGGTGCGAAAAGCACCCGTAGAAAGGCGGATGCCCAAATGGTGCACGGGGTCCAGCATCTTCAAAGCACTTTGAGTGGCAGACTGATAAACAACGGCCCCATAATCTAAGCGGGTGCGAATGAGGCTTCTATACAGATCCATGAGACATTGCCTGTCACTACCCCACGTAGTACGTGACAACATTTTTAAAACATTCATGGCTTTTAAACATTTTGTTTTTAAGTACTTGATCTAAGGTACAAAGGTCAACTTGTTATCCAAGATTAAGCCTAAGAATTTATGCTCCGCATTAACAGACAAACGCTGACTGTTTAGTTCAATGTCGGGTTCTCAGTGCATGCCTCTCTTTCGGGAGAACAAGACACACGTGCTTTTTTGTGGGTTCAGTCGGAATCCGTTTTCCTCTGCCCATTTGGAGACCTTTTTTAAACCTAACTGAACCTGCCGCTCACACATTGCCAGATTGCAAGATCTAAAGCCAAGCTGGACGTCATCGACATATGTACAATAAAATATATTGCAAGGGATGAACAAGCACAAGGAATTCATTTTGATGAGAAAAAGCGTGCAGCTAAGTACACCACCTTGTGGCACGCCTGTTTCCTGGACAAATGTTTGGGAAAGAACCGTGCCCATTCGGACACGGAATGTCCCGATTTGACAGGTAACTTTCGATTATGTGAAACATTCTTCCGCGCACGCCAAGGTGGGACAGGTCTCTTAGAATTCCAAAACGCCATGTTGTATCATAAGCCTTTTCGATATCGAGAAACACAGAGAGAAAATATTGTTTATGGACGAAGGCGTCTCTGATCTGTGCCTCGATACGAACAAGGTGGTCTGTGGTGGATCTACTCTCTCGAAACCCGCACTGAAATGGGTCGAGCAAATTGTTTTTTTCAAGGAAATGTACAAGTCGGCAGTGTACCATTTTTTCGAAGACTGCACAAGCAGCTTGTAAGTGCAATCAGCCTATAACTCGAAGCTAAAGAAGGGTCCTTGCCCTTTTTCAAAATGGGAATAATAATAGCCTCTTTCCAGGAGGTAGGGATAGTGCCAGAAAACCAGATAGCATTGTACAAACAAAGTAAGGTTTTTCGTGTTTCGATTGGTAGGTTTTTAACATTTTATACACCACACGGTCAGAACCTGGGGCAGAAGTACTGCAGGAGTTTAGAGATGTTCGGAGCTCAGCTAGACTGAAAGCTTGGTTATATGCCTCGTATCTAGTGCATTTGTGTTCAAGTTTATGCATTTCTATTCTTGTTCTGTATTTTTGGAAAGTGTCAGTATAGTGGGACGAGCTGGACACCTGTTTGAAATGTGCACCGAGGGAGTTCGCCTGATCTTCCAGGCTGTCACCTTGTGTGTTTATGAGTGGGAGTGAGTGTACTTGTCTTCCTGCTACCCTACGAACCATGTTCCAGACTTTAGCCTCTTGCGTATATGAATTTATCCCAGATAAAAACTTGTGCCAGCTTTCTCTTCTGGCCTGCCGACGCGTTCTCCTACCTCGGATTTTATTTTCTTAAAGCTCTCAAGGTTTTCCGCTGTCGGCGAGTTCCGCAGCAACCTCCGCGCCCTGTTCTATTCCTTCCGCGCATTCTGACACTCAGTGTTCCACCACGGGACGTGTCGTTTGCCGGGCAGTCCAGATGTTTGTGGAATGCACTTGGCTGCTGCGTCAGTAAGAAAAGCCGTGAAGTACTGCACAGCTTCATCTATGCCTAATCCGCATATGTCAGTCCAACTTAAGTGAGTAATATTTTGAAATTGTTCCCAGTCGGCTTTGTTTACCAGCCATTTGGGAACATGTGGAGGACATTCATATATTATTGGTGTACTCAAAACTAAAGGCAAATGGTCACTTCCGTATGGATTATTTATGACTTTCCACTGAAGTAATGATACAAGTGAAGGAGATGCGATACTGAGGTCTATGGAAGAGTAAGTTTTGTTGGCAAGGTTATAGTATGTTGCCTCTTTCCTGTTCAACAGACAAGCACCTGGTGAAATGAGAAATTGTTCAATGAGACGACCTCGTGCATCACAGCGAGATTCCCCACAGACCATTATGTGCCTTCAGGTCCCCAAGGAGCAGATAAGGTTCAGGTAGTTCGTCTATTAAAGACTGGTATTGGAGTTTTTCAAGACGGTGGTGCGGAGGTATGTACAGAGAGCAGACAGTGACAAGTTTGTTTAGAATAACTGCTCCGACAGCCACCGCCTCGAGGGAAGTTTGAAGGGGTATTTGTGTACATGCTATACCTTCACTAACTATAACCGCTACACCACAGGATAATGGCATGGCATCATCTCTATCCTTTCGGAAGATTATGCAGTTACGTAAAAAGTTTGTGTTTGTTCGTTTTAAGTGTCTCTTGTACACACAGCACTCTAGGATTGTGTTCATAGAGGGGTTCTTGTAAGTCATCGAGGTTTCGAAGAAGGCCTCGGATGTTCCACTGTAATATTTCTGTCTGCATATTAAAAGAAGAGATGCTGCTGTGTGTACAGAGAGTATCCTGTGTTAGAGTGAGCTTGTTAATTCAGGTAGCAGGACGGTCGTCCGGCCCCGTTATTGGTTTTTTTATTTTTCTTGGCGTGCTCCAAGGAGCCGTGCCGCTTTTTCGGTACCAAGGGTACCGTTCCTCCTCAGAGGCACTGGATGCTCGCACTTGCGAGCTGGTGGTTCGAATTTTGGGCCTCGCCTGGTGAAGTGAGGCCTTGAGACCTGAGGATTTATGAGTCTCCGGTCTCTGTTTGGGAGTAGGCGGTGTAGCCTGGACTACAGCCGCCTTAGGGGCAGGTGGCACAGCCGCCGGCTCGGTATGCGCGGGCCGAAGGAGTGGCGAGGGCTGGTGCGACGCTGCCCCCCTACGCGCCGTATCAGCATAAGGTGTGTTGTAGAAAGGAGAGACCCTCTTCCGGGCTTCCTTGAATGATATATTTTCCTTGACTTTAAGAGTGATTATTTCTTTTTCTTTCTTCCAGTTAGGACACGAACGCGAATACGCGGCGTGTTCCCCGTCACAATTCACGCAGTGAGGCGTAGTAACACAGTTATCAGATGGGTGGCCGTGGCTACCACATCTTGCACAAGTTTCCTGACCCCGGCAGTTCTGCAAGCCATGACCAAATCGTTGACATTTATAACACCGTCTTGGATTGAGAATCTAGGGACGGACAGAGAGTTTGATGTAGCCTGTGTCTATAGATGAAGGCAATGTGCTAGATGCGAAAGTGAGTATTAAATGTTTGGTAGGTATTTCTTTGTTGTCGCGTCTGATGACGATTCGTTTCACATCCATGACATTTTGCTCCTTCCACTCTTCAAGCAGTTCCCGTTCAGACATTTCAAGAAGGTCTGCTTCTGAAACAACTCCGCGTGAGGTGTTCATTGATCTATGAGGTGAAACAGATACTGGGATATTACCAAATGCTACGACACTGCCAAGTTTTTCATAGTGATGTTTTTCAGGCAGCTCAAGGAGAAGGTCTCCGCTAGCCATCTTTGTAACCTTGTATCCTGGGCCAAAGACCTCAGTCAGAGATTTGGCAACAAGAAATGGAGATATGGCCATGGCTTGTTTAGTTGGATTTTCGCTGTGCACAACATGTAATTTTGGAAAGCATTGTCTGGGTTGACTGAAAACTGATATTTCATCGGTGCGTCCTCTCTTAAGTGGAAGATAATCTAGGAGACGGGGAAATGCAGGTGCTCCCATAGTAGTGTACTTTTTTTCGGCAGCAATGTCGACCACCCACCATGGAGTCCAACCAGGGGATGCTGAAGCACTTAATAGCATAAGGCTGCAGACGCCAGCCGTACATTGCCACTATAACCAAATATAACTACTCAAGGTTGAGTAACTGCACAAGGTTACCCCTTGCCACAAGGACAATTGCAAGTAAAGAGAAGAGAGAAGTAGACAGGACAGACTAAAAGTGAGAGATAAAGATGAAGTTGTAGGGGAGAGAGATAGGAAAAGGTGACTGCCGATTTCCCCTGGGTGGGTCAGCCCAGGGGTGCCGTCTACGTGAAGCCGGGGCCAAAGGGGTGTGTTGCCTCTGCCGGGGGGCCTTAAAGGTCCAATGACCAGGCGTTGGCTCAACCCCCAGTATCCCCTTTTCCCCGGACACGGCTCAGCCACGTACGGCTAGGCGTGGGAGGGAGCCAAAACTCTCCCATTAGCTCGGGTCCGTGGTTGGCACTGAGGTTATGCGATGTGATAAATAATGCACATCTCAGAGTATTGTACTGGTTTGCATCTCAGGCATGAATCCCAAAGTGAAGATGTGCTAAAATTGTGCAATAAACGAAAACAGTGACAACCACAGATCGAAAGGAGACTTTCGTGTGCCTGCGACTCAAGCCAGCATGAAAAGGGCATTCATTCTCGGTGTGAAAGTTTGTTTTTTATGAAAAGAGGTCTTGCATATAATAGGTACACTCAATAGCGGGCTGCTTCTGAGAACATGCTCATCCTCTTGACACAAGGCATTCAGCCCGCTCAAAAGTTCCCAATTCCTTTCAACGACGAAATCTACAATAGCATGGAAGCACACTGGTTGGCGCTGATTTGTAGGAATTCGTGGTACGGTAAATAATTGTTTCATAAGAACGTGATAATATGTCTTACCTCTGTTCCACTCTCTTGAGAGGAGCACAAATAAAACTGTTTAAAAAATCGAATCTTTTAGTGTTACTCCAATTTCGAATTTTGGCATACAGATAAATAATGTTGTGAACCACGCCAAAACTCTTTTTTCATTAAGGAACAGAAACACAACAGAAAATCTTGCGCTGAGATAAAACTGAAACCATAACAAAAAATCTTTCATTCCGACACCTTGTCCCTGACAGCACCGCCACACTTCAACAAGGAACTATAACAGCCGAATTGATAACCCTGTATTCTTTATCTGTTATTTGGTTTCTTATGGTCGCATCTGAAACAATGAACCACTCGACTGTTCCCTCGCCTTTTTTTTTTTCAACAGTAACGTAAAAAATCAGATCACCCAGTTTGTGAACAGCATAGTGTGCCTTAGAAGCCAACAGAAATATAATAGTTTATTTAACCCTCGTCAAAAATGGTCATTTGTCTGTCCCAAAATCCCATGGTAGCTTCAGTAACATGCCCATGTTTTGGATAAATGCAGATATATTAGGTCATAGCATTGCAAAAAAAAAAAAGAAACCTCAAAATGCCGAACTGGCTATGTCAGGGGTGCGAAAGATGAAGCCGAGGAATGCACAGTAATGCAGGTTTTTTTTTTTTTTCATTCAAGGTATAAAAATTATGAAATAGAGGAAAAAAAAGCGTAAAAGAAAAAAACGAAATTGTTGCCGGTAGAAACCAAATTAGAAAATTCCATACTATACATGTGGTGTGCAAAAGTTGTGAGTACTACTGCTTACTTGAAACAAATTCTTTTTATATTGAACTTGATTTTCTATTGTTTTATATACACTACACTTTGAGCAAAAAGTATAGATAAGTGTTAAAGACAAAAACACCTACCACAACCAATTTGCTTTCTTCTTGTGTGGTGTTTACAATATTGTCAAGCGTAGCTTGACTGGTAGCATGATTGAGTGTTCGCATACAACGCACAATAGGAGAAAAGAATGTGCAAACTGCTTTTTGGATCTCAAGAAATGAACTTACAGTTCTTACACTGTGTAGATTTAACGGTGTTTTCCAGTGCATGTCGAAACAAAGATTTTTGCTTTCCTAGGTGCACATGTGTGCACGAAACAAAATTTGAAAAGAAGTTCCTATAGAATAAATATTACCACTTGAAATGACCACCACTTTTTGCGACTCAGTTAATACAACGAGCTGTTGTGAGAAGTGTGCAGTTGATAAGAGGCACAAACGAGGAGTGTCCACGAATGGCTCCAAGATAGGGTATTTCACAGTTCGCCTCTTGAAGGCTTCCTCTCCGCTCTAGCAACAAAAGGGACTGCTTGCCACAGTTTCTAACAAGCATTCCCCATCATGAACATCCCATTTCTAGCTTACAGAGGAGAGCAAGCTCCATCCACCACAATTCCTCAGTATCTACTTTGAAACAAATCTTCAGCTGTCCCCTGTCTTCCTTTGTTTGTCAACTAAACCTAACACTTTTTTTTCCGTTTTTGCATTTATTTCTTTTTATTTCTATGACAAATTAGTCAATTCTATCCAGCCATGCAACCACTATGATGCCTTGTTTCCTTATTCTAATACAACCTGTGCCTTGATATTTTGTTCATGTGCGCCAACATTACGCAACATGAAAACCCCGAGGGTAATGAAAATAAATGTTCAAGTGACTGCATGCCTTTGGAGAAAAACGCTTACTTGGTGCTGCCGCAATCTGCGAGAGAACTGCTAAAAGAATGTTCGAGCATTCATTTGTAAGCAGCAGGATTGCACCGTTTAACACTGCCATGAGCAAACATTCACAAGTGTCCATAGGAAAGGTATGCTAGTGCAAATGCCGAGTCATTTCATATAAGGCCCCACACAACCTAACACGGTGATGAGATGGTGATTTTTGAATGCTTCCAATATTGAACTGAATCATCACTACCTTTTCCAACAAATTGAAAAAATTTCCAAAGGAAAATGCTTCCTGGAATGATTGCGGGAAAAATAGAAGTCTACTGTGCATTGCCCTGTAAGTAGCTGGTAACCAGTTCATACTGACCCAGCCTTAAAAATACAGTTTTTCATTCCTTCATGCTATTAAGTAGAATGAATCAAAATTCACTGAACTGTAAAAGAATGCACTATTCCTCCACTGTTTGCCACATCATGCATACAAGTTATAAAACAGTACAAATTAAAACTGAACTTTCCTGCTGTGCACTTCTTCAAATGTAAACAAATCCCTAATCCGTGACATCTATTGAAAAAGCTCAAATGACTAATACAGGACGAGGAAGCATAGAAAGCGTGATACAAAAAGAGCGCAATTCGTTGCAAGAAAACTATCTATGAGGTACCGTTCCAGATGTTCCTCATTGCCTAAACATATCAACAAACCTGGAAAGGTAAAGAGTGGGAAGAGCAGCAAACATAAACAGAGCATATGCACCAACTCATCCCACTACACTGTTTACACAATTTAAACAACAACCAAACAAATGATCACGAAAGATGTCTAAAACATCTGTTGAATCACTTTTTTTCAACGGCTCCTTATGCAGACACTGCCTTGCCCAAGCAGAAAGCTTCCAACTTGATTCTCGCAACTGTCAACATACATTCCATAGCTTTGATATCCCACCTAACCAAAAAGCCCGTAAGACTGTCAAAGTAGAATACGACCAAACTCGTAGCCGGCGGCTATTTGGTTTGTCTTTCCTCGGCTCTCTGGAAAGCAGTGACCCAGTTTCTTCAAAACCCATGAAGCGTGTCGCCGAGTCAAAGCGAAAGGTGCAACACAACTGCGTGGACACATTCGCGCAAGCTGGGCGCACGCCCGCAGTGTTGTACGAGGACAGCGCGAGCTTGCGGTTTTATAACAGCGCACTCAAAGTGCCCTGTTGCGCGTCGCATCGGTTATCACACGATTCAAATGAAATGAGACAACGCACACGCCATGCAAGCACAGACACAACCTGCCCCTTTACATCTGAAGCAGCTGGTCGCATATCATTGGTGCCCGTGAGTGATCGGAGGAAGAACAATAACAGCACACGTATCATGTACGGACAAGCGGAGTTACTTTCGTGTGCCACGAGTTGCTTTCGAATGGCGTAAGACAGGGGGGGGGGGGGAAGAGGGGGCTAGGGCTTTCACAGTTTCCGTATACTTCCGAGTAGTTTCGATTCCCAAAGAATCAACAGTTTATAGCGTTCGTTTTTCGGCAACACCTACTATCTTCTCCGGCAGCATCGCGTTACTTCTCACACGGTTGCTATGTTATACAACAGAAACAGTGAATCTGCGAAGGCTGTTATGAAACACTCCGAAACACTTCAGGAGTCGCTCGCAAATGTGATTTGATTCCAATTCCTATTTTCGTGACGCGGCGAAGAGACGTCGCAGTGACACTGAACACAATTAGTTTCGTTCAGCTTTCGCACCACACTGCTCTCAGTGAATGCGCGCGCAGCGGCAACATTTTCATGCACGCCTGTGGGCGATCACATTTGCAAGGGATATTGCGTACTCACTTGGAAAGGTGCTTGAGAATCTGATTCTTGATTATGGACACCATCGTCTTGGCAGTGAGGGGACGCACACACGCCCTGTGACAATTTGTTTTTTTTTTTTCCTAATTTGCTTCTCACGAGCCTAGTCCTCGGTATATACAGCTGCAGCGGGTTCCTGCGGTGCCTTTCATAGCCGCCGCCGACGGCTGCCGAGAGCGACAGGCGGCGAGTGGTCACCGGTCAACACCACCGCAATCCCGACGTTGGTTTCGCCCACGACGTCGATGCAGCACGACGGCATCGTCGGGTCCGGTTGACGCCCGTGGTGGGATGGGCGCTCTTAGCTGATGGTTCTAAGGTCACTGCGCCGCAGCGACGACACGAACGCTATGGGACACCTCGCGCAACCACGAAGTGCCCGGAGTTTTGCGATGTGCGACACTCCGCAGAGCCATGTCGGCGCCAAGCTCACCGAGTGCGCCTCGCTGTAGGCAATCACTAGAAAGATAACCACGGTAGCCGCAGCTGTTTGCCTCTTGATTCGCAATGGATGGATGAGGCGATGAACAATCACGGCAGCGTTCGAGGGGAAACAAACGCTCGCACAAGAGGAAACTGCTTTTCGAGGAAGCAACGCAGCAAGGACCGATTTTTGCGCCATCTCTGAGCAGAGTTTATAAATAAATCTAGCGAAAGCGCGGCAAGCGATGGCGATTTGGTAGGGGATGAATCAGCAATGTGCATTTTGTGCGCATCATGATTTCACTCTTATTGAATGGTATGCTTATAATAACCACTCGGAGTTGGTGCAGCTAAAAACGCCGCACTTCCCCCACTACATTTGCTTCTATCTAGGGTAAAGATGTTCTCTGAAAAAAAAAAAGAAGAATGGATCTCCTCTGTATCTTCTCTGCATTCGTTGTCATCGTCTCGTAAACCAGGAAAATTACATATTGACAAATCCAGGTAGCCAAATTCAATGTTTTTCAAGAAATTTAGTTGACAAAGGAAAAGAATTCGTCATCCGGGCACTTTACTACGTAGATCGTTTCGGGGGAACACTGGCCTTTTTGTGAGAAAAAGGCCTGTGTTCCGATCGGCGCATCTCAATCAATTTAATGGGCCAGAGTTATAATTCAATGGGCCAGTTAGTCTTCGTGAAGGTATGGGATATGGCACAACGGGAGCGTTGTCAACAAGGATAAATATATTTATTTCCCAACAGTTTCGGGAGGGGTCCTCCCTTCATCAGGGGATGAGTTATACTGACATGAACTTCCGAACTTCATTGCTGCCGCGTCCCTCTCGCCTTGAAAGATGTTTGCGAGAGTCAGAGGGAACTAAAAAAAGAAAAGAAAAACACAAAAAAGGGGGAAGAAAAAAGACGTAAAAGAAAGAAAAGAAAGAAAGTAAGAAAGAGGAAGAACCACTGTCAACACCGAGAACGAAAGCAACTGTCCGTGTACGTCCACATACGGTTCTTATCACGTGCTGTTCAGTTCTCGACGTGTGTCGGGCCACCCAAGATTGTCGCCGCGGTGGCGGAAGGGTCCGTGACGGCGTGCGTAAAGAAAGGGTTTCCCCTTAATGGGTCGGTCGGCGTGCGGCGTGCCTAAAAAAAGGTTTTCCCTTTAATGGCTCGGTCGGCTCTTTTACCTTTAATCTTCGTCAGTTTCTCTTCAATGGTCATCAAGTGGTAGGCGAACGTAAACACTTTGTATATGCATGTAGAAAAAAGAAAAAAAGGAAGAAAAAAAGAAGAAAACAAAAAACAAGGAAGGACAGTGTACACGTACGAGTCAGTGAGAAAAAAGCATGGTCTCCAGCTATCAATCTTTGTCACCAATTTCCTCCTGGCTTACTTCTCGGAGGCAGTTGACTTTTCCGGGGTCCTCGTTGATGCCGGCTACTAATGTTCGAAATTTGAAAATAAAATATGCCTCACGCTGTTCACGCTCGCGTCTGTTTGAGAAACCGGACTGCAAAAGAGTTACCCTGATATTTCCAAAACTGTGGTTTGGCAGGCGCTCATGTCTAGACAAAGGTAGCTTCGGCAGTTAAGTGGCGTGGTACCGGTGATTATTGAACCGCGGCCGAAATGGCGTGTCTGTTTGGCCGATATATTCTTGTCCGCAGATTGCAACATCTGCCCGGGTTTACAAACAAGTATTCCCGACTTCATACACAAAGCATTAAGGGCAGACGTAACTAAACTAAATTAAACAGTCCTATTTGTACAAAAGTCCTATTTACAAAAGTCAACAAAACATTGTCTATGCACTTTCCGGCTCACAAAACTATATAGAAGCACCAACCACTATTTACACGGCACAGCACCCATGTACACCTTAGTCCGAAGCATTGGGTTGCTCCATGTGAGCAATGGGGCTCAGATATGCTCTTAACTTTGCAACATGCACAATGTCACTTCCCAATGTTGTTCGCTGATTATTGAACCGCAGCCGAAATGGCGTGTCTGTTTGGCCGATATATTCTTGTCCACAGATTGCAACATCTGTCCCGGGTTTACCCGGGTTTGCAATCAAGTATTCCCTGACTTCATACACAAAGCATTAAGGCAGACGTAACTAAACTAAATTAAACAGTCCTATTTGTACAAAAGTCCTATTTACAAAAGTCAACAAAACATTGTCTATGCACTTTCCGGCTCACAAAACTATATGGAAGCACCAACAACTATTTACACGGCACAGCACCCATGTACACCTTAGTCCGAAGCATTGGGTTGCTCCATGTGAGCAATGGGGCTCAGATATGCTCTTAACTTTGCAACATGCACAATGTAACTTCCCATGTTGTTCACGAGTTCGATCTCGTAGTTCACGGGAGAGTTCATTCACTATCTTGTGAGGTCCGGCGTACGATGTAGTTGCTTTCACACCGAACGTTGGAGCCTTGAAGAGTGCTAGTTGACGTCTTTCAAACACAGCGCGGCGCTCGTCAAATTGCCGCTTCTGTTTTTCTTGAGCCAATCGGATGTGCGTGGCCGCGAGCTGCCTGGCTTTTTGTAGTCGTTCACGCACTACCGTGAAATGGTTTGATTCTTCTTCGAGCTCTTC
The DNA here is from genome assembly GCA_013436015.1 of Rhipicephalus annulatus. Lineage (NCBI taxonomy): Eukaryota > Metazoa > Arthropoda > Arachnida > Ixodida > Ixodidae > Rhipicephalus > Rhipicephalus annulatus. The sequence continues at coordinate 177,260 of WOVY01009724.1, read as the reverse complement.
AAGCTCTCGGCTGCTGTATACAACATCTAATGGTAGCACCGGATCCCTACCATAGACCAGAAAGAAGGGAGTTTGGTGAACCATGTCTTGGTACCCGGTGTTGTAACAGAATGCAATATAAGGGAGGACATCGGCCCATTTTTCTCCCCCGGCAGTAGTCATCGCAATCATCCTGTTTGATTGTCTTATTGGCTCTTTCGCACAAGCCGTTTGCTGTGGGGTGATATGCGGTAGTGGCAGCATGTCTGATGCCCTAATGTTTGAAGTATGCTTCAGTAGAGCGCGCCATCATATGAGTACCATGGTCTGTGATAATTGTGGCTGGGCATCCGTACTTTAGAATGATTCGTCGTTCGACAAACTTCTGAACTGTTGCGGCCTTTATGTTCCGGAGTGGTTTTGCCTCCACGATCTTTGTGAGGTAATAATTGGCTACAATGATGTACTTGTAACCTATAAAAGTTATGAATGGCTCTATTATTTCAATCCCAACTGTGTGGAATGGTCTGTGGAGTTCTATTGGCTGTATTACACGTTAAGGCACCGATGTCGACATCATCATCCTCTGACAAAGGTCACAGTGACGCACCGTCTGACATCTGCAGATAACTTCAGCCAGTAATACTTAAACCTAAGGGCATGGAATGTTCGCCTGGTGCCCATGTGGCCACCGTATATCGTCTGTCATGCATTTCCCAGAGTGCTTCCGCTTGTCGTTGTGCAGGAAGGCAGAGGAGTAATCGACTGCTGACTGGGCCTTGGTCTCTTTTGTATAACACGTCGTTATGCGTGATATACTTCTTCTGTACGCGTTTCTGTTGCTTTTTCGTGCCCAGCGCACCCCTAAGTATATCCAGGACTTTAGCGCAAAATGCATCCTGATGCTGCTCACCACCCATGTTGTCACAGAATAGCAGTGATGGATATGATACGGCAAGAATTAGTTCAGCAATGAGGAGCTTCTTGGAAAGACAATCTGGTGCGCTGTGCAAAATTCCCAATTTATAGATGACACCAAAGTCAAATTCCTACAAAATCAGTGACCAATGAAGAAGGCGTATGTTTTCTTCCTTGTAATGCAAGACCAAGCACGTTGCATGTTGGTCGCTGAAAACTTTAAATTTTCGGCCAATCAGGTATGGTCGTAGCTCTTCTAATGCCTATTTTACTGCAAGAGCTTCCAGTTCTGTCGAAGAATAATTAAACTCTGCGCCTTTGAGAGATCGACTCAAGCATAGCACTGGACATTATCGTCACTCTTCATCTTCTTGCAGCGATAGACCTTTCAAGCCGAGCCGAGATGCATCTGTATGTACTTGGACACCAAATTCTGGTTTTTCAGAGTATAGTTTAAGGACAGGCGGCTGGCACAACGTGCGCTCTAATCTCTCAAATGCCACTTGCTCATCTTCTTCCCAAAAAAAATGTAGCGTTTTTCTTTAAGAGTGATCGAAGAAGTGCTGCGATAACGCTATAATTCAGGATAAACTTCCTAAATTACGATGTGAGCCTGATGAATAATAGTAGTTCCTGTGCGTTTCGAGGAGGCCGGAAAGCCTGAACCACTGCCAGTTTCGATGGGTCAGGAGATACACCATCTTTCGTGACAACATGCCCAAGGTAATTGATGGCAGTACAAAAGTACAAAAAAAGAAACACTTCTGTGGCTTGAACTTTATAGCTTTTATTTCGAACCTTCTAAATATTTTCTGAAGGTGCGAAAGGTGTTCTTCAAATGTCCGGCTGAAGACTACGCAGTCATCCATATACACAAGGGCATTGTCGTTTTTAATACCATCAATGATTGTATCCACGGCTCGCTGACATGTGAATGGGGTACCTTTAAGGCCAAATAGCATCCGGAGGAATTCGTGACCTAGTGACGAGAAGCAAGTGACCTTCGGGTCAGCAGCAGATCACCGTAGCTGCTGATCTACAGTGGTGGACCCCGTGCATTGACAACTGATAGTTGGCCGTCCTGTCTGGAACATTTTACAGAAACTGTTCACGCCCGCTTCTTTTAATGCGACAGTGCTAAAGAGCTCGTTTAGCAGCAAACCCGGTGACGGTGTCAGTGTCGTTGGTTGTGAGCATAAAATTATCATTTTGTTCATGACCGAAAAATTGATTGGATTGGATAAACTTTTATTTGGTCCTTCAAAACACAGATCACTGTGTTGCGGGCCGCTCCCACGTGGGGACTGAGACGCCAAGCTCCTCAGCCACCTCGCGGGCTTGGTGGACAGCCCAGAGCTGATCTGCCAAGGACGATCTGCGGATTGCCGCCTCCCATCTCGCAGAGGTGATGTTCGATATATGAGCGAATTAGGTGCACTGCCAGAGCATGTGTTCTAATGAAGCTATTTCCCTACAATGTGGACAAGATTACTTGGGTATAGGTCAGGGTACATAATGCTGTAACATTTTCAAAGTAGGGTACATCCGCGTTTGCAAAAGCCTTAATGTAAGTGCTTGGGGCCGTGTTATATTTTTGTGAGGTGGGGGGAAAATCCTTCTAGACAGGTAGAAATGTTTAGTGAGCTCGTTATATGTTGCAAGAATTTCCCGGTTATCCCCTTCACCGGTAGAACGCATCCCCGGGGAGGCGCGGTTGGAGAGTTCTCGCGCCGCCTCGTGTGCTGCTTCATTGAGAGTGGGAGGGGAACTTGTTGATTTGCCCAAGGTGAGCTGGGAACCAACTCAGAAGATGATGCGTTATGTTCTTGCCTTGCAGTATTCTCAGCGTTTGTTCAGAGACCGCCCCCTTGGCGAACGCTCGTAGTGCTGCCATGGAATCACTGTAGACGACTTCAAGGTTATCCATCTTGAGTGCTAAGGCGATGGCCACCTATTCCGCAATGATTGGGTCTTTCGTCCTGACCGTCGCTGAGTCGACGACATGGCCAACCCCATCGACCACCACTGCCACAAACGCCTTCCCATTGCCGTAGGAAGCCGCGTCAACAAATACGACCCCTAGTTCCTCGTTTGAGACTTGAAGTATATTCCTGGCCCTCGCTACTCTTCTTCCGATGTTGTGTTCTGGATGCATGTTTCTTGGTATAGGAGACACAGTGATATTCTCCCTGATGTTGTCGGGGATATCATTGTAATTGTGCCTGATTGCCATTGGGTGTTGGCCCAGCTCCTGCAGGATCATTCTTCCCGACCTTGTTGTAGATAACCTTGCAAACTGTGCTCTCTCTTGGGCTTCTGCTATTGCTTGGAGCGTGTTGTGAATGCCAAGCTCAAGCAGACGCTTGGTGCTGGTATGTATGGGTAGGCCCAGGACCTTCTTGATAACTTTTCTGAGGAGCACATTCAGTGTCTTGGACTCTGCTCTTGACCAGTTGTGCATTGCTGCTTCGTACGTAAAGTGGCTTAGAACAAACGCATGCATCAACCTGATGAGGTTGTCCTCCTTGATCCCATTTCTTTTGTTGGCCACTCTGCGTATGAGGTGCACCGCACTGTCTGTTTTCCAAGTTAACTTGGCAATAGATTTGCTGTTGGCGCCGCTAGACTCTATCAGCATGCCCAGGACTTTAATGGAGTCGACCCTCTGGATGGCATCCCCTTGATTTGTACGGAGGTGGATGTCTATCTGGTTTAACGGCTTCCATCCCCTGGGCTTCGGTCCCCGGCGTGCAGTCCGATATAGTAAATGTTCTGACTTACTCGAGGAGCACTTGGGCCCAGAAGGACGAAGGTACTCTTCTACAGTGTCAATCGCCTCTTGCAGGGCGCTCTCAATCTGCCCCTCGCTTCCACCTGTGCACAAGATGGTAATGTCATCTGTGTAGATGCTGTGCTTCAATCCTTCAATGCTCGATAATTTCTTTGACAGTCCAATCATGGCAATGTTGAACAGCATTGGTGAAATCACTGCCCCTTGCGGCGTGCCCCTTGCTTCTAGTTCGATTGCTGCGGTCTCGATATCTGCAATCTTGATCACGGCTTTCCGATCTGTAAGAAAGGACCATACGTAGTCATAGAAGGCTTTCCCCAGACCAAGCTTGGAAATCGCTTCGAGTATGAATGAGTGGTGGATGTTGTCAAACGCTTTTTCTAGATCTAGGCACAGAATGGCTCTCACATCTATGGTTTTGTTGTCGATGACCTGGTGTTTGATAAGCTTCAATGCATCTTGTGTGGATAGCCCTGCCCTGAATCCAACCATGTTGTGTGTATATATGTCGTTATCTTCCAAGTACTTGTTTACCCTGTGCAGTATGGCATGTTTTGCGACCTTGCCGATACATGATGTCAAGGATATTGGCCTCATGTTGTCCAAGGTAGGGGTTTTTCCTGGCTTAGGAATAAGGATCGTCCTGGCTAGCTTCCACTGCTCTGGTACCCTGCCTTCTTTCCATGCTGCATTGATCATATCCTTCAGGGTTTCAATTGAGTCGTCATCAAGGTTACGAAGGGCCTTGTTTGATATACCGTCCGGGCCAGGGGCCGACCTGCCGTTGAGATCATGCAAGGCTCTTCTGATCTCCTCGATGTTAAAGTCACCCTCAAGACCTGGATTAGGCCTGCCCTGGTACTGTTTACTTGGTGGTTCCAATTCTCTTTTGATTGGGAGGTACTTATGCACGAGCCGCTGCACAACTTGCTGTTCTGTAGTGCGCCCTATCTCTTTATGCAAAATTCGAGCGATAACATGCTTTTGATTTGTTTTGGTGGTGTTTTCGTTGAGGAGATGCTTTAACATATTCCGTGTCTTGCCGTTGCGCATCTGACCATCGACGGAGTTGCAGATTTCGTCCCATTGCTGCCTGGATAGTGCGTGACAATGTTACTCGACTGATCTGTTTACCTCAGCTATCTTCTTCCTCAGTCTTCGGTTCAGGCGCTGACCCTTCCAACGGTTCAGTAGTGCTTGCTTTCGCCTCAAGAAGATGAGCGAGCCGGCTATTCATTCTTTCAACCGGAAAATCTCTGGTAATGGTGGAGGAGACCGATTTGATGTCATCTTTAATCTGTTTGACCCACTGCTCCAAGCCTTGTCTGTGGCCATCTTGTTCCCTTTCCATCCTTATCTTCCTGAACTTATCCCAGTCTGTGAAGTGGAATTCTCTCTGCTTTTTACGCTCCACGGAGAAGGTAGTGGCAAGATTGCAGTGGTCACTCCCTAGGTCTACAGCAAGGTTCATCAACTGGGCCTTATTGATGTTCCTTACAAATGTAAGGTCCGGGGTGGAATCCCTGCAGCAAGATGTACCAAGCCTTGTTGATAGGCTGGGGTCTGTGATTAGGGTGAGATCAAGTTCACTGGCACTTTGCCAAAGTCGATTTTCTTTTCCAGTGTTGTACTTGTAACCCCATGTATGATGAGGGGCATTGAAATCACCTGCTATGACGAGTGGGCATTCCCCGGCGATATTAACAGCTTTCTTTAGAACCGTCTTGAACCCTTGCCTTTGTTCCTTTGGGCTGCTGTATATATTAAGAATGAAAATGCTCTGACGGTTGCTGGTACCTGGCACGATCTCTACCATGACGTGTTCTAACCGGCCTGCTTCTATCTTGAGGTCGGGGCTTACGTGCGTTAGTTTGTTGCATACGAAGGTGCAGACTCCCCTCCCTTCAGTATCCCCTATTACAGGCCGGAATCCAGGCAGCATTGCTTGCGGTGAAAGGGTCTCCTCTAATAATATAATATGAGGTTTTTCTTGGCTGCTCCTGATATACTGCTGTAGGGCTGCCTTCTTTTTAAGGTAACCTCTTCAGTTCCATTGCCAGATACGAAATGCTTCACGTAGCGCTGCCATCATGGTTATTACATGGACGGCCAGAGCCTGACGCTGCACCTGTCGACAAGTTTGGTACCACTAGTATTGGTGGCCGAAGGGGTGAGTTTGGTGCATGAGGAGGCCTTGCTGTATTCTGCAGATATGCTTCGACTTTTGTAATGCTCAAAGTCATATGCTCTTCCAGTGCCGCCACGCTTGACTGTAGCCTACTCATCTGCTCGCTAAGATTGGCTACTACTTTGCTGAGCGTGTCAAAGACCTCTTTTATATCTGACATGGTCGTTTGGTTGGGTTCCACGTGTTCTGCCATGACTGCCCTCTTTTTTGCGGTTCTCGGGTCCCCCACGTTTTCGGCCACAGGGACATCAACTGGCTGAGGCATTGGCTGTGAAGACTGCGCGCTGGTTAGCTTAGTGAGAAGAATTTTTATTTCCTTTAACTCAGCTGATAGCCTCTCATTCGATTTTGTAAGTCTCGCGTTTTCTTGCTCTAGCTGTGCAATTCTATCATGCTCTGGCAGCTTACCTGTCATCACCTCTGCCGCGCCGTTGCGCACTCGCTCAGCCCAGCTGCCTTTCGATGTAACCGCAGGCGTCCTCCCCGGGTGTGAAGCCGTGATCTCGAACTGAACGCCAGGCAGCTGGCCATTCGGGTGCCGCCCAGGCTGATCCCGACCCTGATGGTGACCTTGAGAACTCGAGCGCCCCCGTGATAGGGAGCGGGCCTTGGATCTAGAACCTCTTCTGGAACGCGACCTCCCCCTGGAGTTGGGCCGCCTTTCCTGTTCTTGTGTAGTCTGGATGCTCTGGGTCCCGTAGGCTGGAATAAGCTGCTTGTCGTTGATGTCTGGACTCGATGTGATCGATGCGTCCAGGGCTTCTGCGGCTGCTCTCGATCTTTCCCAACGTCTGCGTCTGACGACGTATGGCACTAAGAACCTGTCCTTGCACTCCTTGTCTGCCGTGGGATGGTGACCGTCGCACAGCCTGCATTTTGGATTGCACTGGTGCAGGCTATCTGGGTTCTTGATCTCGCAGCCTCTGCAGATGGTTTCAGCTGGGTTCGGACAGACGTCAGACCGATGTCCCAGCTTTCCACAGACGTAACAAATATCGATGTTCTTGTGGTAAAGGGAGCACTGCAAAAGTGAAGGTCCATATCTCACGAATCTGGGCACTTTGTGTCCTTCGAACGCTATGATGATTGTCCCGGTGTCCTTGATTCTCTTGGCCTGCAGCGCGAGCGGGTTGTTTGCGTTCACAATCTTTCGGGTGAAAATGTCCTGAGTATCACTTACAGGGATCCCGCGAATCACTCCTTTAAAAGTATCGTGGGGTGCCGTGGCGTACGCGCTAACCTCGAAAACTTTGCCTCCAATGTCAATTTGCTTGACCTTGAGGTATCTTGAAGCTCTGTCTTGGTCCGGAGTGTTTGCCACCATAATGTTCTGCTGCAAGTTGGAACAAATGATGTCCTGCATGGCCTCCCCCTCTTTGATGCCGGCCGCCAGTACTATCGCGTCTGCCACGGCTCCAGTGCCAATTCTCGAGATATTTAATCCTCCACGTGGTCGTAGCACAATTTTGCTGAAGTCCTTAGGTAGTGGCGGCATGCGTCCAGCTCGCACGATTGTATGCTTGGTGTCATACCTACTACGATTGGCTCGAGCGTCTCCCGCAATGCCAGCCTTGTTCGAACCCTTGACAGCAGGAACGCTAACCGCGGCTTGCTTATTTCTTGAGCGTCTCGTTTCGGATTCCTTCCAACCCATGTCTTCCGTGCAATCCTCTGGAGAGATGTCCTCTCCATCTACTTGGTATTCCATTCTCAGTTGCAGGTCCCGGAACGCGCAGAGCGTTGAGTCACGTTGGCGCGGGGTCGGCGCATCGGCGACAACCGCCTCCTTGGTTGTTAGGCTTAAATCCCCCAGTGGCGTTGTCGTGTAAAAATGCCCCCAAAACGGTTTAAAAGTCCACTGACCAGCACAAAGGTGGTATCTGCTGATTTCTTGAGAACTTAGGCACACGATGGGACTGAAAACTCAGCGACAAATTCGTCAATACCACAAAAAAGCATTTTTGAAAGCAGGAGCCGATCTTCGCGCGTCCGAACTGGTCGGCACCTAGAGCGTCTCCCGACCGAAAAATCGAGAGGTAAGCAAAATGATCAATATAATATTCTGTTCGAAAGATGATCGAAACCAGGCCGGCTGCATTGCAAGCAAGTGTTCTACGACAGATCCACGCTATTGCTTGAAAGTGTTTCGAAAAAAAAAAGCAAATTTCTTAATGTCGTGTACACTAGAGGAGCATTGTTAATATTGCGTGGCAAAAGCGCAGAATCGCGCCAGGCGTTCAAACATGTGATTTGCACAACGGGTGAGTATAGTGCAGTAGCCATTGTAAGATAATTTGAAACGGCTGATGCTGCGTGCCCAGTTGTATGTTTCCTTACGGCATGGTTTAGGCCTCCTCCGAGAAGCCAAGGCAGGCTAGCAATTGAGAAAACGGGTGCGCGGGGGGATGGTTACGCTATCGCGTTCTGCTTTTGAAGGCGAAGCTCAAACGCCTCTTGTGTTTTCTTTTTTGTTTCATTTCGGGTTTATAAAAACCGGATAATGGGCTAGTGACAGGCCAAACATTAAGTCAAACAAGTATTCTGTACGTACAAATCTACAAACGTATTTGTATGTGCAGAATATGCTGTGTTGATGAACGGTTGAAGCGACCACTTTAACTACGGCGAGTAAAAAGTCTTCAGCTCGCTAGCGACTGCTTCACAGAACATAAAAATACAAAGCAATCCCGATGAAATCAGTCAGTGAATGCTCTCGCTCAAACTTGCTCGCCGATAAAAACAGGCCGATTTCTTGTGTACGAACGGGTGCCCTTCGACAAGCTGTAGCCTGTAAAAGTGCTTCGAAAAGACGGTATGCACGTTTGACTTATCAGCATGGGTCAGTGTCCGAAGAGCAACTCAAGTGCTCTTCCAGACAACAACCTTCGGCAGAAAAGTTCGTGACCACATCTCGAATTATTTGCGCAGGCACACGGGGACACACAAGAGACACACAAACAGGCGCCTGCTAACAACTGGTTTATTTTTTGAAAGCGTTCACTTATTAACCCTCAGATCTGCTCTGTCTGGTAAAAAAACATTTGAACTGCGCACATGGCACAACATATGATGACATGCTCACTGAACAGCAGACAGGAGCAAAATTTCCTTCTGAAACAATGTAACCGACAGGTGGCTAACACTCTTCTCTTCCAGCTTCCACTATTTCTCTTGTACCTCGGCGTCAATGCCTCTATTTCATGGTTGTGTTATTGAAACAGGGTGAACATGCGAGCTCATTGCAATGCATGTAGTGCTAAGTGTGTATTAGAGAAACCTTTCAGACTCAACATATGCTTCCTTAGGCTCGCGTAATGCATCTGCCAGTCTGTTCTACATACACATGACCACACGTCAGATGTATACTATACACTACTTTATTTGCAGATTAACAAACTGGATCTTGTGTTTAATGCTACATTCATTTTGTACACTGCTCAGTTAGTCATATGTCTGGTTCATTCACGGGAACACTCGTCCGATTTTGTTTTTGGCTGAGAACGCACGCTTTACATCGTACATTCCAGCGACCTTTTTTCAGATGCGAGGCAGCCCTTTAGTTAGCCTGTGTAACGCTGTCCCCCCGTACGCACCGCACTACCCTGGCCGCAGGTGTTGGGTAGGGGCCAAGTAGGTCACGCCTTCCCTCGCAGTGCGCGCGCGCTGACGACGCTCTCTCTCTAGCGTGTCGCCGCTCGCTGCGGGTCATCTTCTCGCTTCAACTTCTCCACCACTCGAAAAGTTTCATCGCTTCAACCCCTCTACCGCTCGAGCCCACTCCTCACGTGGGCATCATCTCACCCCTCACCACCCTCGCCATCTGTCACCGAGAAGAAGTCGAGAGCCGGCGGGTGCGCACGCCTCGAGGAGCTCGCAGCGCCGACAATGTGGACAGCGTGCGGCTGCTTGCAGCGCGATCGCGATGACGGGTGGGACGCCGTCGCGGCATGCTTCCCGCGAGTGTGCGCGTAGACACAGGACAAGTGGCTTTGAAAAGAGGAAAAAGAAAGAAAGAAGCGCAGTCCCATTACTCCCTCTCTCAATCGAGGGCACCTCCACAGTTATGCGCTGGGAAGGAGCGAATGGGAATTAAAGAGACAGAAGAGAAGAGGTCAGAGAAGGGTAGTGAAAATCATTCGATCTCTCGCACCACGCACGCGCGCGTAAGAAACCAAACGAGGCACACGCAACCCACTGAAAGACCGCCCAGAAGCCGGAGGCGAAGCAATGCGCATGTGAAGCGCAGAAAAAAAAAACCACCACCGGACAGGTAGAAAGAACCTCGGGCGCTCCCCGACTAGAGTGTACCCCGAACACGAGAGAAGGGGAGAGAGTGTCTGCTCCGATGGGGCAACGCCCCCGTTGGGGAGAAGGAGAAAAAAAGGTCGTCAGGCAGCTCGGAGCAGCATACGTAAGCAAAGTCACGTGGGACTCGGAGGAGGCGTGGCGAGCGCGGGTTGTGAACAACGACACATGCGTGTGTAACGGGCCTCTTTAGAGGCACGTAAAAAGGTCTGCGTCGCCGAAAAAGTTCAGCAGCCCATAGAAAGCCCGGCAGAGTGTCGCAACGTTCGCCGAGGGGAACATGTGTTCTGGACTCACGTGAGGCAGTCCGAGTTACGCGTAGGTGTTGCAGAGACGGCGACGAATATCCGCGTATCCCGGGCACTGGCACAGGATATGGTCGACGGTCTCGTCTGCCGGACACTGTAGCTTTCCCTGTTGTAGCCTGGGTTGTGAGGGTTAGCGAAGCCACCCGCATTCGCGAATGGCGACGTAAACGCCGACGAGGCGCGAACCAGGGAAGTTGAACGCAAGCGTCGGCAGTGGAGGACCCGCGACACCAACGAGGTTCGAGTGGAGAACACTGATCGTGTTTGAGAATACAGATGGTACGCAGCTAACACCGACGCGACGCGAGTTAAGGAAGCTGAGCGCGAGCGCCTTCAACGCGTCCAGCGTACTGTGTCTTTGCGTTTCAAAGAAACCCTACGCGAGTAAACACTACACCAAGTTTCGCTTGAGACCGTTCTTTCAGGACTCGCGTCGACGCCCGATTCAACCGGGTCGATGCCGTGCGCACCGCTACTGCTTTGCGTCGCATCATGGTTCCCTTCCAGGAAATTATCCATAGTTTTAAGTGCGAATGCATTCCTTAGTCGGGGATATGTCAGGCGTCCGGCGGGATCCATACACCGCCCTCTCCCATAGCAACAGCTGCGGGTAGGCGCTCTTATCCTCGCCCCTAGTGACTGGAACCAACGCCAACTAGTCCGCGTTGCTGGAACATGTGGTGTGAGGGAGTGTGGGAGAGGGCAGGTCCAGCTTGTGCTTCATCACACCTTTTTTCGCCGTTTGCTCTCTCTCCTCCATTGGCCCTTTTCCTGTCCACTCGATCGCGCCTAACTCTCGACCCTTGTCTGCGACGCGCCCTGCAACGCGCCTCGCAACGCAGCGAACTGGGCAGGGGCCCGATTCGCGGAGACGACCACCATCAATTCTGACTCACCAGACTAACTGGACTGCATGGATGCTGACGACTTCGAACCACGGACAATGTCGGGCCCAGCGACTCTACCCCCGGTCCGAGCGGCGTTGCCGAAGCGTCCAACAATTCATACCTGCGGCCATCCGTGCCTCACACTCCATGGTTTCGGGTGATCGACACTCGCCGAAAGAAGGTTGTTGCCGAGGAGGCCTCCGCGACGCCACCAGCCACATTCCACCAACGCGAGAACCGACATGGAACCGGCCGGCCCCGCCTGCCACGCCTTCACGTAGGGGACCACAAGGTGATATTTCGTATAAGAGGAGGCATATTTGTCACAAAACGAGCGCTCAAAAAAGGGCGCGCCGCCAAATTCTCGCGACGAAACGCCGAAGTGACGCCGCGAGGTCAACGATAAAAAAGAGAAAACAAACATCCAAAGACTCCCCGGGCACGCGTCCCTCTCCCCTCGGAAGTGTAGGTTCGCAGACGAACCTCCTCACCCCACATCGGCGGCCGAGCAAGCCCTCGAAATTTCTAGATGGATAGGGGCGTGGTGATGCCGGGTTGAGTCATCCGTCGCGGACAGCCCTCGTACCGTCTCGCGCTTTCCCCCAGCTTTTGCTGCGCATCGCACCGACGAAATGATGAGAATTTTCTGGAATGGCGCGCGAAAGGTATTTAACCGAGCAGCGGGGATGGGAGATCAGGAGAAGACGGAAGTTAGCGCCGGAGCGCGTAGGGATTCCGCCGTGTAGTCAGCGAAGGTTTTGTCTGTAGAGACAAAGCAGGAGAAGAAGATGATTTCCACCGGAGGGGTGACGACTCGAGCTACAGGCAAGAGTGTGTGTCTACCGCTATCGAGCAAAGACGCTTGGCAATGGCTGCGTGTGTGAAGCCAACGTGTTTCCGGCGTAGAAGTTTGAAGCTTGGAGAGTGGCCACTTGAAGACGCGAGGTTTCCTAGAAGAGAAACTTCGGGAGCACTTGAAGATGCGAGGTTTCCTGGAAGAGAAACTTTGGGAGCACTTGAAGACGCGAGGTTTCCTGGAAGAGAAACTTCAGGAGCACTTGAAGACACGAGGTTTCCTGGAAAAGAAACTTCGAGAGCACTTGAAGACACGAGGTTTCCTGGAAGAGAAACTTCGGGAGCAGCAGAACGACAGAGGTTTCCTGGAAGAGAAACTTCGGGAGCACTTGAAGACGCGAGGTTTCCTGGAAGAGAAACTTCGGGAGCAGCAGAACGACAGAGGTTTCCTGGAAGAGAAACTTCGGGGGCAACGGAACGACAACAACGCTGGACTTTGAGTGAGTGATTCTCGGAAGAGTATTATCCAGACTTTTGTTCCAAGAACTTCAGACTGAATAGGTTTTCTATCTCTTTAGTCTTTAAGTGTCTTGGTTGTTCAATGCATGCGACTGCATTGTAGTGCTTATTGTTGTCGGTGTCCGTTGTTTCGAGTGTGGCTGATTGTACTATGTAGTATGTTGTTTGATTGGTGACATATTGTATGCAACTATTGTGGAGTGTGCATTCTTGTACATTGTTTTCGATCTGCCATTATTGAGAATATAATTTTGTTTTGTTGATCAACTCTCGGCTCTGACTTGTTCTTTGGGCCACAGCCGGCGTCCGCTGGCGCGCCAAAAAGGACCACTTCTAAATTGTCCACGCTTTTGTGGTGTGGTTAGGGAGGCCGAAACTTCGGCCCTTGGAATTAGCCCGGCAATCGCCTCCCGAATTAACGGGACCTGTGACAATATCTCTACAACAAGAAGCGATTTTAACCTTGCGCGCTGCTATACAAACAGCGCCCCAAGCCCCTTTGCCCATGATTGCGTGGATACGAGTACAGAAGGAGCAGAACATCGCCCTAGTCAGCACCTCAGACCCAGCCCTCGCGGTACAGCTGTGTCATGTGCAGACGCTCAAGCTCGGCAGCAGATCGTATGAAGTCTCCGCTTACGTGGCTTCCCCAGATAAATCCTGCAAGGTAGTAATCACAGGAGCCCTCCCTAGGATGCCCTCATGAACGACACTGTCACTTATCCTCAAAGTATCGATATATATATATTGATATAGTATATATATATATATATATGTGACGCATTCACAAGGTGATTCTAGGAGAAGCCCACGAAGAGGAAGTGCGCGTGCATTATAGAATAAACGCATTCACAAGGTGATTCTAGGAGAAGCCGACGAAGAGGAAGTGCGCGTGCATTAGAATAAACGCATGGCATCTGGACCACGACGTGTCTCCATTTTGTAACGTCACACAAGTCGGCAGGATCGACCTCATCAATGTGCCATGGCTAAGCCAAAGCCCCCGCTCAACATACAGAAGTTCAAGGGAACACCAGAAGACGTCCCCATCGACAAGTGGCTTCTTCTTTTCGACATGAAGGCAGCCGAGGCATCATGGACTCACCGCGATCGGGTCACTCACTTCAACGAATACATTGAAGGGGAAGCGTTCAAGTGGTACCTGACAGAGATTTTCGGCAACGGCGAGACAACTTGGGGCGATATCAACCGTGACATGCAAGCCCGCTTTGCTTCGACTGACGGAGATGCCTTTCGTCTCTTCATTCACTACCGACTGAAAGGAGGGCAGACCATCAAGGACTACTACGACGAGAAAAAGCGACTGGGTTCCTTGGCTGACCTGAAAGAGTGCCACATCATTTCTGGGCTGACTGATGGTGTTCCTCCTGATGTGGAACTGGCGCTCGCTGGACTGTCTTTCAACTCGTCATTAGAGTGGCTCACCGCTGCTCAACGGGTCGAGACATGTTTAAAACGGGTGAGAGGAGTTTCCTTTACTCGTAACGCTAGTATCGCCTCAAGAGCTCCACGTCTCTTCAGCAGATCGCAGCAACCGACAATAACTCTTCAACCGCGTGCCCCGCAAAACGAATGTAGATACTGCTCAGCTGCTGGTTTCCCACGACAGTTTCACTGGCACAACGAATGTCCGCGTCGCGGCAATGTGTCCGCTATTGATACTGAACAGGGAAACGAGGAAGGCGACCCAGAGTTTCATTATACACTTCAGTGCTCTCATCAACGGAAAGCCAGTAAATGCAATTCTCGATACAGGTGCAACAATTACTTGTATCAGCGAGGATGTGTACAAACAGCTAAAACTTCAGTTGATGAGAGACTCCAGCATCATGGTCCAGCAAGTTGCATCAAGCATTCGAACTTTGGGTCGCGTAAACATTCAGTTACAAATTGGGAACGTCGTCAAGAAAGTTTATGCACATGTGCTGCAAGGCATGAGAACGCAATTAATTCTTGGCCTAGACAGCGCTTCATACTTCAATCTTTCTGTAAATCTGGAAAGCAAGTCAGTGACACAAGCACGTGAGAATATGAACCTTCCGCATCACAATGAAAAGAAAACCATTCAAGCCCCGGTGATGCGAACCCTGACTTCAGAAAACTTATCAGAGCATGAGTCTGTGGCGCTCGACTCTCTTTTAAGCAAGTATGACGAGATATTTTCGAAATCTCAGACAGATATTGGGTGCATCACTACTGAAAAACATAGGATCGCACTTACCAATGCTGTCCCTATTCGTCGAGCACCATACCGATGTTCACAGGCAGACAAAGTGGAGATCAACAAACAGGTTAACGCTCTCCTCAAGCAAGGTGTGTTGAGGCCTTCATTATCGCCCTACGCCGCACCTGTCATTTTAGCAAAAAAGAAAGGTGAAGGACGCACTCGTCTATGTATTGACTACCGGAAACTCAATGCCATAACGGTACCCGACTTTCAACCAATTCCACGTATAGATGATATTCTTGACCACTTAGGAAAGGCGGAGTTTTTCACTACGTTGGACGTAACGTCGGGATACTGGCATGTGCAAATGCATCCTGACGATGTTCAGAAAACTGCATTTGTCATGCCTGATGGTCATTTTGAGTGGTTGGTAATGCCGTTTGGGTTGAAGAACGCTCCAGCTACATTTGAAAGAGCCATGAAATCAATAATAGCGAAACATCAGCTCACCAATGTTATTAATTACTTTGACGATGTGGTCGTATACTCAGAGACATTTAATGATCATATACGACACCTTGAGGCGCTATTGAAAGCTCTCAAAACCGAGAACGTAAAACTCAAACGAAAAAAGTGCCAATTTGCACGCTGCAGCATTGAATACTTGGGCCACAAAATTTCACAAGGAACAGTGACACCCAAGCAAAGTAATGTGGCTGCCATACTCAAATTTCCTACACCAAAACGAGAAAAAGATCTCCAGCGTTTTCTGGGCACTGTAAACACCTACCGTCAGTACATCCCCCACTTCAGCGATATCGCTCTTCCACTCACAAAACTACTCCACAAAGGCAGCAAGTGGGTGTGGACAGAAGCATGCGAGCAAGCCTTTCGTGAACTGAAGGAGCGGATAACTGAAGAACCGGTGCTTCGCATATACGACCCTTGGAGACCATGTACTGTGTACTGTGACGCATCTGGCGAAGGCATCGGTGCAGTGCTGAAACAACCTGATGACAAAGGCAAAGAACATCCTGTTGCTTACTATTCCCGCAAACTACTTAAGCATGAGGTGAACTATGCTATTACAGAAAGAGAATGTCTTGCCATTGTAGAAGCCATTGATAAATGGCATTGCTACCTTCATGGAAAGTCATTCACTGTTGTAACAGATCACTCTGCACTCCAGTGGCTGAAGAATGTTAAAAATCCTCAAGGTCGTCTCTTCCGGTGGTCTTTGAAACTGTCAATGTATGATGTGAACATCAAACATCAAAAGGGCACAAGTAATGTCGAAGCAGATGCGCTCTCCAGAGCCCCAATAGTTAATCTTCTATCACACGACGACCTTCAGCGATGCAACAATGAGCGTCCAAAAGGAACGCACTCATTGGAAAATAACATCATCATCGTTAAAAGAAAAGGACTACGGAAAATATACGTGCCCCATGAACTACACCCAACCATTTTTAAGAATGCACATCAACTTTTTGGGCATGTCGGAGTGAAGAAGACGCTATCACTCCTGTCTCCGCAATATTATTGGCCGCATATGGTAACCGATGTTTCCACTTACATTTGGCATTGTGATACATGCCAAAGATGCAAGAAGACGAAAACAAAAAAGTTTGGGACGCTTGAATCACTACCTCCAGCTGAAGAGCCCTTCGACCTCTTTGCAATAGACACCATAGGAGGATTTTCTGGATATGGCTCGTCAAAAAGGTTTATACACTTGGTTATTGATCATGCGACTCGCTACGTATGGGCGTTTGCTCATAAAAGTGAGAACAGCGACGCCTACATTTCATGCTTAAAAACAATTTTTTCTTCTGGAAAACCACGGAAGCTCCTTTCAGACCGTGGAACAGGATTTACCGCAGGAAAATTCAAGCAGTTTTTAAAACATAATCGTATACACCAACTATTCACCTCATCTCATCATCCACAATGCAACGGCATGAACGAGCGGACAAACCAGACTATCGTAACGAGACTTAAATGTAAGATCAATGACGAACCACAGAAGTCTTGGACTAAGCTGCTTCCGGAGGTAATTGACGAATACAACAGAACACCCCACGAAGTGACCGGCTACGCACCTTCCTTCCTGATGTATGGAATTCCATCTTATCCTACTGTACTGGAACAACGAGAAGAAACCGTCGAAGAAGCGCGAAAAACTGCAGTTACCAATTCTATCGCCTACCATAATAAGAACAAAGTCATTTATGATAGAAAATTTTTTCAGATTGAGTTCCAAGTCGGTGACTTTGTCCTTTACGAGACACCATGGCATCCCAACAACGGCAAACTGAGTTCTGTCATGGAAGGACCTTGCAAGATTCTACGCAAGGTCTCAACAGTGAACTATGAGATCAACCGCTCCGTGCTACCCTTACGTAGAAACTCTGACATTGTCCATGTTAGCAAACTGCGGCGTTATTTTGAGCCTTCTGAACTGAGACTTTCTCGAGGGGAGGGGGAAGTGTGACGCATTCACAAGGTGATTCTAGGAGAAGCCGACGAAGAGGAAGTGCGCGTGCATTATAGAATAAACGCATTCACAAGGTGATTCTAGGAGAAGCCGACGAAGAGGAAGTGCGCGTGCATTAGAATAAACGCATGGCATCTGGACCACGACGTGTCTCCATTTTGTAACGTCACATATATATATATATATATATATATATATATATATATATATATATATATATATATATATATATTATATATATATATTAGTATATATCTAATATATATATTTATATCAATATCAATATAAGTAATCACAGCGGTCCACGCATCGCATTATAGTAGGTGACTTTAATGCATGCCATACCGCATGGGGTTACAAAGTAACTCACCGAAAGGTAACCTTGTACACAGCGCCATGATGCGCCACGCACTTACCTTAATTACTGATCCTACTGTGCCAACGCGAGTAGGCACTAGCACTGCCATTGATACCACGCCTGACCTCACGCTGGTTAGTGCACATGTATAGTAAAAACACATGAGGTTTTGCAGGATACATTAGGTAGCGACCACCATGTGATTCGAACTGTAATAACGCGAAATTCTAAAATTTTCCGACCTAAAATGAAGACCCTCGTTGACTGGGATAAACTCCGCACATATATCGCCGCGGAGGATACCACTCCGCAATCTATAGAGTCCTGGACTCAAAGAATACAAGATGCTGTTGTTAGGTCTGGTAAAAAGATTAAAAACACGCCAAATGCGCCTCAAGTTGACCCCCACCTCCTCCATCTGTGGGAGGCCCGACGAAGCCTTTGTAAACGACGGAAGCGTCAGAGGCTAAACCGCAAACTTCGCCTACGTATCGCTGCAGTCACAGAAGAAGCCGCACAGTATGCCACACAGTTAGCGAAAGCCAAATGGGAAAACTTTTTTGGGACACTGAAAGGAACACTTGGCACAAAACGTACATGGAATATGGAACGTACATGGATCGACCAAAAACCACATTCACACCGCTACCCAACGGGCTCATTTACCTAGAAGAGCAAAAAGGCACAGGCATTATGACACACATAAAAAACCTTTACATTCCTCAGCCCCTACCGAAGGATCTGAACGCACTCCTTTTAACACCCCCTGATCCGGACGAAAACTTGGATGCAGATATCACGCTTGCAGAGGTAAAACAGGCCCTTGCTTGTATTACCCGGGCACACTGCACCAGGGCCGGATCGTATAACATATAAGATCTTCCGAAACCTAGATCACGTGTCTCTGCAGGAGCTCATGGATCTCTTTAGCGAACACTGGAGCAAGGGCACACTGCCCTCTGTTTGGAAACATGCACAGATTAATCTGATTCCGAAATCAGGCAAATCACTACTTCTTGAAAGTTTACGACCCATCTCGCTCCGAGCTGCGTAGGAAAACTTTTGAGCATGTTGTTCTCCGTCGACACCAGCCACATTTAGAAGCTAGAAATTTCTTTCCCAACACTCAGTTTGGCTTTCGCCCCTAATCTATCGGCGCAGGATGTACTCCTGCAGGTTAAAGAAACTATTTCATCCCAAACGACAGACAGCCCAAACCAGAGCCATTCTCGCATTAGACATACAAAAGGCTTTCGACAATGTAGGTCACGAACAAATTCTCAGGACATTGGCCACAACTGGCTGTGGTCGTAGGACCTGGCATTATGTCAAAGCATTTTTGGAAAACCGCCCCACTGAGGTTAGATTAGGTACACTTACATCCGCCACTTTTTCTCTCCCAAACAGGGGTACACCCCAGGGAGCTGTCCTATCGCCACTCTAATTATGTAGCCTTGGCCCCATTGGCCAAAGAGCTTGCTGATATTCCTAAATTACAGCATGCATTTTACGCCGATTATATGACTCTGTGGGTGTGCCATGGCTCTATTGGGGAGGCACAAGACGTTCTACAAACTGCCATCAACGTCATCGAGCGGTATATTAGTAGAATGGGCCTCCACTGTTCGCCAGAAAAGTCGGAGTTGCTTACAATTAAACCCCGCATGCACGACCCAAGCATTGACCTGCACGTGCATGGTCAACCTGTGCCAAGAGTACATAAAATCAGGGTATTGGGTCTACACATGCAATCAAACTTAGACGCAAACTACACCTTGAACATTCTTGATAAGCAGATAAAGCAAATTTCAGCACTGATCCACCGGATTGCGTCGCGCAATCATGGTCTCTCTGAAAAGGACACCATGCAAATTGTTGAGGCTTTGGTGCTTAGTCGCCTTGCTTATCATCTTCCGTATCACCATCTCACTCAAAAGCAAAAGAACAGGCTAACAGTCTAATCAGGCGGGCGGCTAAAACCGCAATGGGTTGCCGATGCGCACCAAAACTACTCTCCTCCTAGAGACAGGTCTGCATAATACAGTGCAAGAAATAATAAAAGCACAAAGAAGCAATCAGCTCCTGCGCCTTTCTCGGACACCTACAGGGCGGAACCTGTTCCGAACCCTGGGGCTTGAATCAAGTGACACGATGCGATACGAATGCATGGTTGCCTATCCCAATAAGGGTCGCGGCACAGACGCAACTCAAACCATTGCCGCGCAACATGAATCCACAACGCCATTCAGGCCGACGCAAGGCACGCGCTGATTATTACATACGAAGGTACAAAAATCGTGAAGATGTCCTCTATGTCGACGCTGCGGTAGGCCCACTTGAAGGAACGGCCATGGCTGCTGCCATGACAGAAGCATTTCCGCGTCCGTTAAAACGACACGCCCCGACGTGGCTGAGGGGATTGCACTAGCCTAGGTTGCACTAGGTGCATGCGGCCGCAGATTCTACCATTACAGAAATTTGCACTGATTCCCAGAGCACTTCCGTCAAGACATAGCACCAAATACAGTCTCACGCATACTGAACAACATTCCTTCACTTCTCCATCCGGTGACTGTCACGTGGGTGCCTGGCCATGAGTGTATCCCCGGGAATGAGCGCGTTCATGCGCATGTCCAAGGTCTTTCCATCCGAACCCTGGGGGATTGCTCACCCGAACCCGTGACAAAACCACAAGAGGGAATCCGCACCTACCTTGAGATTAAGAGGTATTACCGAAACGGCAGACGAGATTTTCCTGCCCCGCACTTCTCCCTCACCCCTAATCAGAGTTCAGTTTGGCGCCAGCTGCAGACAAAATAATTGATTTTTCCCTATTCGGCACACCTATTTTACCCCACTCTTCACCAACCACATTGCACCACCTGCAGGGCACCCCGGGCTGATCTTTTCTATTGCTTGTGGAACTGCCCAAAGCCCATGGCGGTAGACCATAACCCTAACCCTTCCCTTTTCTCGTGGGAGGCCGCTCTTCGGGTTACTGGTTCGGACGACCAGTTGTGGCTGGTGCACCGGGCCTGCCTAGAGATGTCGGCCAGGGGGCTTCCGGACGTCTAGGGGCCCAACCACATATACTTTTATTTTTTTTTCAAAGAGAGTTGTATCCTCCTCCTCCTCTTCTCGACCGGTTGCTGGCTAGGCGCCTCTCAAGAACACCCGGAAATTTGTGTTCGAGACGCCGCTGTGCAACGCCAACGCCGAGCCGAGAACGCTGTTAAATGCTATATATTTCTCAGCGAACTTCAGTGACTTTGAGCGTATATATTTAGCCGCTTACGTTTGGGTGCTCTTGTTGTCGTCGCCCTAATTTGGCGTGAACCAAAATTAGCAGGGGAGGGTAAGATGGTTTGACAAATATGACGCACTGGTCAAGATATGAATAATGTCACAATCCCGTCACGTACATCGTTCAACACTTTCCGCCAGACAGTGGGACATACCATCAGACCAGTATGTGCCACTGGTATGCGGTTACGTGCCACAGGTGATTATAACCCTTAGTATCTGCCCAGAACAACGAGAACACACATGGGTAATTTAAAAGGGCCAGTGAAGTGAACAGGTTCCAACTTTTTTACACTCCCCATTCAAGCTCGGCAATTCGTACATTAGATTGCAGCGATCACGCTTTCTGAATATAACAGCTCTGTGCGCCGCGCAGGGCCTCTATTTCAAAAAACAATTCCCGTGCATCTTTCCTACGCCTACCGACCCCCTTGCACGCGCGGTGACGTCAACTCGGTGATCGGCGACGTGACGTAGAACGCAGCTCCCCGGTTGGTCTAGATCAGGTGTGAAAAAACAGTAGTGAAGTCACCGTCAGTTGCTGTTCCCACCCACAGCTACAAAACTGTCTGACTGCCTTTTGTTTGTTGGCACTGCTGTGAAAGAACCAGCCTCGAAGTTGTCGACCGCACGTGTACACTCTTCGCTCAACTACAGCGCCTGTGCGCACGTACGAACGTACTTAACCCTTGACATGAGCAACACGCGTAAAAGCGTTGCTCTGTAGTCGGCTGCAAATCGAGCGACTGGGCAGCGGAGAAGCATCGGCACCGGGTGCCTCACGATGTGGCCTTGTGCGCTGCTTGACTGAGTGAATCAGCCATCCAGCGACGTACTTCGGGAACCTGATCGTTTGTGGTCGCCCTTTGCACCTGAGGCTTACACGGTTGACCCGCGGCTGGTGCGGAAAACGGTAAACAAACAACCACGCTTCGCAGCAAGTGGAAGTATAGTGTACTAGAATAATGGTAGTGTGTTCAGGGAGGAGCCGTGGCTGCCGCAGTTGATGTCAACAGCCGTGGGATGGCGCCACGTTAGCATAGACTGTCACTTCATGCATTGCTCTTCATGCACTTCTGTGCTTAGTAATAGCAAGAGTTTAACGTCCCAAAACTACCATATGATTATGAGAGACGCCGTAGAGGAGTGCTCCGGAAATTCGACCACCTAGGGTGCGTTAACGTGCACCTAAATCTACACACTAAGCCAAAACAGAGCAGCGGGGGTATAGGGGTTCCTCCTTTGAGGGAGCAAGTGCATTGCCACTCCCATTACTCCTTTAAAAGGAGCTATTGCAAGGGGACAAACCGTTCCTCTCCTTTGACTTACTCCTTTAGGGGATGAGCTATTACTCCTGCCACTTGCTTCTTGAGGACCAACCATCACTCCTGCCAGATGCTTCCCAAAGACCAACGGTTACTCATGCCACTTGCTCTTCAAAGACAAACGGTTACTCCCGCCATATGCTTCTCAAAGACCAACGGTTACTCCTGCCACTTGCTCTTCAATGACCAACTGTTATTCCTGCCAGATGCTCCCCAAAGACCAACGGTTACACCTACTACTTGCTTCTCTAAGACCAACTGTTACTCCCGCCAGATGCTCCCCAAAGACTAACGGTTGCTCCTGCCACTTGCTCCCCTAGGTCCACCTGTTACTCTCCCCACTTGTTCCTCAAGGACTAACGGTTGGTCTCACCGACTGCTCTCCCACGGAATAAATGTTTGTTCTTGCAGTAGCTCTGCGAAATGAACCACTCAATCCCCGCTTACTTCCCCGGAGGATGAACTGTTCGTTCTCCATGCATATCTGCAGTTACTCCTGAGGTTTAAATGTTGATTCTGAATATGTTTTTCAAGGTCTCAGCACGTTGCTCGAGCTATTTGGATTGTGGTTGAATTTCTCGAGTCAAAATCACTTTTCTGACTCTTGAAAAACAAGCAGAGGGGCTTCATGAGGTACTCATTAGGTGCTTGTAACACATAAATAAAGAAAAAAATTCCAATCAGACATTTTATTGGTTCTTTCCTGCAGCAGTGTCTGTGCCACACGCACTATAGGCGTTGGCTGCACACCGATAGCAACTTATATGAGTCGGCACAACAAATTAAAAGTTCTTTGTGCTTTCACAGGAAATACAATATTGAAGGCCCAGTACAAGGCGATCGAAGTTCCCAGAGCGCACAGCAGGTTGTCTTCGGCGATGGTGACTTTTTCCACCTGTACATTGAGGCCCGTTGATTCAAACAAGCTAGTGCCATCAAATGTAACCATGGGCACAAAGTATGAAGTATCAGGGCACTGCAAAAGGAACACTAAATTAGGAGATGCTACATGTCAAACCACGATAGAGCTATAAGGCATGCTGCAGCAAACGTCTTTGCATTACGTTAGACCACATAATAATCTTTATTGCATTGCTGCAAGGAATTTAGTCAATTCTTCTCAATGTTGCATCAAGCCTTTTCAACACAGGAATTAGTCTGTCAGCCAGGAAGTTCATTCTGATAAGAGTGGTGTTAATACAATTGCTCCGCAGCACATCTAGCCATTCATTCATTGCTAGTTGAACGTTTTGAAATATCTCACATCTCTGATGCGTAGTTTTAGACAGGATAATGAGCCTAGATTTTTATACCCGTTTTACTGGTGAATATTTTTCCTAACTATGAATACAGATTAGAAACAAAAGCTAGCAGGACGCTTCAGCTTCGTCTTCAAGAGCGAAGAGCATGATAGCATAATCTGGCCCCCTGCGCACAAGCAATGAATAGTGCCACAAATAACGGTACATCCATGTGTAAAGTGGCCATTTGAAACTATCCTACAATGCATACTGCAACTACACTTGTAAAGCACGCACTACGCAAAAATTGGTTCTTTTGTAAATTGGTGAAGTACTCACTGTGCGAGTGTAAGCTGTCCCGGGCACCTTCGCTTTTACACACTTTGTAATGGGTGGGCAGGTTTAAACCACCCATTTATTATTCAATTCTTATGTTTATAAGATTATGGTGGAATTCCGCTTGGCCGCGCAATGACTAGATCATGAAACACGGCACCAACCAGAGTAAAAGTATATTGTTTAAAAAAGACGTTTGGGCCCTCACATGGGAGCCTTGTTCACAATGAAGCATAAGCAGCAAGTTCGCTTATTTATACGGTCATGTAATCACATGTCTGGAGCCACGCATACGCTGGTGGAAGATTACCACAGCTCTTGGCTTGACTCAACAAGGATTCTCGATTAAACCGTGGACAGTTGTATTTTTTTTCTGTGGCTATGGAGGAAGCACATTCCTCCATAGCCACAGCTATGGAGGAAGGTTTTTTTCTGTGGCTATGGAGGAAGCACCAAGTGGTGTCGCTGCTTAGCATATAGTAATATAGCACCTCAGTAATTGCGCCTCCGCCAAAAATACAGCCGCCACGGAAGGGATTCGATCCCATGACATGCGCTTGCATACGTCGCGCCTAATAGTCTTGTGTTTAATTGCTGACACGTCTGCGAAAAGCTTTCTGAATGGGTGTGTTTTCACTGCATTCAAAAGAAAACGAAATGTCAAAGCTCCAACGCATTGTCAGGATGCACGTATTAACAAACGATGGCGAAACAGTCATCCCTGGGGAAACTGCCTGCAGTTTTTAAAGTTCGGTTGGTGAACGAATAAAAAACTAGGAGGATTGAGGTATCGAAGGAGCGTCTATAAACCCGAGAGTTTCTTGTTACGTTACTGCTATATCGGGTCGTAGTCTGCACGCTGCGACAGTTTCGACTTCCTTCATTACGCACGCGACACCGTTCTTGTCGATAGTTGCATCATGCAATTGTAATTATGTGGATATGGTGGCAAAACTGCAATTCGATTGAGAGGCACGCCGTAGCTGAAGACGTGGCAATAATTTTGACAATCTTGGGTCCTTAAACAATTACGCGCCTGCCGAAATACTGCTGCTGTTGCTGAGATATTGCACTGTACAAACAAAAAGAAACATCACTTGGCACCACTGTCAGACGGTAAGAACAAACCCTTTATTTACGAGGCGCGCATACTGCAGTGAGCAGAAACACCGATGAAATTCGTCGCCATTCCGTGGAATTATCAGTTCACTATCACTTTATCACGGTGGCACACCGACTGATTTTCACGTGCAGCTTTTTTTTTCGTTTTGCCTATCCATACTGGTAGATACGCTTCACAAAAAAAATGAAGTAGTGACAGCACGTAAATTACCGCTCTCTTTGACACGAGATGCGGTGCGATCGAGCTCATGTAAACTGAAGGTAAACGAAGCTTGAGTAAGCGTTTCAGCGAAGCTGCAGTCCCTGTAGTGTTCGCCACCTCGGGTTCGTAGTCAGCAGGAAAGCCCGTCGATGAATCTGAATCAGTGGCCTCACCGTCAACGCAGGGTGCTGCAGCTTTCTTGACGATGGTAGATTCGACCACCGAGTTCTTCCACTTTCTCGGAGGTCTTAGATGTGGTGCTTTCTTCGATAATTAGCTTAGAGCGTTGGGCAGTAACTGCAGCACGGCGTCCGGCGTTAGCTCTGGTCTCCTACGTTACAGTGGCTAGAATAAGAAAGTGTTATGAACGCGTTGCCCTCTTCTCCTTCAGAGCACCCGCCGCCGGCACACTGGTTGTTGTACAAGGGGCCGCCAGCGTTCGTCACTCCCCCACCACCACCACTCGTAACAACCACGTCCTCACCAGACTCTGGGTTGAGCTTGCGCTTGTGCACGGCGGATGCCTAGTTGCCGCTTGCAGTCTGCGCAATACGGACCAGGACTGAAGCGTTCTCACACAAGAACAATTTGGGTGAGTTGGTGCACAGTCAACCGGAGAAAAGGAGTGAAAAGGACAAAGACAGTCAGTGCTTGTCACACCAGTGTTCACAGTCTTCTTTGTCCTAGTCCTTATGCGCTTCTGTTCCCTGGTTCTCCACAAATTTGCAACGACAGAAAGCACGAAACGCAAGCCCGAACCCGGTTGTATCTAGCAGAGATATCGCACTTTCTAATTTGATCCCGTTCCTTTCCCCTCTTATCCTTCTTATGGAGAGACGTTACCTGGCTCGCGCCTTCGACTTAACTTGAGCAAGTCGACGTGAAGCAAGCAGCGGACTTCAAAACGCCCAAGTCAGCCTTCGCGTTTTGTAGATGCTCAGGCTGTCTTGCTTGGTCAAGTCATGAACGAGCTTCAAAGCAGAAACACGCTGCTCGCCTGCTAACGAGGTTAATAATAAAGCTGTTCGCGTGAGGCGCGTATACAGCAAAAAAAGACTATATATGTTTTAAAATAATTATAAAAACAAAGTGCCACAAGCATATTTTTGCCATTTTACGGCTAGCGAGCGGCACGTGGTGCATGCCGCCACAGCGATGCGCAGTGTTACTTCTGTAAAGCGTTCGTTGTCCGCTAGTTCTAGTGGCCACCCAAATGCGGCTTATTTCTCCACACTTGCTTGTTTGGAGGCAAAACAAGCATCGCATTGGATTCTTTCATCATTTTTTTTCAATCGAACGCCACGTGTACTTGTGCTGACCTGGCTCGCAAGGTAACGCGATTTTCACGGTATTTGCCTTTCTGTTCGCCTGTAGACATGCTTGTAGCAGGCTAGGTCGCAGTTATAGATGCAAAAAAAAGTTCTGGGAACAAAAGTGATTTGTATCCTTTTGTCGAGCTTGGTAAACAAGAGAGAAAGCAGGGGTCAGGACATGCGGGGTCCTGACCCCTGCTTTCAGTGCGGAAACGCATTCAGTGCGGAAACATTAAAGTTATGTTATCCCACAAACTCTTGGACACAGGTCAGAGAGATGTCTCTCCCAGCTTAATGGTCTCATCCTGAATTAACATGACATCCACTGCAATCCCCACGGGACGAGTTGTGCATATGGCGAGCTCTCCTCAATAAGCTCTGAGCACAACACAAAATATCTTCATAACACACGCTGCCCCTTTCATTCTCCATGGTTTACCACTCGACATTTCAAAAAGTTTAGGAGGGCAACAACACAATCTGACAAGAACAACTTCCAAAACATTTTTTGCAGTATGCTTGGTTTCCACTTTTAAGAAGAAAAGCCTAACAAGTAGATCACGGCATGCACCCCACCGCCGCGGTCTAGTGGCTAAGGCACTCGGATGCTGACCCGCAGGTCGCGGGATCGAACTGCGGCTGCGGCGGCTGCACCTCCGTCAAAGGCGGAGATGCTGCAGGCCCGCGCGCTCAGACCCGGGCGCACTGCTAAAGAACCCCAGGTGGTTTAAATTTCCGGAGTCCTCCACTACAGCAGCTCTCACAATCATATGGCGGTTTTTGGATGTTAAACCCCACATATCAATCAATTAAATTACGACATGTCAGGGTGTACTAATAGAGGCGACACTCGAAATAATGCTGACAAGATTATAATGTGAAGCTTCATGTGATCATATTTACAATAAAAATTTTCTTCTCCATAATGCCAGAAAAAGCTGAAAGCCGACGAACAGTTTACACTTTTATAACAACGATGGCTTCTCAAAGATCCAATTAAGGCCTCAATACAATGGCCACTAAATATATGAGAAGGTGTGAACTATACAATTTACTAGATTCACTAGCCCTAGAAGAACACATATCAGTAAAATGCATTACAATAATGAAGTTCGTGGGCAATAACAACAACTCAAAAATATAAACTCAGTGAAAATTTGTAAAAAGATTCATTAAAAAGTTGCTTGTCTTGGTGAGCCTGCAAACGCACACAACTCAAAGCAAAAGCTTCGAATATGGAATAAAATCTGGTTTAAATATCAGTATCAGGAGCGTGACAGAAGAATTTGAGCATTTTTGGAGCAGAGAAATGTTACTTTTGGAGCACTAATATTCATATTGGAGCAGGTTACAGGCAAAATAACATTCATTTTTTATCGCTAGAGACCAAATTCAGAGCAGTTTCAGAAACAAGGCTTAGATTTATAAAAAATATATATATGTACAGGCCTTTCAACATTCCCTATATCATGCAGACTGAATATGAGCGTTGCTATTTCAATAAAAATAGCACTTTTTTAACTCAGCCCCTCTGCGAACATTCATGATGTCCACATTAGAATTCGTCATAATTTGACAGAGCCTCAAGGAGCACACTTCAGAGCCTGAAGTGTGCCGGAGGCGGGGGCTCTGGAGGAGAAGAGGGAAACGATGACGACGGGGCCAACAAACGGTGCCGCTCGGACGAGATCAACAGCGGCGCCTTCATGGATGCCATCGGATTGGGCAAGAACTCCAACCCTGATATGCCATTTCTCGATTGCAGTGCTGCCGACAGTCAGCTGCAGGTGAGTGCACTGTATTGATGCATATCATGGGGGTGAGTATTTTTGCGCCAAAGTTGGGAAGTCATAGTCAGGCTGCCGTAATAGATGAAACCTGTATACTTCCATGGGTTTTATGGTCTTGGATAAAAGACCTGCCTCGGCTGTACCCAGTTAAACTCTTTTGTAAGAGACACACTCCAGGGAGTAGTAACTTTTGTCGCTTAGGTGGAGTTCTTATATATATATAGGGCACCATGTTTTAATTTTGGGATTAACGCCTGTTGTGATGTAGGTACAGTGCGGCGATGGCGTAGTGGTTAGAGCACCTGCCTCGCATGCAAGAAGTCCGTGGTTCAAATCCCGGTGCCGTGCAGTTCCCAATTGGATAAAAAAATCTGAGTGTTGATGGAACTGCATTAAGAGGCCTGGGGTGCGGCCTCACCGGTAACCACCGCCGGGAACGAACTCCCTCACCAGAAAAGGATTGGTCACCCTGGTGCAGTATCTGGCCACTACCTCCCACATGCTTACGTCAAATAACTCACGGCCCTCAGTCCCCAGCAGCTGCGAAGCAACTGACCACGGCGGCGGTCAGATCTGCAACGCAGCAGAGGGTGTTAAGAATATCTGGATCCGGACAGGCCGCCATTAGAATCCTGAACTTGGTAACGTTTAACGCTAGAACCTTATCTAGTGAGGGAAGTCTAGCTGTACTATTCGAGGAGCTAGAGGGTGTTAAATGGGATATAATAGGGCTCAGTGAGGTTAGGAGGACAGATGAGGCCTATACGGTGCTACACAATGGGCACGTCCTTTGCTATCGGGGCTTGGCAGACAGAAGAGAACTGGGAGTGGGGTTCCTAATTCACAGAAACATAGCTGGCAACAAAGAGGAATACTATAGCATTAATGAAAGGGTGGTAGGCATTGTAATTAAACTGAATAAAAGATACAAAATGAATGTAGTACAGGCTTACACGCCTACATCCAGCCATGATGACGCTTCAGTTGAAAGCTTCTATGAAGACGTGGAATCGGCAATGAGTAAGGTGAAAACACAGTATACTATAGTAATGGACGACTTTAATGCAAAGGTAGGGAAGAAGCAGGCTGGAGACCAGGCAGTAGGAGATTATGGCATCGGCACTAGAAACGCCAGAGGAGAGCTACTAGTAGAATTCGCAGAACGCAATAATCTGCGTATTTTGAATACCTTCTACCGAAAACGAGAAAACCGCAAGTGGACATGGAGGAGCCCTAATGGCGTAAAATAAGAACGAAATAGACTTTATAATGACTGCACACCCAGGAGTCGTGCAGGATGTGGAAGTGGTTGGCAAGGTAAGATGCAGTGACCATAGAATGGTACGGGCTCGAATCCGCCTAGACTTGAAGAAGGAACGACAGAAACTGATACGCAAGAAGCCAATCAATGAGCTAGCACTGAGAGGGAAAGTACAGGAATTAAGAGTGTCACTGCAGAACAGGTACTCTGCTCTTAGCGAAGAAACCAACCTTAGCGTAGATACAATGAATGATAATCTGACGAGTATCATCACGGAGTGTGCAGTGGAAGTTGGAGGCAGGGTAGCTAGACAGGACACCGGCAAGCTTTCCCAGGAAACGAAGAACCGAATTAAGAAGCGTCAAATCATGAAAGTGTCAAGTACAACAGACAAAATAGAACTGGCAGAGCTTTCGAATTTGATTAAAAGACGTAAGGAATGCGATATAAAAAGGTATAACATGGAGAGAATTTCACAGCGTTCTGAGAAACGGAGGAAGCGTCAAAGCAGTGAAGAGGAAACTTGGGATAGGCGAAAGTCGGATGTATGCACTAAGGGACAAAGAAGGCAAAATAACTACCAATATGGATAGGATAGTTAAAATAGCGGAAGAGTTTTACAGAGATCTGTACTGTAGCGGAGACAACCACGACCTCAATACTATAAGAACTAGCAGTAACCCAGATGACACCCCACCAGTAATGATAGAAGAAGTCAGAAAAGCTTTGGAGAGCATGCAAAGAGGCAAAGCTGCTAGTGAGGATCAGGTAACATCAGATCTGCTGAAAGATAGAGGACAGGTTGTGTTAGAAAAACTAGCCACCCTGTTTACGAGGTGTCTCCTGACGGGATGAGTACCAGAGTCTTGGAAGAACGCTAACATCATCTTAATACATAAGAAAGGAGATGACAAAGACTTCAAGAATTACAGGCCAATCAGCTTGCTCTCTGTAGTATACAAGCTATTTACAAAGGTAATCGCTAACAGAGTAAAGAAAACATTAGAATTCATTCAACCAAAGGAACAAGCAGGATTTCGAACAGGCTACTCAACAATTGACCACATTCATACTATCAACCAGGTAATAGAGAAATCCTTAGAGTATAACCAAGCACTATACATAGCCTTCATAGATTATGAGAAGGCGTTTGATTCAGTAGAAATATCAGCCGTCATTCAGACACTGCAGAATCAGGGCGTAGGTGAAGTATATATAAACATTGTGGAAGAAATCTACAGGGGATCAACTGCTACCATAGTGCTTCATAAAGAAAGCAACAGAATACCAATCAAGAAGGGTGTAGGGCAGGGGGACACAATCTCCCTAGTGCTATTTACCACGTGCTTACAGGAAGTTTTCAGAAGCCTTGATTGGGAACAGTTAGGGATAAGAGTTAATGGAGAATACCTTAGTAACCTGCGCTTCGCCGATGACCTTGCATTGCTGAGTAACTGAGGGGACGAATTGCAACTCATTATTAAAGAGTTACTCAAGGAGAGCAGAAAGGTGGGTCTTAAAATTAATCTGCAGAAAACGAAAGTAATGTACAACAACCTCGGAAAGGAGCAGCGCTTTGAGATAGGTAATAGTGCACTTGAAGTTGTAAAAGACTATGTCTACTTAGGGCAGGTAATAACCGCAGAGCCGAACCACGAGATTGAAGTAACTAGAAGAATAAGAATGGGGTGGAGCACATTCGGCAAGCACTCCCAAATTATGACAGGTCGATTGCCACTATACCTCAAGAGGAAGGTATATGCCAGCTGTATCTTGCCGGTACTTAGCTACGGAGCAGAAACCTGGAGACTTACAAAGAGGGTTCAGCTTAAATTGAGGACGACGCAGCGGGTAATGGAAAGAAAAATGGTAGGTGTAACCTTAAGAGACAAGAAGAGAGCAGAGTGGATTAGGGGACAAACGGGGGTTAAGGATATCATAGCTGAAATAAAGAAGAGGAAATGGACGTGGGCTGGGCATGTAGTGCGTAGACAGGATAACTGCTGGTCATTAAGGGTAACTAACTGGATTCCCAGAGAAGGGAAGCGGCTTAGGGGGAGACAGAGGGTTAGGTGGGCAGATGAGATTAAGAAGTTTGCGGGTATAAATTGGCAGCAGCAAGCACAGGACCGGGTTAACTGGCGGAACATGGGAGAGGCCTTTGTCCTGCAGTGGACATAGTCAGGCTGATGATGATGAACGCGTCGTCTATCGCGTAACGCCTTGGGAGGAAACCGCCAGCCATGGCGCTGGCACACGTTTGCACCTCACCCAAGGTGGCGTTGCGCTGCGCAGAGACGGAAATCAACCGCGCACGCGGGCAATATGGAACATTTAAAATACATTTTGTTGCTCGTGCATGACCTCAAATGGTGACCAAGAAAATATGTTAATTAGCTTCTGAAATAACAGGATATCTACGCGGGTGCACGACTGAACTGAAAAATTGACAGGGTGCCGAAAGTTAGCGCGTGACGGCAGTGAAACATTTTGTCGATGTGAGCAGGCAGAAGAGTAGAACGATGAACTCAGATTTGAGCCATTTCTTTAAACACCTGCTACGACAAACCATCATTTTCTCAAGCACTAATCTGTGGTGTAGTCTCATAAGGCAACACTTATGCTTGTCATTTATCATCAATACAGCACATTCAAAATTAGTCAATCCGCATTGCCACTTCTAGTTCTTTGCAATCGAACACCTACACATTGCTACGCTCTTACAGTATCTTGCCAGTAAATCTTGTGACCTTATTCCACAAACTGCTGTATAATCAACTGGCATTCCCATTTATTTCATCTGATCTTTTGCAGAATAATAATGTGACCAGGTTTGCGGCTGATATAAGTTTCCTGTTACCCCCCGCTCATACTAACTATATATGAACTAAAAACTACCGCTTTCAGTGCGATCATCCTTTTGGAATGCTTTACCTTCTAGCATTAAGCGTTGCACTTCATTTCCTTTGTTCAAAAAGTCCGTCAAAAATAATTTTCTTGAATAACCTTACTTGTGATCGTTTACCTGTTTGACTCGTTTGTTCTTCGGTTCTTTTTATATCATGTGGCGTGTTTTGGCTCGATTTGGGATGTAAAAGTGTATTTTGATGTCCGTATATTGTAAGAGTTTTCTCTTGCTCTGTATAAGTTTTACCGTCGATTTGTATCGACAAACCGAGGGTCCCACTAAAGTCTCTGTATTTGGGACCCTCGTCTGTATATCCAAGATTTTGTACCTTGTTTTTGGAAATAATAAAACTTGAAAACTTGAAACTTGAAATAAAATCCCCCCGCAGGTCGCGGGTTTGATTCCCGGCTGCGGCGGCTGCATTCCGATGGAGGCGGAAATGTTGTAGGCCCGTGTGCTCAGATTTGGGCACACGGTAAAGAACCCCAGGTGGTCAAAATTTCCGGAGCCCTCCACTACGGCGTCTATCATAATCATATGGTGGTTTTGGGACGTTAAACCCCACAAATCAATCAATGAATTAAAATCCCATCATTCGTGACGTCAAAATCTGAGACGAGAATCACGAGTGGTATGGATGAAAATCTTTTATTTTCTGCACGCAGGTCATACAACACATTTCCGAGTAGTGACTCACTATCTGTTTACAACAATGCATTCTCAATAATTGGTCGCGTGTCTTTTTCATTCTCAAGAAAAAAAGTTTTATACTTCACAAGCCCTCCACAGAACATTGGGCTGTAAGCCTAGGTGACGCGCCTGAGCTTCAGGTACTTCCTCTTTTCACGGGAAGATTCTCACATCCTTGTGGATTGCCTTTGTCTAAAAACTCAAATGAGTGAGCAGGAAAACCTTGGTCACTTGATTGGTGAGGCTCGGACCATGTTGTGCGCAGCCCAGTGAAACATCTTTTTTTTTCCAAGCAGTAAACAATTAAGCAGTTCCAAGCTGTCACTGTGAAGCTCGTTGTAGGTAAATCACTTTGAAAAACATTTTTAAGGGCACCTACATATGCGAAGAGCTTCTCCGAAAGCCTATACTCATACGCGTCCGCACGAGGGGGCAAAGGGGGCGGGTACCCCCTAGCCCCCTATAGTCACTTGGGAGGGGGGCGCTGAATCTGGTCTATATATTGACTAGGCAGCGGGGCACTCCTTTAGTCATCTAAAAGGGATTCGTAGGTGGTGGTGGTGGTGGTGGTGGTGGTGGTGTTGCAGCAGGCTGGGTTAGCCTGGCCTGCATGGCCGGCAATTGTTCCGCCTGAGCATCTCATGAATTTGGAAATCATCACCACGTGCCAGACAGCCCATGTCTCGCAGGAAGACCAACAAAATTCCTTGCACGTTCCTCCTAGTTGCCGCGGGTCCTTCAGGAAAAATGACGTCGTGAACTGTCCTCTGCCTATGACAGCCTTTTTGCAAGGTGCTGATCATCGCTGCTCTTTGCACATCAAACTGTGGGCAAAGCCAAATGAAATGTTCAATATCTCTGATGTCACCACAGAAGCACAGAACCGGAAGTGTATCTCCCAGTCTTGAATGACGAGGCTGGGGTGTATGTGGAGCCGGTTCTTATGCGGTACAACAGCGTCGCTTGTTTACGAGAAAGTACATGAATTACACATGCTTGGTGTGGAAACTTGTAGATCGCCTTGAAATGATTGCGTATCACATCTTTGTTGTTCTGTTAAGTCTTCGGAGTTCTTACTTTTGGAACAGATGTCCGTGCTTCGCATGCAAGGGCATCAGCCTTTTCATTGCCTTCAATGCCTACGCGGAATGAGATCCACTGAAACTTTATAATAAAACTCTTGCCAATTAGGTGTTTAATTGGTGCCAGAGATTGCCTGGTGAACTTTTCTTGAGGTAGGCCACGATGCAGTCTTTGTAGCGCCAATTTGGAGTCCGTCAGCACTGCAACATCTCATGCAGAAATGGATCGCAATTTTCGCAAAGCCACCGTGATTGCAGCGCTTTCTACCGTTGTGGGCGAAACCACGCGATCCAGGCGGCCCGACCATGACACGCCAAGGCAGGATATGCAGAAAGCCGCTGCGCAGCTATCCGTTTGTGTGCACACTGATCCGTCGGTGTACACCTGTAGGTGGCCGTGGTACATGGTGCTCACGTGGTCCAGCGCAAGAAATTTTGCTTCCGCGGCTGGAATGGTGCTCTTCGCTGGTAGCTTGGGTACGCTGAAGTTACACGCAACATCCACAAAAGACCATGGCGGGTCCATAGGGCGCCGTTTAGGCAGTTTCAAGCCTAAGTAATGAAATGTGTTCAGTGCCGCGCTGAAATGTGAGCCAGTTCTTGCTCTTAGCCGCCGGAGAAGCACCGTGCCTGCGAAGGACTCGCGCAGTCTTGACAGCTGCTTCACTAAAAACCTGAGACGCCAAAAGTTGGAGCGGAAGAGACTCGGCGAAAGACTCGCGCAGTCTTGACAACTGCTTCATTAAAACCTGAGACGCCAAAAGTTGGAGCGGAAGAGACTCGGCTTCATTGGTGACCTGCGTGTTTGAAGCTGCCTGAAGAACTCCCGGTGCCAAGCGAAGACCCTTTCTGTGCACTGCCTCTAGGTGTTTGAACTGACTTGGTGATGGTGATATCAGGGGCAGCTGATAAAGAATGCGGCTTGTTATAAGCGCATCAATCAATGTAAGCATGGACATAGGATTGTTGCCTCAACAGACCCTTGCCATGCGACGAAGAGAGTTGATCCTTTGGACTGATGCAGTGACTATACTATCAACCGCACGACGCCATAATAGCTTGTTGTCGATGGTAATGCTTAGGAAACGGACACTTGTTGCACAACGAATAGAGTGGCCTCGAATATTCAGTGACAGACGTGTTGACTTCCGTCTCGCTCCCACGAAGAGCATGAACGCCAATTTTTCCGCTGATAAAAATAGGCCAAGTGTCAACAAGTGACACTCAATGATTGAAATAGCACTCTGTGCTATCCGGGCCAAACATTTGTGCTGGTACCCTGAGATCCAAATGCTGATGTCATCGGCGGAGATGGATATTTTAACTGCTTTCAGAGCTAAGTGCAGAGTTTGAGGAAGGCTGGCCATGGCGTAAATCTGCCTCATACACTGATTTAATAGGGAAGAGGCGCGCCGAAATAAACCTGCACCCCTCCATCCCTGAACGGCAAGCATGCCTATTGGCCTACCCCTTTCAATGCGGACAATTTCGCCATTCATGGTGTGCTCGAAGTGCCGGGAGATATACCTGTCATCGAAGTGCAGTCGTTTTTTTGAAGCATCTTGTCAGCGCGCGGCATCGCTCTCCGCCACTGCGCAAACAAAGCTTCGTCCTCTAGAACGCCGAACAATGCATGCTTTTTTTAGCTGACTTGTAGCCGGTAGTGCACCCTGGGACGAAGAAATCACTTTGTTTTCGTGCAATGAGAGTGCATACAGAATAATTAGTGTCAGAATGTCACCGCAAAAAAAAAAGAGAATGAACGCGTTCGACCAAACTGTCCGAAAACGCGCAAACAACGTGGATGGATGGATGGATGGATGGATGGATGTGGCTGTACCTTTTAGATCGGGTGGTGGCTAGCGCCACCAAGCCGTAATACTTAATGAATCAGAAACTGGGTTTATTTTTTTTATCTTAAATAGTGAGGTTGAGGATTCGTACTTTGCAGTGAAGGGTTTAATTTTCACTCGTGCCTTGACTTTAGCCACCAATCAGGTAACCTCCTTCCAGTTAATTCTACCCGCTTAAAGTCTATTTTGCCCTCACTGTCCCTAAACCCCAGTGCTTTGAAAAACTCTGCGCCATCATCCTGAACTATAGGGTGAAGCGCTTTACGGAACATTATCAAGTGTTCAGCAGTTTTTTCTTCCTCTCCACACGCACTGCATACCGTGTCTACCCCTTCGTATTTGGCCCGATATGTCTTGGTTCGCAA
Organism: Rhipicephalus annulatus; assembly: GCA_013436015.1. NCBI lineage: Eukaryota > Metazoa > Arthropoda > Arachnida > Ixodida > Ixodidae > Rhipicephalus > Rhipicephalus annulatus. Next base: position 140,736 of record WOVY01009724.1, on the reverse strand, counting down.
TACTCCCGTCCTGGCCTCAAACAGTAGAGAACTACCTTAAGTAATATCATAGATCCTTTCCTTGGTAATTTTCTGCTTAAACGTTCGATAAATCTCTAGTGCAGACTTCTTAATCATGCCGATTCTCCACATATCGGTCTCAGCTTCCTTCACCTTCTTCCTAACCGATAATTTTTTTTCTTTGGTCCTTTGCTGCTTTCCAAGTGTTTACTAGTGAATTTTCTGGTTCGCTTCCGCCATTTTGTATCGACATTCTTTATTTACAAGTAGCTGAATACCTTCCTAGCCCAACGCTCTTCCCCCTTTGCTCTCAATCACTTCTTAACTTTTATCTTGCTGCTAGCTTCCCTGCCCTCAAATGATGTCCATCCCATATCACCTTGTACACCCTGATTTGGTGTATTCCCGTGAGCTCCTAAGGCAAGCCTACCTATTCCACGTTGCTTAATTTGTAATGTTGCTTGAACTTCTAAGCTCATTCACAAGACCGCATTGCCGAACGTCATACCAGGAACCATGACCCCTTTTCATATTCCTCTCACAACATCATACCTATTGTAATTCCACAGTGCCCTGTTTTTTTGATTACAGCTGCATTCCTGTTACCTTTAGTCGACGTGTATATTTTGTGTTCCCTTAGGTACTCGGCCCCATTGCTTATTCATACGCCCAGATATTTGTATTTATCAGTTATCTCTAGTGTGACCTCCTGTATTCTAAGCTCACTACCTTCATTGTCATCAAAAATCATGACTGCTGATTTTTCCTTACTGAATCTGAAATCTAACTTATCTTCCTCATTACCGCAGATGTCCACCAATCTCGGCAAATCTTCCTTGTTGTCGGCCATTATCACTATATCATCTGCGCACATCAATGCTGGTAGTGCCTGTTCAATGAGTTTTCCTTGTTTGACGAAAGACAGGTTGAAGCTCAGTCCACTTCTCTCTATTTTGGCCGCTATCCTTGTAGGTTCATCATGAATAATAAGGGTGACAGGGGACACCCCTGCCTAAGCCCTCGTTTTACTTCTGCAGGCTTGGATACCTGTTTTTTCCACATTATAATTACCTTGTTACCTTTAAAGATATCTTTTAAAAGATTAGTGACTACATCTTCCGCGCCTAGTGTGTCCAGTACTGCTCAAGATTTCTCTTGAACTACGCTATCGTACGCTCCCTTGATATCCAAAAATGCTAGCCACAGGGGCCTGTGTTCCTTTTCTGCCATTTCGATGCACTGCGTCGGTGAGAATAGATTGTCTTCCAACCTCCTGTGTTTCCAAAACCCATTCTGCAGTTCTCCCAGCACCCCCTCGTCCTCTATCCATGTCTGCAGTCTTTCCTTTATAATCTGCATCGCCAGCCTGTAGGCCACTGATGTCACTGTTATAGGACGGTAGTTGTTTATATCAGCTTTGTCCCCCCTTTCCTTTATAGATCATGCTCATCCTGCAAAGTTTCCATCCATCGGGAACTTCTCCCGCATACCGACTATACGGGAGAGCGTATAAACGACTGCGCGTGCCCCCACACGGCTCCTCCGCGGAGGCTTCAGTGCGCTTCGTAGCCTTCGCTTGTCACTCATCACACTTCCCTATTTTAGCCACTGTACCTACGTGGTACGCGAACTTCTTCGCTGGTTATAACGTGCACGTAGTCTCCGAGAACATAATGTTACGAGTAACGTGTTTAATGATCTATTTACAGCGCACAGAACTCGACGAGCAAGATGGCGCCAGACCAGCATCAAACGAAAACTCTCTTCGTCCTCCTCTTTCGTGCAGCCGTGTTTAGCGGCTGTTATGTGTCAATAAGAAGGCTCCAAGTGTAGCTCACATACAGAGCAGCTTTCGTTCAAGGTCCCATTCTTTCGATGCAAATTCTGTTCCCAAACCTTTCTCCATGCTTTGTCTTTGGGTGCAGCGAAAAGCGACGGCTGCTCACCTTTTTTTCCAACGGTATACCCTGTTTCGCATCTAGGTGCAAAACAGTGTCGTTGCCGCCGATGACTCTGCATTGCCTCACTGTCGCGTGGCCAGCAAAAACATTGCCAGAAAAGCTTTCGTTAAGCGGGCGCGAACACAAGCGACAGGTCACTGAACAGCACCCGAGATGACAGAGCGGCGCGGAGCTGACAGTCCTGCGAGTCCATGCTACGGCTGGGCCGCCTTGAGAACCGGTTTTTTGTCCACGTGCGCCACTTCCCGCGATGCATTGCTGGAGAGGCTGCCTGAACCCGCTACCTCATATTCTAGTACACTGTAGTGGAAGTGCGTAGCCACTGATCGAGTTCGCCGATGACGTCAATTGCTGACGTGGTGTCACGTTGCTGAAGCGGGCGGAGTCACGAGGATGGGCTACGCCTTCCCCTTCATAGAAGGAAGAACGGGGGTGAGGCCGCGAAAAGTTTTGAAACCAGCTTAGACCGATGTTCTAACCCACGTAACTTCCTTAATATAACACGTATTCGCAAAATTCTTGCGGCAGCATTTTCGCAACGAAAAACTGCCCATATATCCCTTTTTATTTTTTTGACCTCAGGGCTGTTTACTGGCCCTTTAACCCGCGAGCGTTAAGAAGTATCCGACATCTGTAGCGTCGACCCGACGAATGCAAAGAATAAATGTCAGGGTCCAGGATGGAGTCGAACCCAAGCATTCTGCGTGGCAATGAAGCATATTACAACAGAGCTTCGCCAGGTTTCGGAACTACTTTTCAAATATACGCTTACCTTCATGAAGCGTCAGTAGAGGTTGCAGTGCTGCCTACCCAATTTTACAGACATTGCATATGTACTCATTTGGTACAGCCGTCTCGTCGGGTTAACGTCAACTGTGGTTAGTTGCCATGCGCTGAAGTTGATTTATGGCAGTGTCCAGGACTAGCATCCTCGCGAGTATGGGTGCTTCGTATTAGCTTCTGGTGTTGCCAATAGGCATCCTTCAGGTCGCATTGTTGCGCAAGTGCAAACGATCCGGTTATATAAACATGTGTAACTCTTCAACATATATCTGTGCGTGTAACATTTGTACATATATTTAGCGTTATTTCATGATGTGCCACTCAATAAAACTATTGCAACAGGGTCACCTTCTCTCCGCATGCTTCGCATACCATCGATTTCCAGGTACGCGGGATCTGTCAAATTATTTGTTTTGTTCACTATATGTATATTTAACCATGCATGCTAGCTACTAGAGCTGGAAATACATACCGCGTTTCTTGCGAGAGAAAAAAAATGGCAGCATATCCACGGAGTGAATGATGGATAGTGGGGCGAAGCATCCGTCCGTCCATTCGTTCTTGCTTCCGTCCATCCATGCGTGCGTCTGTGGGGCCGCCTGTGCGTCCATCCGCCCGTCTGTGCGTGCGTCTGTTCGTGCGTCCACACGTTCATCTGTGCGTCCGTCCCTGCTTTCGTCCATGCATCCACTCCTGCGTTCGTCATGATACTCCATCCGTCCTTGCAGCCCTCCGCGCGTCCGTCCATCCATCTGTCTGTGTGTCCGTTCGTCCACCTATTCAACACTCCAAGCACCACCATCTCGCATCTTTTCAGCATATATTCCTTATATTGAAGCACCGCCATCCAGCGGACATTCCAAGGGCTGAACGAGAGGGGGCACATGCCCACTTTCTTACGGCTTGCACTTCGTGTCTACCTCCCACCTTTAAATAGCTCGAGTTCATGGTATATTCTAGTTCACTTTATTCATGGCACTGCAGCCCAACGCTCGCTAAACCTTTCTAAAACCTAGGCGGTTACGCCCAGTGAGTCATCATCATCATCATCATCATCATCATCATCATCAGCCTGACTACGTCCACTGCAGGACAAAGGCCTCTCCCATGTTCCGCCAGTTAACCCGGTCCTGTGCTTGCTGCTGCCAATTTACACCCGCAAACTTCTTAATCTCATCTACCCACCTAACCCTCTGTCTCCCCCTAAAGCCACTTCCCTTCTCTGGGAATCCAGTTAGTTACCCTTAATGACCAGCGGTTATCCTGTCTACGCACTACATGCCCGGCCCATGTCCGTTTCCTCTTCTTTATTTCAACTATGATATCCTTAACCCCCGTTTGTCCCCTAATCCACTCTGTTCTCTTCTTGTCTCTTAAGGTTACACCTACCATTTGTCTTTCCTTTGCTCGCTGCGTCGTCCTCAATTTAAGCTGAAACCTCTTTGTAAGTCTCCAGGTTTCTGCTCCGTAGCTAAGTACCGGCAAGATACAGCTGTTATATACCTTCCTCTTGAGGGATAGTGGCAATCGACCTGTCATAATTTGGGAGTGCTTGCCGAATGTGCTCCACCCCATTCTTATTCTTCTAGTTACTTCAATCTCGTGGTTCGGCTCTGCGGTTATTAACAGCCCTTAGTAGACATAGTCTTTTACAACTTCAAGTGCACTATTACTTATCTCGAAGCGCTGCTCCTTTCCGAGTTCGTTGTACATTACTTTCGTTTTTTGAAGATTAATTTTAAGACCCACCTTTCTGCTCTCCTTGTGTAACTCTTTAATCATGAGTTGCAATTCGTCCCCTCAGTTACTTAGCAATGCAAGGTCATCGGCAAAGCGCAGGTTACTAAAGTATTCTCCATTAACTCTTATTCCTAACTGTTCCCATTCAAGGCTTCTGAAAACTTTCTGTAAGCACCTGGTGAATAGCATTAGGGAGATTGTGTCTCCCTGCCCTACACCCTTCTTGATTGGTATTCTGTTGCTTTCTTTATGAAGCACTATGGTAGCAGTTGATCCCCTGTAGATTTCTTCCACAATGTTTATATGTACTTCACCTACGCCCTGATTCTGCAGTGTCTGAATGACGGCTGATATTTCTACTGAATCAAACGCCTTCTCATAATCTATGAAGGCTATGTATAGTGGTTGGTTATACTCTGAGCATTTTTCTATTACCTGATTGATAGTATGGATGTGGTCAATTGTTGAGTAGCCTGTTCGAAATCCTTCTTGTTCCTTTGGTTGATTGAATTTTAATGTTTTCTTTACTCTGTTAGCAATTACCTTTGTAAATAGCTTGTATACTACAAAGAGCAAGCTGATCGGCCTGTAATTCTTCAAGTCCTTGTCATCTCCTTTCTTATGTATTACGATGATGTTAGCGTTCTTCCAAGACTCTGGTACTCTTCCCGTCAAGAGACAGCTCGTAAACAGTGTGGCCAGTTTTTCTAACACAATCTGTCCTCTATCTTTCAGGAGATCTGATGTTACCTGATCTTCACCAGCAGCTTTGCCTCTTTGCATGCTCTCCATAGCTTTTCTGACTTCTTCTATCATTACTGGAGGGTGTCATCTGGGTTACTGCTAGTTCTTATAGTATTAAGGTTGTGATTGTCTCGGCTACTATACAGATCTCTGTAAAACTTCTCCGCTATTTTAACTCTCCTATCTATATTGGTAGTTATTTTGCCTTCTTTGTCCCTTAGTGCATACATCCGACTTCTGCCTATCCCAAGTTTCCTCTTCACTCCTTTGACGCTTCCTCCGTTTTTCGGAGTGTGTTCAATTCTCTCCATGTTATACCTTTTTACATCGCATACCTTACGGTTATTAATCAGCTTCGAAAGCTCTGCCAGTTCTATTTTGTCTGTTGTACTTGACACTTTCATGATTTGACGCTTCTTAATTAGGTTCTTCGTTTCCTGGGAAAGCCTGCCAGTGTCCTGTCTAACTACCCTGCCTCCAACTTCCACTGCACACTCCGTAATGACACTCGTCAGATTACTATTCATTGTATCTACGCTAAGGTTGGTTTCCTCATTACGAGCCGAGTACCTGTTCTGCAGCGACACTCTGAATTTCTGTATTTTCCCTCTCAGGACTAGCTAATTGATTGGCTTCTTGCTTATCAGTTTCTGTCGTTCTTTCTTCAAGTCTAGGCACATTCGAGACCTTACCATTCTATGGTCACTGCATCGTACCTTGCCAACCACTTCCACATTCTGCACGATTCCAGGGTGTGCACTCATTATAAAATCTATTTTGTTCTTAATTTCGCCAGTAGGGCGCCTCCATGTCCACTTGCCGTCTTCTCGTTTTCGGTAGAAAGTATTCAAAATGCGTAAATTATTGCGTTTTGCGAATTCTACTAGTAGCTCTCCTCTGGCGTTTCTAGTACCGATGCCATAATCTCCTACTGCTTGGTCTCCAGCCTGCTTCTTCCCTACCTTTGCATTAAAGTCGCCCATCACTATAGTATACTGTGTTTTTACCTTACTCATGACGCTTCAGTTGAAAGCTTCTATGAAGACGTGGAATCGGCCCAGGGAGTATAACGTCGCAACCCTTTCTTGTCTTTTGTGCGTTGTTGAACAATAAAAAATTTGCAGCGTGCGCGTTAACTGAAAGCCGAATTCTCCTGTTTCTCATTCCCTCTCAGCAGCCACTGGCATGTACATTGTATCTTTTATTGCTCAACAACGCACAGAAGAAATCTCTCACTGGCACCACCTTGGAGGTCAAAATGGAGGGGAGGGGGAGGAGGATAAACAACAAGAGGGAAGGCAGGGAGGTTAACCAGGCACATGCCCGGTTTGCTACCCTACGCTGGGGGAATATGAAGGGGGCATAAAGATGAAAGAGAGAGAAAAGAGAAGAGAAAGGGAGAGAGAAAAAACAAAAAAAGGAAGTTTCTCAGTCAATCGGCTGGCGCGTATGCAGCGGTGGCACTACACAAAAGTTAAAGGTGGTCACGTAGGCCTGTAGTCCTCAAAAAGCACAAGACAGCTTCGACTGCTTTTTGAGCCGACGAAAGGCGATGACGGTGTTCCAGTAGCATCTGCACAGAGAGTGGCCGATTGTCCAATTGTCGCACTGCCTCTGAAAGCTTCTGTCTTTAGAGGCAAATCGTGGGCGATGGCATATCAGATGGTCGATGTCTTCTTTGGTGCAGCAGATATCGCATTCCGCATTGTCGGGCAATCCGATGAGGCTTCTGTATGCTTTTGTGAAGGCAACCCCAACCAAAGGCGACAAAGAAGTGAAGCGTCACGTCGGCGAAGTCCGGATGGTGGTCGAAGTTCCAGTCGAGGGTTTATTTAGTACAGTCTCGTATGTATTATGCTTGGGGTGTTCCACTCCTGCAGACTCAGACCACGTGCCAGCTGACGAAGTTGCTGTGCAGCATCATCCTTGACAAAGGAATCGGAAGGGTGTTCTCTTCTTGGTGCGATGTGCGAGCCACGTTGTCTGCGGAATCATTGCCACTGATCCCTCAATGGCCAGGAAGCCACTGAAACTTGACCTCGTGGCCTGTTTCTGTGACGTGGTGAACAACCTTGACAACTTCGTAATTTATTTGTTCGTGGCAACCTCGTTGAAGGTCTGACTGCATGCTCTGCAAGGCTGGTTTTGAGTCGGAAAACAAAGCTCATTTACTCGGTCTTTGGGATTTGATGTACTCTAGGGCGCCACGCAAAGCCGCAAGTTCGGCCGCCGTAGACGTAGTGACATGTAACTGTTTGATTCGCAGAGTGATTCCTGTAGCTGGAATCACCACCGCACCAGCAGAACCAGACGCTGTGGTTGAACCATCGGTGTATATGTGCACGTGGTTGTACATTTGATGCACAAGGCTCAAGCTCAATTGTTTTAGAGCTGATGAATGCAAATTTGATTTTTTCTGTATTCCTAGAATCGAAACACGTACTTGTGGAAGTGTCAGGCACCACGGAGGATACACCAGTTTCTCAGCAGGCGTAAAACCTGACGTAAACGACGCACAATGAGCACAGACAATTGCACTAAATTTCGTGCGGGGCCTCTCAGTAGCGAGGGTTGCCAAATGGTGGGAAGGATTCCTAGCATGTTGCCCGATGTACGTACGCGTCGTTTCATTGGTGATGTGCGTCATGATCGAGTAGTCCTGTGCAATTGCAATTGTTTCAGCTGTCGATGCGCAGCGGGGTAAACCAAGGCATATCCTAAGCGCTTGGGCTTGAATATTTTGGATTGTGCGCAGGTTCGTTTTGCACGTGTTAGATATAACAGGTAGGCTATACCGCAGGAATCCAGTAAATAGTACCTTATACAGCTGTAACATAGACTCGACAGACATTCCCCAACTTTTCCCAGCAAGAAACTTGAATAAGTGACAAATGGCAGTCAGCCGCTTTTTCACGTAGTTTACGCGGGGTGTCCAAGACAGGTATCGGTCGATTACGACTCCCAAGAACCTGTGACTCCAGCTGCATGACACCAACTGCCCGTTAATTGATATGCCGTAAGCGGACATTGGTTTTCTGGTGAAAGCCACGACTGCACACTTCTCACTTGCGATTTCGAGCCCTTGTTTGCGTAAGTGGTGCGATGTCACTGATGCTGCTTTCTGAAGTCGAGCGCGAAGTTGAAGTCGAGTCACACCAAATGTCCACACACAGATGTAGTCAGCATAAATGGAAAGTCGTACACTGCTTGGTTGCTTGCCAACTAGTTCAATGAGTGTTAGGTTGAACAGCGTCGGGCTTAGCACTCCGCCTTGCGGGACTCCTCGGCTGCAGTAATACTCGGGTGTCGGGCCATTTTCTTTCTGCACGTGAAATGATCTATTCTGTAGGTAGCTCTGAACCCACGTATGTAACCTGCCACCGAGTCCCACTCCTTCTAGTGCGCTGAGAATGGCTTCGTGGGTGACATTGTCGTATGCCCCTTTAACGTCAAGAAACAGAGCAGCAGATAACCGTTTGCAGGCCTTCTGTTGTTCTACACATGTCACCAAGTCAACTACATTGTCAATTGACGAGCGGCCTCATCTGAACCCGGACATGGCATCTGGATATATTTCGTAGAACTCTAAGTACCATTCCAGACGCGTTAAATCATCCTTTCCATACCTTTTTCCACACAGCTCGCGAGGGCAATCGGGCGGTAAGAGGAAATGTCCAAGGGTGACTTGTCGGCTTTGAGAAGTGGAATCAGGCGACTTGACTTCCATTCCTGTGGAACCGTGCCAGTTTGCCAGGAGTCGTTGTACAGCTGCAAGAGTGCCTTTCGAGCTTGATATCCTAGGTGACACAGAGCGCGGTAAGTGATGCCGTCAGGTCCTGGCGCTGAAGAACGTCTACACAAAGAAAGTGCAGCCTTTAGTTCGTTCATTGAAAACAAAATCTCCATTCGGGGATCACGTGAGGATACAGAAAAGTCGGGCGTCTTCGTCCCAGTTGAATTTGAGCCGCAGGCAATCCTTCGACAGAAAGAATCTGCGACATCAATCTCTTCGCAGCGTAAGTGAAGTGCCAGAGATTTTAATGGGTAGCGCTGAGTAATGGTTGTACGAAGACCTCGGACAGTTCTCCAGATTAGTGACAGAGGCTTTCTGGGATCCAAAGACTCGCAAAAAGATACCCATCGTTGCTTGTCCAACTTGTCCACGTGACGCTGTATTTTCTTTTGTGTGCGTCTGGCTACTCTCAGATCATCAAGTGACCTCGTGCGTCTATAACGTCGTTCTGCACGACGACAAATCGCTCGGAGTTTCTCGAGATCAATGTCCATATCAGTGCGAGATGAGCTTACCGGAAGCGAACGCGTCGTTGACTGTAGGGCACTCTCTATTGCGTCCTCTAGGTTGAAAGGTAAGACGCCAACATAGTCTTCCATGAATAACTTGTATATTTGCCAATCGGTGCACTGGACGGGTCTGGAGGACTTGAGAATTGGAAAGCCGTCAATCTTCAGGTATGTTGGGATGTGGTCACTACCCCTTGTTTCCAAATCCGAAAACCAGTGCACTCTGCTGGCGAGCGAGCGTGAGACGAAAGGGAGGTCCAGGCAACTGCTATAGGCCGATCCGCGCAGATAAGTAGAGCTGCCGTCATTCACGAAAATAAGTTCACATTCAGAAGTGAAAGACACTAACTGTCTACCTTTAGTGTTGACCCTGGAGCTTTCCCATAAGTAGTGGTGGGCATTGAAGTCGCCAGCTATCACCCATGGCGGGAGAGTTGAATTCAAAATTCCGCGCAAGTGCTCACGGTCTAGACGGCTTGATGGATGTAAGTAGGCTCCGATGATGGTCAATGTGGTCTTCTTGTTTTTTACAGTTAGGCAAACGTACTGGTTTTCTTCGTCAGGGGGTACAGGGTGATGAACATAGGTTAAGTCGCGCCGTATGAACACAACGACCTTGCTGCGCTTTCCATGGGTAGAAGACATAAAGCACTCATATCGAGACAGTCTCATCTGAGCTGACAGGTTTGGTTCACAAATCACAATTATGAAGAACTGGTTTGTGAATACATATTGCCGGAACTCGGACATACGCGCCCTAAGTCCTCTGGCATTCCACTGAAGGACAGATGCGTTCTTGACCTCCTCTAGAAAAGATAACATGTTGCGGGCCATCGTTTTACCTTAGAGCTGCAAGCACCAGACTCAAAGTGTCCAGCACTTGGAGTGCGCTCTGCGCTAATGGGGTGTTCATGTTGCTTAGGAGCATGCGCATTGCGCTCATAAGGGTCTGCAACATGTTGATGACCAGGCGATCCTCAGTTGTCTTTTCATCAGTGGTTCTTGATGGCATCGAGGTTGGCTGGATTCGATGCACCTCTGAAACAGGCTGTGTTTGTGGAAGGAATGGCCTCTTTTCAAGAGGTAGAAGTCATGACCCTGATTCTGTTTTCGGTGTATCTGTCTTCGCAGAGCTTGACGATGGGGGGCCAGTTCTTCTTGCTGAATATGACGTGACTATATCGGCAGATGTCACGATGCGTGATGATCTGTGGTGACGCCGACGTCGCCTGACAGTAGCAGCGGCTTCCCTCTGCGTTGAATTGTCGCGCACCATGCGTTTCAGCACCGCGCGTTCGTTTGCACTCGTGGGCAATCTTTAGACGACGCTTTATGAGCGCCGTGGCAATTGAAGCATTTGAACGCAGTTGCGTGGCAGGTGTCTTCTGAATGAGGTTCGGCACACCGCGGGCACACGACATTGCTGGTACATACGCCTTTGACATGTCCCATCTTGAAACACTGAAGCATTGTAGGGGCTTCGGTATGTATGGACGGACCTGGTGGCGAACGTGGTCAACTTTGACGTGTGGGGGAAGACTGTCTCCCTCAAAAAGAATCTTCAGGCACCGTGACTGACCAAGCCTTGCGATGTACTTGATGAGGATGTCGTCTGTAGTTGGCTTTATCAAGATTGGGAAATCGTCAGCGGGAATGTAAATGTCCACGTCATAAATGACGCCAACACTGCCCTTACAGTCAGTGGGGATCACTGATTTCACTGTGACTCTGTCAATTTTCGAGATGTTCTGTAGGCTTTGCAGCGCACTACGGTGTAGAACATCAACTGCCAGACGTCTTCCGTGAGTTGATCCTGATGTATTTAATCTCATTTGGAGCGAGTCCTTCGAGGTATGCAGAGAGGACTTGCCTGTTAAGCCGCCATAGGTTGGCTGAAGGTTCCACAGCCATGAAGAGTATAGTGTGGGGCCAACGCAGCGCGGTAGCCTGCACGGTGGATAAACTCGTCGTCGACGATGTTCGTAGAAGCCTTCTTTTTGCGTTGCGGCTCATAACGACTGTGTAGTCGTCATCCGATGACTCGAAACCGTCGGAATAGAGCTCCGTTGCCTCGCTGTCTGTGCCACTTGAGGTGGTCCCACGTTTCCTAGCCGCTGCCAGACGTAACGGTTGTCAACTTCGAAAATCCTGAGAGGCTTCTTCATCCATTCTCGCAAGGAGGGAGCGGCAGCTTCCAGAATTTGCGGTAAAACAAATAGAAATTTTGAGACAAGGGTACAAGCGTTCTTTGAAAAAGACACTTCGTCGTCGTCGATCGGTCAAAATGGGACACTTGTTAAACACTACTACTACGGCCACGAGGGACAAACGGGTGTCGCTATAAGAAGCTTCACCCCTAAAACGCCACGTGCGGCAAACGGCGCTATTGGCGGCATGGTGTAAGAAAAAAAACATTATTTTTCTAGCGCTGGACTCATGTGCGGAATGCCGTTTTGACGCTACACAATTTATTCACAGTTTCTCATTTCCTTCGGGGAGGTAGGCGTATTTTTTTATTATGTTTGATAGCCCTTATACATTACGGATTGCTACCTCATTTGATCTAAAATCAGTCTGCTCATCCGTTTCCGAAAAAAAATTCAGTTCTTTGTTTCAGCTTCTTTAACAGCCTGGTACCTACAGTGCGCATCACTGATAACGAGTACCCTGTGTCCTGGAGCCGAGCAACCTGTTCATGAAACGATATATGAGCAGTGTGAATGCAACATTTTAACAATACCAACCGAAAACAATTTTTGATAATGTCATTCTTGACCAGCCTTGAATAGTTTGAAGCAAAAGCGCGGAATAAATTGCTACTTATGCTAGAATTGTGCTTGCCAAGGATCGTCTGGTCAGGACGTATACAATTATTGATTGCCTCAACGCACACAATGGACAAACCTCCCGCGTCCCTGACCCCATTTCGCCCTTTTATTCCAGAAAGATTGATTGATATGTGGGTTCTAACGTCCCAAAACCACCGTATGATTACGAGAGACGCCGTTGTGAAGGAGCTCCGGAAATTTCGAGCACCTGGGGTTCTTTAACGTGCATCCAAATCTGAGGACATGGGCCTACAACATTTCCGCTTCAATCGGCAATGCAGACACTGCAGCCGGGATTCCATCCCGCCACCTGCGAATCAGCAGCCGAGTACCTTAGCTACTATACCACCATGGCGGGGGCCCAAACTGACCTCGTGCTACTTTTTGAGACGTTGTAGGTAAGCACCTATGCATCACTTCTTCAGGATCCGCCAGATACGAGAATTGCATGCCTTTGAGGTGCCTCGACCAGTCACTGCATGGTATGCCTAGAGATTCCGGGTATCATAAAGAAAACGAACCACTGCTGAGTAGCATCGAAGCAAGTGACACTGCTATTAATATATGAAACGTATGATTGAAACGACTACAGATATACGCTGATGGGCCTGTCTCATCCACCAGGTGCCGCTGTAGTTCTTGTTGCAGTAATGAAAACGAAGCTTAACATTTTTCATACAACTGCGTTTACGGCATCAGGGCTTGCTGCTACAAGAGCCGCTCTACAATACCTCATCCAAGATCGTGTAGACAAGTCGGTCATATTCTGCGATTGGAACGCAGCACTTCAGAGTAAGCAGTTTGGTATGCGTAAGAGGACTCATGACAAATTGGTGCGTGAAATAAAACATTTACACCATCAAGCTCAAGCAAAACGAGATGATATTATCTCTCAGTGACTATCTGGAAATATCGGTATTACTGTAAATCAATTAGCCGACTATCAAGCCCACTCAGCCCATGAAGGAACATGTGTGGTTACAATTCATCTGATGCGGCAACACAATTTTATTTGCTGGCTCTAGATTTCTCAAGCTCGTTTTTGCCGTGTGCCAGCTTGCAAAGGTGTTAAATACATAAACTTGACCCTCCACTCAAGCTGTAGCTACCATCACAACTTTCCCGCTCCGATGCGACACTGTTATGCGACACCGCCTTTGATTGGGTGTTGCACACACAAAGGCGTGCTTTTTTCCCATTGGTATGACAGACATCTATATATGCGACTCCTGCGGAGCTGAAGAGACAATCGAACAGGTCCTGTGCAGCTGCGCTCGCTACGACACACAGCGATGCCAGCTCCGGATGGTGTTGAACTAACAAATTCCAGAACGTTTACTGTGCAGAAGATTCTAGGTACCTTGGGCGTGTGCTTCGATAGTGCAGAAAGTCACAAATGCGCTACTGCAGTATCTGAACACAAATAATCTGAGTGACGACACGTACACTGCATGTGCTCCCCGAAGACTTTTCATAATTATTTTGTTTTGTTTTGTTTCCCTGGGAGGCTGGCTCATACCCACTCAGGTGGATTGGCCAAGAAAGTGTAGTGCAGTTTTTCTGTAATCATTTTAACAATGTTTAATGAATCGGTATTATAATGAGATTAATGTAAAAATAAAAACAACAAAAAAAGAGCAAACGAAAAAAAAAGAATCAAGTTGAGCAATTTTGAGATTTGAGGTGTTATGATTAGCACTCAGCTGCGTTTACTTCACTCTGCCCTGGGGAGTAATAAATATTTTTTTTGATTGAAGATCACAATGGTATACGCTTGGTTGCCTGAATATAATTGCAAACGGCATTGAAAACATCCCTGTGGCAATGTCCCAAAGCTGAGGCGCCAAAGCTTAGCGCCGTTTCCGCCGTTAATCTAAGGCCTATTTTCCGAAATGGCATAACTAGTAACCTTTTTCTAAGTATCTCGTAGTGGCGACAATACAAAAAATAATGATCTAGTGATTCCATTTCTCCGCAGAATGCGCAGAGGGGTGATGTTGTCTGACCAGCTCTGTGTAGATACAGGTTTCGAGGGGGGACACGACATCGAAATTTAGTAATTAAGACTTCGAGCTTTCTGGACTGACTCCAGTGGTGTTGCCATGGAAACATGAGGTGGTTATAGTCTGTCCGTGTAATTACTTTTTCTATCGTATCAGTGGAGATTGCTGATTTTCGATATCTTATTGCCGTGATATATTCAACATCTGGCAGTATGGACAAAACTGGCCCATCAAGTGCGGCTCGTGCTAAGGAATCGGCCAATTCATTAAATCTTAATCCACAGTGTCCCGGAACCCATAGTAATCTCAGGAGTCTCAACTGCGGGGGTACTAATGTTTTGAATGTGCTTAGGATTCGAGAGTTCTCTGAAGCCGTCAGAGCTGCACAAACTGAAAGAGAATCCGTCATTATTACTGCGTTGTTTTGATTTGATGGAAGTTTTCGAAGAGCTAAAATAATCGCCAAGAGCTCCGCTTCAAAAACTGGAGTAAAATCAGGCAGTCTCACTGAAAAGGACCAGTCAAGCAAATCAGACGCAATGCCTACACCTGCCTTTTGAATATTTACGGAAGCATCTGTGGCTATTATATTTTTAGTTTTTGCATGCTCCAAGTAATCTAATATTATGTTATTTAAAAATTTGAGGGATTGTAATTTGGCGTTTTGGGGGAATATATCATCATACTCAATAATAACATGACAATTCGAGTCATTAGTCTCAATTACATTTCTAATGTTCACATTTATACTTTGTAGATTTTTTTGTACAAACATTATCTGAGGTGTGTGAAACCGTGGCCAATGAGCAAGAAAGAAGGCGTCTGGGTTTGCGATAAAAGCATATTGAGATCTTCTTGCCGGTAAGCTATAAAATTTTAAAAATGCTTGTACGGTCAAAATTCGAAATCGACAAAGTAGTGTAGGCAGGCGCGCTTCCTGGTACAGTACGTTGATAGCCACAAATCTAGGGAGTCCCAGACACATTCGCCGTGCTTCTCGCTTCAAAACAACTAGAGGTTTCGTTTTATAAGCAGGGCCACCCGAGAATAATATGCAGCCAAATTCCATGATGGGGCGCATGTACATCTTGTACAACGTTATCAAGGTGTGCCTCCGTAATCCATATTTCCGGTTACTTAGCTTGTGTAGTAAGCCTGAAGCCCGCTGTGCTTTGGTAGTTATATACTCTATGTGTGGACTCCAGTTAAGTTTGTCATTATAAATGATTCCCAAAAATTTTATAGAGTCTACTTGCTGGATGGGTTCCTGTTTATATAGAATTGAAATTGAAATTGGTTCTGCAAGCGGAAATGCCATGAGCGCGCTTTTGTTGACATTTATCGATAACGAAATCGACTGCAACCAAATTTCTAACATGTTAATATATCTTTGTAATTTAAGTTGTAGTGAGTAAATATTACAGTCAGCAGCAAAGAGTGCGATGTCATCAGCATAAATGTAGACAGTAACTTCTTGATCTGTTGGAATTGTGCTCATTAAAGCATTAAATAATATTGGAGATAAGACTGCTCCTTGGGGAACTCCGCGCGTTTGTTTAAATCTAGATGATGAAGATCCATCCTTGACGCAGTAGAATTCTTTTGATTTTAAGAATTCTGCCACCCACTCAATAAAATATCGTGGGAAGTTCAATCTCTCTAGCGTATTTAACAATATGAAGTGTTCCACACTGTCATACGCCTTGGCTATGTCAAGCGTTACTAAAGCAGCGTATTACTAAAGCAGCACATAATTATGTGCATCTTGCTTCCTCCTCTTCTCCCTATTTTCCCCCGTCATTCCTTGCATGCCCCAGTGCCGGGTAGCAAACCGGACAGGCATCTGGTTAATCTCCCGGCCTTTCCCCACATCTTTCTTTCTCTATTATTTTGCCTGTGTGATATTGTGTCAAGGCAGTATACCCACAGGCAGTAGGCTTTGTTTTTATGCTTCCACTTTCTATCTTTTTTGCAGGCAGTATTACGAAGCATATTGTCAGCAATGCCGTCATTCAATCAGGAAAGCTACTAGCTTTTAACCTGCTCATCAGAACGTTCAAATCCTTTGAACTTAACTGATCGCGTGATTTCCTTATTGATAACGGAAGACATGCGTGTGCAACATTTATTTTAACAAACTTTGAAAGGCTGTGATGATGGCTCATTAAGCCTTTTTTATTGTTCGTCACATAGGCCCGACACTTATGGTAGTGTTTCCGGTATATTTTTTTATGTCAAAGATTTTAATAACAGGGACATTTCACGCCAGCTGTCCTAACTTTGGTGCTCGACCATTTGTGATTTTCTTGAAATAATTGAGAAGTATCTACGAAAGAAGTCTTCCACAAAAATATTTTTTACGAAAAAAAATTTTCAGCAACGTTATGCCCATGTGATGTTTTTTGAGAAGCTCAAAAGCATGACTCAGAAAACAAATCACAAAAAGATTTTGTTTTTCGCGAATCAGGTCGGCTCACAATTTTTAATGCAGAAGAAAATACTTTACAATTCAAAAAAAATTCTTCGTCAATTTTGACAGGTCTGTGCTATGAGCCTAAATATAAGAAATGTGTTCCAAATTCAGTCTTCTTTACATGCGAAGCAGCTCTTTGACTAGCCTGTGTAACGCTGGCCCTCCTCATACCCCCCCCCCCCCTACGCACGCTCGCGTCTAGTGCTGGCCCAAGAAGACATCCGCAAAACTGTTGCTCCCTTCCCGCTCTCTCACCGCGTAAGGCCGACACAGACAGCGTGTGCAAGTGAAAAAAAACCGATTGCTCATGCGGCATGATCTTCATTGGCCACCCCGTATATCTAGGCACTGTATGTCGCGTTCGGAATTCAGTCAAGGCCGTCTTAGCTTTCGTTTTATGAGCGCCAGCGTCAACGTCGCCGGCGTTAGCGCCCGCTTCTTCACGTATGCACATCATTCACTTTAGCCGGAGATGGTTTAAGTTTTAAGGAAGTATTACTTGTAGTAAATTGGCATATATTATCTTAAACTACGACATGCAAAAAAATTGCCCTGCAGCTTCCCTCGGGGGAACACTGAGGAGGATGCGGAGCATATAATTGGTTAACGGGGTGTTAAAGTGCGACTTACTTGGGTCGATGGCTAAATTGGTTAACGTGGTTGTGAAATGCGGTGTTAAATTGCGACTTACTTGGGTCGATGGCTAAATTGGTTAACGTGGTTGTAGGAGGGGGTGTTAAATGAGTGAACACGTACACACGTATGCGAAAGGGCGGCGCTGGTCGAAGGGACGTCGATCATTGTGTTTGTGGATTCGTTGGAATTCATTTCACCGCGACCTTGGACGTCGACGCGCCGTACAAACCAACCGACGAGCGGCAACTGAGCGAGCGAGCGCCGACCTTGAGTATATATACAGCGCGACGGCGCATGCACTGTCAGCTGTTGAATGTTCTCGAAGCGCGACGGCGCATGCGCGTCCACTGGAGAATCAGGAGAATTGTAGAATGTTCTCGAAGGGGAGAAGCGCGCGCGGCACAGATGGTGGGTGACGGTGCATGCGCGCGTCAGCTGTCGAATGTTCGAGAAGGGGGAGAAGCGCAACGGCGCATGCGCGCGCGTCAGCTGCCGATGTTCTCGAAGCACGACGGCGCATGCGCGCGCATCGGCTGCCGATGTTCTCGAAGCGTGACGGCGCATGCGTGCTACATTATACAGCTAGCGAATGTTCGTGAAGAGGAGAAGCGCACGCGGTGTGTAGAGGAGGAAGGGTGCACAGATGGTGGAGGAGTGAAGCGCGCGCGGTGTGTAGAGGAGGAAGGGATGCACAGATGGTGGAAGAAGGAGGAGGAAGCTTGCGGACGGCGCCGCACTACAATCCTCGAGTATTAGATGCTCCGCATCTAAAATAGTTTTAGCCGCCAACAGCCCAAAATAGTTCGTACAGACGGCGAAAAATGTTAGTTGTGGTCCATGTTCAGCCATAACTTGAACATTGAGGTGGTCATAGCAATAATGCTCCATTAGAAGCGTCCATTACCCACAAAACGAAAAAGCTTTATGGAATTACTATTTGTTTTGAACAAGAAAATTATGAAGGTGGCTCCCACAACACCAACGTAAGTTTCGCTATCTGCGAGGGAGTGGCCCTGGTGTACCGAGAGTGCATGACGATGTTGATAATATATAAAAGTCAGGGGGCCCAATTAGTTTGCAACGTTCGGTTCATCATGGCTGCTATGTCAACCGCTGTTATTCTGCACATATATCAACACTGTAGGCTTGAAAGTGAGAAAGAAGACATTGTTAGGGCTTCTCTTGTCAGTGTCGCTCAGTTGCTGGTGGACCACCTAATTTGCACACACTTTTTATCCTATCTGAACACGCTCACTGCATCAACAGAGCAGAATGTGGCCTCCCTGCTGCTGTTACTGGGCAACGCTCCCCAAACGAACATCTCCTCCACACCCTGGCCCTGAGACTCAAGCAGCTGTTGAATTACTGCCATGGAAGCCGCCGGACATGCAAAGAGCCAAAGGGTACTAAATATTTTTTTACTCGAACAAGCCAATACTTGAAACTGAACCCCAGAGCTCTTAACACAAGGGCCTTATCAAGTGGAACTAGGCTAGAAGAATTACTTCAGGAGTTAGAAAACGTTAACTTGAATATTATAAGCCTTATAGTGAAGTTAGATGAACCAGGGAAGCAAATTTTGTACTAACCAACCAACACGTTATGTGCTTTAGGGAACATGCTGACCAGAAGAAATGTGGCGTTGGGTTTCTCATTTACTTAGATCTCGCAGGCAACACACTGAAGATTTATTTAGTGCCCGTCATGGAGTACTATAATATATTACCAAAGAGAGAAATCTGGTGCTGTGATCGTGTACCCTCACTGGAATAATGGGACGTACTGGCTTTGTATTGAATCGAGTTAGCCAGCAGACTGTCCACAGATCTTTTTCTACAGTTTCAGTTTTGTTCTTCGCGCAGCTTGGGTAGTGGGGTATGGCGAAAAGCACTGAAGCAGCGTCTCTGTTGATTCGTGACTGTTATACCAGCTCTTCAATAACTTCCTGCAACTCATTCGACAGCTCTGATAGTGACTGCCTGGTTATCCCTGTGTTTATTTTTATCATCGCCGTCGGCATCAGCAATAGATACATTTAATTCATTCATCACAGCACACATTCGTCTTGTGTGATTGATATGGGTGTCATGTCACCACGGTATACTTATGATGACTATGAGATGACTGACTCACTTGCACGAGCATTCCTTGATGTTTCTATTGTGCCACTCATGCCTCTTGCAGCTTATGTAACAGCAGCGAGGTTCATAAAACTTTTTTTTCTTAAAGACTCATCAAAGATTACGATGCTGAATCCATATTTTTAGGGCGAAGCTCCTAATAGCAACATTCGTTCGTCCTTCGTAGCCGCTTTAGTGTGGAACAAGTATAACATTTTGACCTTCAAGGTGGTGCCGGTCAGAGATTTTTTCTGTGCGTTGTTGAACAATAAGAAAATAGTGCTCAATGTACATGATAATGGCTGCTAATGGAGAATGAGAGGCAGGAGCATTCGGCCTTTAGTTAACGCGCACGCTGCGATCCCCATTAGCAGCCATTGGCATGTACATTGAGCACTATCTGACAAGAAAGTGTTGCTACGCTATACTCGCTGGGTGTTATGTCCTTAGTTATAGAAAGGTTTCGCGAGCGTTGAGCCGCAGTGCCATGAATGCAATGAACTAGTATATACCATGAATGAACTCGAGGTATAGTTAAAGGTGGCAAGTAGATACGAAGCGCAAGCCATAGGAAAGTAAAAGCCAAATTCTCCTGTCTCTCACTTCCCATTAGCAGCCATTGGCATGCACATTGAGCCCTATCTGTCAAGAAAGGGTTGCTACATTATACTCGCTGGGTGTAATTTCCTTAGTTTTTTAAAAAGGTTTAGCGAGCATTGAGCAGCAGTGCCATGAATACAATGAACTAGTATATTCCTTGAATGAACTCGAGGTGGTTAAAGGTGGGAAGTAGATACGAAGCGCGAGCCGTAAGAAAGTAAAAGTTGAATTCTCATGTCTCTCATTTCCCATTAGCAGCCATTCGTATGTACATTGAGCACTATCTGACAGGAAAAGGTTGCTACGTTATACTCACTGGGCGCAACCTCCTTGGTTTTATAAAGGTTTGGCGAGCGTTGGGCCGCAGTGCAATGAATACAGTGAACTAGTATATACCATGAAATTGAGGTGGTTAAAGGCGCGAAGTAGACCCGGAGCGCAAGCCGTAAGAAAGTGTGCGTGTGCCACCTCTCGTTTAATCCTTGGAATGCCCGCTGGATGGCGGTGCTTCTATATGTGGAATATATGTTGAAAAGATGCGAGATGGTGGTACTTGCAGTGTAGAATATATGGACGAACGGACACACAGACAGATGCATGCATGGACGCATGAACGGATGCAGGGGCGGATGCATGAATGGACGCAGAGACGGACGCACGAACAGACGCACGCACAGCCAGGGGGGGTGGACGCATAGACGGTCACACAGACGGACGCATGGACGGATGGAAGCAAGAACGAATGGACGGACGAATGCTTCACCCCACTCTCCATCATTCACTCCGTGGATATGCTGCCAATTTTTTGCACCTGCACTTCGCATGGAATAATGAATGGTGTCCCACGCATAGTTTGATGTCTCCGTAACAAGGTTATTGCAGTGTACCACCTCTTATTTTCTACTTAGATAGGTCTGATCTGTTGCCATCCCCTGTGTGCTCTAGCTGTAACGACGCTGAAGATATTGACCATTTTTTTCTAGCATGCCGCCATTTAAAAAATCAAATAAAAACATGTTTGGAAAATTTATACAAAAAACTAGGAATTTCATTTGTACTCAGAATATTTTGTCCTATCGGGCTGTTGCTTTAAAATTCAGCCACAGGAACGTCTGCGAGGCCCTCTGGGAATTCGTATGTAACACAGAGAGATTACCTTGTTAATTTTTGAGCCGTTAATTAGCTTCCTCTTTTGTCTAACCAATCTTATATTTAGTACAGTTAAACCTGCATATACCAAAAGTGATAAATTCCTGAAAATTATTCTTATAAAAAGAATTTCGTTATGTGCAGGTTCGGGACGAAAATTCGGAAAAGAAACGCGCAAATTAAAAGCGGGATTGAAAGCAGAGCTAACTTAAAACACTAAATTTACATTAAAAAAACTGCATTAATATTGCGATACCGATTCTATGAACACTCTTGGCAGGTTTTTCGCCGTCACTGCCATGTTCCGTAAGAAGTGCAAATTGGTAACATGCCCCCGTGCATCGTAACTTTCACAAGCGGGTAAAAGCGAGCAAGCGTTGCTGAAGCAGAGATCAAACGAGTCGGCCCATCCCTATCGCCTACAACGTACATAACATCTCTCGCGTGTTAGAACTGCCGTCGAATGCTCAAACAGAAAGTAAACCACCCGTCTTGAACGAGCATGAAACAACGCGAGAGGCAGGGGAAGCAGGGGGGGGGGGGGGGTGATCGCTTCAGTAGCAATGATGAACTTTAATTTTAATGGTGTTTGCGATCACTGGCGCGCTTGCTATCTCGGCGATTATCAGTGCTGTTTCAACGTGAAGGGACTGCGTGAAAATAGCACTTCTCTCTGGAGAGGCCGTATTTGCTAACACTAGCATTTTGTAAAGGTTTCGCGATATCGGATCCATAAAAGTCGGCTGCCAGCCTTACTTTTATATATAACATTAAAATTTTTTGCTATCGCGTTAATTGCATTACATTTAACGCGCTGTCTTGTTGCTGGAACTAATCGGCTAATCGCGAAAGCTACAGCAACTCGCGGCGCAAGGCGAAAGTGCGTGACGAGTCGACCTCCAAAGATCCGTCGTCTCCATGGTCTCCGAGAGTTTCCGTCAGCGCCTAATCTGACATCCGCTAGGTGGTGAGGACACGGTTATCCGAAATTAAGAAAAGGCACAGTTTCGCCGCAAGGGCGAAGCAGTGCGACAGAAACAACTTGGAAATAACGCTAAGAACGGCAAGCAGAACGAAACGGGCAACGCGCTGCTCCTGCACAAATTACGCAAAAAAAAAAACATACACAGGATGACAGCGAACTAACAACGTTTACCGCTCCACGCTTAACGCGCTGTTTAAACAAAGACGAGGCACGAAACGCAATCATAGGTACAGATATGAGTGCGAACCAACAATATGCCGTAGTTGTTACTTCGCTGTGTTTGATAAGCGCACTCTGTTTGCAAACGGTGCCTATTCTGCGAGCGAAGTGATCTTTTTGTGCCCGACAACTAACCCCCGAATGCAGAGATGTTACTTGGCTCGCGACTTCAACATAACTTGAGCAAGTCGGCGCGAAGCAAGCAGCGGACTTCAAAACGCCCAAGTCAGCCTTCGCGTTTCATAGATGCTCAGGCTATCTTGCTTGGTCAAGTCAAGAACGAGCTTCAAAGCAGAAACACGCTGCTCGCCTGCTAACGAGGGTAATAATGAAGTGATTCGCGTAAGGCATGAATTACACCAAAAAAAGACCCTACGTTTTAAGATAACTATAAAAACGAAGGGCCACAAGCATATTCTTGCCATTTTACGGCTAACGAGCGGCACGTGATGCCTGCCACCACAGCGATGTGCAGTGTTGCTTCTGTAAAGCGTTCGTTGCCCGCTGGTTTTAGTGGCCACCCAAATGCGGTGCGTTTCTCCACGATTGCTTGTTTGGAGGAGAAACAAGCATCGCGTTGGGTTCTTTCGTCGTTTTTTTTTTTCTCAATTGAACGCCATGGCATGTATTTGTGCTGACCTGGCTCACGAGGTGACGCGATTTTCATGGTATTTACCTTTCTGTTCGCCTGTGTGCATGCCTGTAATGGGCTAGGGCGCAGTTATTATGAAAAAAAAAACAAGTTCTGGAAACAAATGTGATTCGTATTCTTTTGTTGAGCTTGGTAAACAAGAGAAAAAGCGGGGGTCAGGACATTGCCCTCAGCAGAATTCTGTCTCGCGGGGTGCAGCAATGTATCGCTGCATGATGGTGACGAGGATAAAAAAACCCGTGATAGGGGCATCGCTTTTTTTGTGTGTGTAATTTTACGTAGCGTTGTGCTACAAGCGATGCCTTTCTGAGCGAGAAACAGCGCCCTAGACGGGACGAAAGGATAGACGAGGCACACGGACACAGCACCGAGTCATTTTTTTTTTACCAAAAGAGACGGAAAGTGTCGTCGTGTTATAGAAAAAACAGAAATAGCCTTTGCGGTTACGGAACACTTCGGCGTTGTCGACACCGGGGCTATTAATACGCACGTGCGTGTAGTCGACACAACCTGTAACGCAAGGGAACTCAGCCACTCCATAACAGTCCGCCGGCTGCGGAAAGCGCACCAGCATCGCGTACAGGTGCTTTGCGATGAGTAGCGTAACTTTTCCGACTGCACGGCACACTGTCGACTACGGAATGCGTACGAAATTTCCGGTGACTGGTTGGCATGTGCCAGCGCTGTAAAACCTGAGAGCCATCAGTAGCTGTAGCACTGGATGCACGGGCTGTCTTCGGTTGTCCCCACTTTCACGGAGCGGCAACATAACGAGCAGCTGCCCCACGGCGTTCTTCATGAATCTATACCTAGCGTGGAATTGTTGCTCGTCGTACAACTCCATCGGATCTCCTTGGTCACGTAAAGCGGTTCCAAGAATCTTTGGCAGGCAGTGCGCCTCAAAAAAAGCTACGCTTATGGCAAGGCAAGCAAACTCAAAAGCGACCACCTTTCACGCGACGTCCATTCGAGAGGTGGCCATGTTGGAATAACGCGTGAAGTCGCTTTCAAGCTAGCCCCGCAACTGACTTGAAACTTGTCCTGACTTCGACCGAGCCAAGTCGCCTTCAAGTCATCCGCAAGTTCGAGAACGATTTATGGCGACCGGCAAGACTGTCTTGAGTCAAGAACGAGTCAAGTACGAGTCAAGTAACATCTCTGCATTCGGGGGTAAACGCAATCGTTCCAGTTAAAGTAGAAGGCACGCGATTCTCTTCAACGAAGGATAAGCGCGCGCGCACGAGCTTCTAACCCCCCATGCCCTCTCCCCATCCGCTGGGCAAAGTCGGCATGGGAGTGAGCGGGAGCCATGCGCGGGCGGCTTTTTTTTTTCCTTTCTTGAGTTTTTATTTATATAGTTACGTATACTGTGAATGGTGGCGGCGACGGCAAAAACGCAGCCGAGACTGTCCATATAATTGCTATCGAAATAATAAAAAAAGCAAAGCTGAACGTCGTTAGGGGCCGCACCATGCGCGTGCAGTAAAACTATTCACGCCCGCACGGCTTCGAGAACGAAGAGCGAACGGCACGGACACCGCGGTAAACTATTCGGTAAAGCGCTTTCCAATGTGCAGCGTGGTCCCCCATATGTAACGCTAACTAAAAGCGCGGCACCGTCAATGCGCAAAAATAGTTTTCTCTTTTTTGGTTTAGAGGAGGGTTGGGGGTGGCACACACCTGCGCACGCCCGCTCGTTGGGCGCAGGCCAGCCTCGCGCTCACCCACCCACGCCCAATAACGAGCGATCACTCTCGCCTGGTGCACCGTGCGCGCCGCCGCCGCTTATTTTTATATTTTTTATTTGCAATACCCTCAGGGCCAAACGGCAATACAGAGGGGAGTGGTTGAGAAAGAAAAGAAAAAAAAATTTACAAGATGCAGCGGCGAATCTTACATCGAGCAGAAGATCTTTATTATACAGGTTAGTTAATAGGCTTTATGGTAAACAAAAACGCGGGAATGATGAGAATTACATCAAGACAGGAAAAACGACAAGAAAATAAATACTGTACAGGAACAACACAGCATCGGGTAATACAATACTTTGTTGGCTGTAATTACACATAACTAGCTAAGACACTTTTGAAATGAAGGTGATTTACAATGGTTGCCGCTGGTGCGGGAAGCCGGTTCCAGTCCTCAGAGGTGCGAGGTATGAAAGACTGAGAAAAGGCGCGAGTCCTGCAAGAAGGCAACCCGACCTTATGGGAATGATCCAGCCGGGGTGAGATATAACTAGGAGGCAAGATAAGACCGTCCCACAGCGATGTGTGATGAAACAGCTTGTGAAACAAGTGGAGACGAAACATTTTACGACGGGATGAAAGTGAAGGTAAGTTGAGGCTAGATTTCATGGCTGTTATGCTAGCTGTCCTGTTGTAATTAGAAAGTATAAAACGAATTGAGTTATTCTGTACCATTTCAAGAGAGTGTATTAGGTTGGCATGACTAGGATCTCATACTGCAGCGAAATATTCGAGTTTAGGTCGTATTAGTGTAGTGTAAAGAAGAAGTTTCAAAAAAGAAGGGGCCGTTGAAAAGTTGCGGCGGAGGTAACCTAACATTCGGTTAGCATTTTTAATGACGTAATTACAGTGAACAGTCCAGGTCAGATCAGTTGTTATATGCACCCCAAGGTATTTATAGTTTGTCACGGATTGAAGAGGGGTGTTATCAAGGTAATAGTTTGGAAGTTGATGGTTCGCTCTCAAAACACGTAAAAATTGGCATTTCTTATTGTTTAATTCCATGAGCCATGTTTTACACCAAAGAGAAATGGAGTTAAGATCATGTTGAAGAGAGGTGATATCGCCATCACGAGTTATATCTCGGAAGATTACGCAGTCATCCGCAAATAAATGATTATTGAAGGTAATAAAGGATGGTAAATCATTAATGTATATAAGGAAGAGCAGTGGGCCTAGTACAGAGCCTTGTGGTACGCCGGAATGAACGGCTCTTGGTTCAGAGCTTACATTATTAACTGAAACAAATTGAGAACGATTTTTTTAGAAAACATTCGAGCCATGTTTGAAGCCTGGGATCTATATTAAGTTCATTTAATTTGTGCAACAGCAAGTTGTGACAGACTTAATCAAAAGCTTTGGAGAAATCTATGAATATGCAGTCGGCAGAGCTAGTTTGGTCAAGAATAACGTTTAATTTGTGTGTAAAGGCTACAAGCTGGGTTTCACACGAGAATGTTTTCCTAAAGCCATGTTGGTGACGCGTAAAAAACGAGTTAGACTCAAAGAAGGTTGCAAGGTTAGAGTACAAAATGTGCTCCAGTATTTTGCATGGAATGCTAGTGAGTGAGATGGGTTGATAGCTTAATGGGGAATGCTTGTCACCGGACTTGTGAAATGGCACAATTTTACCAATCTTCCATTCGATTGGTAATACGCCTTCGTGAAGAGACTGTTGAAAAATTTTAGTAAGAATAATGGATGAGTAGGCACAGGCACCTTTAAGGAACTTGGTGGTAATCAGGTCGCAGCCCGGGGCGGACGAAAGTTTGAGAGACTTAATTATGTTTTCTACACCAACAGAATCTATCATAATTGGCAACATGATTGGGTAGTTATAGCATGTTTTATGTGGCAGAGGAACATTAATAGTGCGACAGAAATTGCCTGTGAAAGAGATGTTGAGAGATAAAGCGCACTGCTCAGGGGCTACAGCGTCTCCAGAGCTATTGATAAGGGTTATCGTTTGTTCACTACTTGGGTTTATGACACGCCAAAACTTTTTAGGATCGTTGGATAGCATGGATGGAAGAGTGGTATTGATAAATGTGTCTTTAGCAGATTGGATGACTCTGATGTACTCAGCAGACGCTAATTTGTAGGCATTCCATCGGGCAGCGCTGTTAGAACGCTTTGCTAATCTGTATAGACACTTCTTTTTGTTGGATAGCCGTTTAATGTGGTTATTAAATTAGGGGGCGTGTAAGTTTGTAGTGATAGAGCGGACGGGGATGTATTTGTTGGTCAGTTCATCTACCTTACGTATAAACAGATTCCAATTAGTTTGGACAGTGTGTTCATCGAAACCCTCAAGAAAAGTGTCAAGAAAATCGCACAGGTCATTGTTAATGCCTTCAAAATTTGCTTTATTATAATCGCGAATTATTTTGGTGCTCTCAAGCGGCTTCGGACGCGGGAGCTTAATGTTGAACGACAATAAAGAATGATCACTTAGGCCCGGTGCGTAGGTAATGTTCGAAACAACGTCAGGACTGGTTGTTAGTACGAGGTCAAGGGTATTGGCGGTTGAAAATGTTGTTCTTGTCGGTTCATGAACTACTTGAGAGAAAGAAAATACAGAGCACAGGTCGACGAGTTCTTTGGCCAATGTTGATAGTGGAAGTACGGTAGGTGGCTCAGTAGCCCAATTAATATTAGGAATGTTGAAATCACCCAATAAAAATAAAGGCAGGCTAGGATAACGAGAAGAAACTGTATGTGTTATGTCATGAAGGTCATTTATGAAGTCGGAAGTGTGATCAGGGGGACGATAGCAAACGCCCACGATTATTTTCTGATAACCAAGTTCAATGATGGCCCATAAAATTTCTAAGTTGCTTGGGATATGAACACAGTGGGATTTGAGGTCTTCCGAAATTGCTAAAAGGACACCGCCCCCTTGATGGTTATTTCCGTCGCAGCGATAAATTGTGAAGTTACGAGTAATTTGAAAATTTTCGTTTTTTTGTACCTGCGAGTGTAGCCACGTTTCCGTTAATACGACAACATCGGCGCAAGTCGTATCTATGGCAGAAGCTAAGAAATTGCGTTTGTTAATCACACTGCGAATGTTGGTGAAGAGAACTGATACGCAAGGAATGTGGCGACCACCGCCCCTCACGCCCCCCTATGCGCTAGACGAATGCGCAGCACTCCCTTGGTGTTTTACTGGCGCTACAGAGCAGCGGTTGCACTCACGGTATCAGTTACAGAATTGTAGATAAAGTGTTTTTGTTCATTACGAGCTTGTTGTACCGAATCTGGAAATCGTCTGTGTGAGTCTTGGCAAATTCGTGACGTGTGGTAGGCGAAAAGTCCTCGCTTACTGAGACGTCTTTTTCCATCATTTTTTTGCGCACGGAGAATAGTTTATTTTTAGTCTTAAAGTTCGAGAATCGCACAGTAATTGGGCGACGTTTACCTGGATGATATTGCCCCAAGCGATGCGCACGCTCAATTGCAGTCTCGGGTAACGGGTCTAAAACGTCACGCAAGACTTCCCTTACGTGCACCTCGGTTTCCTCCCACGTTTCGCGATCGTCCGGTATACCTCGTAGAATAATGTTATTGCGTCGCGACCTGTCCTCCAGATCATCAACACGTGATTGCAGGGTATTTTGTTGAGATGTTAATGTTTCGACGGAACTCTGAAGGTACACGATATCTTCATCCATGCGATCAAATGTTTTCATTTGTTCTTCTACGGCGTCTAACCTATTCTGAATAGCACCAACTTTTGTTTGAATGCTTTTCTGCCCAGTTTTTTATGGCTTTTATGTCGGCTATTAGCTCCGCGTGGTTCTTTGCCGATTCCATCTGCTGGGCAGAACCTCCTTGAGAAGGCGGAAAAGAATATCTGTATGCTGTGTAGGATCATCGGGTAAGTCCTCTAGGTCAATAAGGGCCTGGGAACGGGTATTACGCGGCCCGGGATTCGTCTCGACGTCACCAGAACACAGCAAAATAAGGATCATAGAAAAGCACTCAGAAAACGTTTCACATAATACGTGTGGGCAAGGAAGCAGCAGTAAATAGCGGTTATCACTTCGCTTAGCATGTAGCGAAAACCGTTTACACACCTGCGAAATGCAGAAGCGGGATGCGTGAGACATGGTGTCGGCACTGCCCGCTTGCCCACTGAAGCGGTAGTCGTGCCAGCAGCTGTTTAAGTAGGCCGCTTGAACTGGCGACGTCACCGAGGATGGTGCTGCGCAGGAATCCCGGCGCACCATGCCAGGCCAAGCGAAGAAAAAGCCATGTTCTTGATTGCGGTCGTCCGAAGTTTAGGTCAGCGGTGGCAGCGGGACTGGATTGTCCGTTGCAGTGAGTATCGTCGGTGAAAACGGCAGCAGTAGCAGCGTAACCAAAGCCTGCGAAATGCAGAAGCAGGATGCGTGAGACATGGTGTCGGCGCTGCCCGCTTGTCCACTCGCGCTTCGTCGGTGGCGGGGCAGTCCCGGAAGATGCATGCTCGTACCAAAAGGCGGAGTATAATTCCTAGATTGCTCGTGGGGAAAATTCCTTATATCAATGTTGTCTCCCACTGTTACTTCGTTACATAGAGGTCGCAAATACGTGTGCTTCTATGGAGCAACGACGGGGAATAAAAAAAAACTTCGTTATATCGAGTGATTTGTTATAATGAGGTTCGTTATAAGCAGGTTTATCTCTATTTCAATAATGCACTGCAATAACTTGACCTAACTTAACCTATGGAAAATTTATGAATAATGATTATGCCCCAGTTATTCGAAAAATCTTATTATTTCTCTTCTTCCACTTTTTTCACAATGTTCCAAAATGATCCCCTCTTGTTAAAACAATGTTGTCATGTTTATCTAGCCTGCATAATCCTAACTTTTTCACTTATAATTAACCACCGACTTCTTCCCCAATCCTCCTTAGTGGGTAAGAGCCACCAGATAGGATTAGGCAAGCAAGCAAGCAAGCAAGTAAGCGAGCGAACAAACGAGCAAGCAAGTAAGAGGCTGAAGATTTGATTGATATATGGGGTTTAACGTCCTAAAACCGCCATAAGATTATGACGGACGCCTTAGTGGAGGCCTCCGGAAAATTAGACCACCTGGGGTTCTTTAACCCGCACCCAAATCTGAGCACATGGGCCTACAACATTTCCGCGTCTATCGGAAATGCAGCCGCCGCAGCCGGGATTTGATCCCGCGACCTGCAGGTCAGCAGCCGAGTATCTTAGCCCCTAGACCACCACGGCGGGGCAAGAGGCTGGAAACCAGTAGGTCTCTTGATTTGCTGGGAAGTTGGAGCTTTACAGGTTTTATTTGACAGTTTAAGCGAACCGTGATCCACTCACCTCTGCGCATAGATGCAGCGTCCCACGCCAATGAATAATAATAATAATAATAATAATAATAATAATAATAATAATAATATAATAATAACATTTATTTCTTCAAATAAAACAGTACATATGACTAGGCCTACCAAAGCCAATTGGTGGCTTGAGTGGCAGAGCCTGGCAGACAGCGAAAAAAACCAGACGCGTTACAAGATTGTATCTTATGGCCTAAGAGGGATGATAGGACAAAAAACAACGTGCATATAAGATTAGAAACAACAGGGCAAATAAGCAATAGTTACAAGCATTAGACAATATTTACAGCAATTGAAAGTGAAAATGTGTAAACGAAAAAGAAAGAATTAGAGCAAATGCTTCTTAAGCAAAGTAACACACTGGATAATTGTGCAGCATCATGCTTGCGAAGGAGTGTATATGAAATAACACACGACATGCATTACAATTGTAGACAGATACGCCGTAGCACTTCATTTAATTTATATTTTGTTTTTGTGCGAAAAATGCTGGAGGAAAGTACATTGAAATAGGTTGGTACATAATGGGCTCGTATTCTAGTTCCATACTTTGTCGAACACCACGGCCTCCAGTAACATACTTTGGGCCTTAAAGAACGAGAAGTAACATACGGAACCAGGAATTCTTTAGACCAGAAATGCTTTAAAGCAACCGTTTGAATTAACAGATCATTGAAGTTTGACATAAACAGCTGTTACAAATATGTCTTTCTCAGAATTAATATTCTGGTCGTAAGATATATTTTTTAAAATCGAACGCAATATTCTGTATATTCTATTGTGCCGACGGACAACACAGTGTCCGTAAATTGTTATTCCGTAACGCAGTATACTGTAACCTAAGCGTGTGCTATCATCTTACGTACTGAAAACTGCATGATGTATCTTATGTTATATAATCGGCATGAAACAGCGTGAAGTCTTAGGCGAGATGACTAGGCGAGATGACATAGGCGAGATGACTATTCCAGGAAACGTCGCTGTCAATGTATAAGCCAAGGTATTTCACAACAGATGAATACTGTAATGGACTACAAGAGCAGGATGAACAGTCAGAACAATGCAAAATGAAAGGGTAGTCAAGGGTTACTTTCTTCAATCGGTTGTGGAGGCAAATTAGATTAGTTTTAGACACATTTATATTATTAAGGTCATCTCGAAACCAAGCCATGGCTGTAGTGGCAGCTGACTGAAGAAGAGTAATCGCCTCATAAAGTTGTTTGCAGTCGTCACGATCACAGAGTCGTCGGCGTATTGATATAGAGAAACCGGTATCGCGCTGTGAGGGTCATTTAAAAAAATATTGAATAGCAGCGGACTAAGAATTGATCCCTGTGGAACGCCGGTTTTGATGATTTGGAACGCGCTGTGAGATTGTTCAACGGATACAAGTTGACGCCTGCCTTGGAGGCGTCGGCTTGTATGAAATGAAATGAAATTATATATACTGAGATGAAATTTATATAATTTTTCTGAATAATTCGTCTTACTAAAACTACTTTGAATTGACACAAAACAACGACGAAATTAAGTACAGGCATCGTCACACTCCTCTGACTCAACTCTACAAGAAAACGAGAGGTCCGTTGTGGGCGGATTACTTTGACAGAGACACTTGACATCGCAGCAGACGATAATAAGGGTTTATCACTTACGATATAATGTACTGTTATTTCAATAAATAGGTAATACTTAGTTTTGAAAAAAAAACGTTTCTTTCGAAGTGTTGCAAAAATAATTCATTAAATCTTGATGCGAAATCTGAAACGCAATGGCAGAGGAATGCATACTGTGGTAGTTAATTATGCCGAGGCTTCACTTCCACCACCTTGTCACGAAAACGTTTTGCAATAAAATTTGTGTAAAAAAGCAATTATCAGTTGAATACATTATGATAAGACTTTGTTTTACACTCGCCAACAAGCGGTGCGAATTACAACAACGTAATCTATTCGAAGCAGATCCGAAGCCTGTACTTGCCATCATTCTGGCAGCGGCAGCGGCGGAGTGTGAACGCTACCTGATCAACTCTTCTACAATTTTACAGACTGCTGGGAGGCGTGCTGCGCCGTGGCTGTCATCAGAGGTGCTAAGCATCACAGAAGACGCATCTTTCCGCTCCGTGAGCCGGCTTCACTGCAAACCTGCGTTGTTGGCCATGCCATCTACCAGTGCTGCCCAAAACTTTGACTTCCTATCGCTGGCATCGCGGGGGGCGGTGCTGCCGTGTCTACCGGAGCGAGGATCATTCTGGCAGCGGCAGCGGCGGCGTGTGAACGCTACCTGATCAACTCTTCTACAATTTTACAGGTTGGTTTGGCGGCTTATGCCGACCACAACTTCGCCTAAATTGCATGCCGTTGCTGTCGCTGCCCCAAGTGTGCTGTCACAAGTGTGCTACCTCTCTGTTTGCTAGCAGTGCTTTGAAGTCGTTTTCTCGCTGCCGGTGTTCCCTCAACGAGGTATGGGGAAGCGAAATGCTAGCGGCCTCCAGGACGTGACGAAGGCGCTTGCTGAAAAGCAACCAAACAGTATTAAGGAGGTCGTAAAGGTTTTGGGCGATTTGCTAGCCAAGCTTGACGTCTTTTCGAGTGACGTAAAAAATGAGGTAGCAAAGGTGGCAACTTCCAATGCGGAAATTCGTACCGAACTGGGCGATATTCACAAATCTATGAAATTCATGAACGACTGCTTTGAGAACTTCAAAAAAGATGTCGATGGTTTTCGTCGTGAGATTGCTGAGGTAAAGATCCGAAATGCAGAATGCTGCAAACAAAATCAGGAGTTAAGGAAGGAGCTTGCTGTGGCTAGGAAAGAATTGGTTGATCTTAAGCAGTATAGCCGGAATATGAACGTGGAAATTCAAGGTCTACCGGTGGCGCCTAACGAAGACTTGGAGACAGTCGTTGAAAAGCATTGCTAAGTGCCTTGAAGTCGATGTTAGCAAAGACGACATTGACGCCACTCATCGGGTGCCAACGAAAAAAAAAGGATCAGTTCAATGTAATAGTCAAATTTCGAACAAGACGTGCACGAGACAGTTTGCTCGAAGCCACTAGAAAAAAGAAACTGCAGACGGGTCTTCTCGGTTTTGACCGTGACCTCCCGCTCTACTTAAATGAGCACCTTTGTGTTGAAAACAAAATACTGCTGGGCAAGGCTCGTCAGGCGAAGCGCGATAAAGACTGGAAGTTTGTTTGGGTATCCCAGGGCAGAATTCTCATGCGGAAGGCAGAAAAGTCACCTGTACTGCATATCACCTGCGATGCCGACCTTGCCAAAGTGGTTTAAATTGATCCTAAAATATGTTAGATGGCTTGCCCTTTTCCGACCGCATCAGAGCTTGTAGAGAAAAACTGCATTTGTCAAACCTGTCTTTGCTGCTCTTGTGACTTGCGTGAAAACTGTAACATCACCCCGGTGAAATACGCAAAAATTGAATCTGTTCTTTGTATGCAGATAATTTCTGAACATGTGAAGGGCGCTGTAATACTGTCGGTTCCTTCGTTATCCCAATTATTCTGTGAATCATGCCACACCTTTGCTTTAGAATTGAGCTCTGTTTTTCGTGTTCCTTTTTGGTTTTTTGCTTATATACGCCCCCTAATATTCCTGCTTATGATGTGTAGCCTGGTCTGTGTGTCCAGTACATATGATAAAGCACGACAACCAGTCGCTGTTCAAGAGCAAGTAAGACAAAGAATGCTTCGGCTAACGGAAACTCTCAACAATAATGGCCACAGTTATGTACGACACCTTTGATCAATTGAAAAATCAACCAATCCTGTGTGACACATTTTTTCGCTGTTTCCACCTCAACGTGCAATCGGCCGTTAATAAGTCGGCAACCCTCGAACAACTGTTTAATGAGCTTGACATGATGGATTGTTTTTATGTTAACTGAATCTTGGTATACCTGTCCGGAACAAGTTATTCAGCTTCCAAATTATAACTCTTATTTTTTAAGTAGAACAGTTGGTGCCGGTGGTGGAGTTTGTGTCCTGGTTAAAAAATCAATTGCTTGTGACCCCTTGCTTGAATTTTGTGAACTTACACCTGATTATGAATTTTTTTTGTACACTATCGGGCTGCATGGTTATTGCGGTTTGTTACCGTCCTCCTGCTGGTCGTATCGTGAATCTTCTTTCATTTTTAGCTAAACTTCTGAATTATGTAAATCTCAAAAAATATCACGTGGTGTTAGGAGGTGATTTTAATATAAATTTGCTTTCTGATAGTAACGTTACCAGAGATTTTCTTGCAGTTATTTCAGCCAATGGCTGCGCCAATTCCGTTACTAAACCAACAAGAATTACACCTACAACCTAATCTCTTATTGACCTTTTTATTACAAACTTTGATGAGAATCGTTGTTTAAGTTCCGTAGTTGGCTACGGTATTAGCGACCACTTCAGTTCTATTCGCAGTTAAAACACAAGTAAACAAGACGGTGCCGAGGCGGCGTCTAGTACAACGCGTTACCGGAAATGGACTCGAGGCCTTTAGAGAGGCAGTTGCTTGTGTGAATTGGGCTCACGTCGTCGCCATGACGGATGCAAACGTCGCATACAACACTTTTTTTGGAAAATTTGTAGAAATATACAATACTTATTTTCCAACCCGCGCCTGTTTCCCATTTAAAAAAGCAAAAAAAGGGTGGATTCCGTCAAGCTTATTGAAAAAAATTCGGAAGAAAAATCAAATGTACAAAAAATTTGTTGAACAGCGTAATCACGAACTATTTTCGCAGTTTAAACTATACAGAAATAAACTCAACAAAGAATTACAACAGGCAAGAGATGCGTACTATTACGCTCTGTTTGAATCCTGTCAAGATGACGTGAAAAAAATATGGACACAAATAAATACGGTAGTTTTGCAGTCGAACACTGTCATAGCTCCCGTTGAGATTGTTGTTGATGGAGCTAGCGTCACGGGCAAAGACATGTGTGATGCCTTTAACGATCATTTTGTTAGCCGCAGGACAGAATGTGCTGCACCGCCAAATGAAAATTCCTATTTATATAACAGTAATTGCATGTTTATGAACCCAGTGACATGCTCAGAAGTCTATTCTGTTTTTATGAATATGAAAAATTCTCAAAGCCGGGATGCAAATGACGTCCAGATAAAACCGGTGAAATACGTTCTTGATATATTGACCCCAATACTTACAGACATCTTTAACCTCTGCCTTAATTCAGGCGTTTCTCCCACCGAAATGCTAAAGGCAAAAGTGTCCGCCCTCTTTAAAAAGGGAGATAGGAGATGTGCGTCAAACTATCGACCCGTGTTAATATTGCCGGTATTTTCTAAAGGGCTTGAAAAAATAATTCAGATTCGGATGTCATCATTTTGTAAAACTCATAAATTAGTTTCTGACGATCAATACGGCTTTGTAACACACAAATCTACGGAATTAGCACTACTTCAACAAAAAGAACACTTATTACGCTCCTTTGAAGAAAAGAAAGTTGTTCTAGGCGTGTTCATAGATTTTTCTCAGGCATTCGATTGCATTAATCAAAACATACTTTTTTCGAAACTTGATAGGTATGGCTTCCGCGGTTGTGTTCACTCTTTACTCGCCTCTTACTTAGCCAGTCGCACACAGTATGTTTGTATTGATACCCACAAATCATCTGTTAAGCGTATAATAGCTGGAGTTCCACAGGGGAGTATATTAGGACATTTGTTGTTTAATTTATATATTATTGATATTTTAAGCTTATGTCAACAAGCTAAGTGCATTTTGTATGCCGATGATATGACCATACTTTTTTCGTTGGACTCGTCTGACCAGATCGGAAGGGAAACTAACGCTGTCTTGCAGTCTATTCAATGCTGGTCAATTACTAATCGATTAAAAATAAACGCAAACAAGTCTAAAGCTATACTGTTTCGACCCCGAAATAAACAAATCATTGTTCCGCAGTATGTTAAATTTGGTTCTGACTCAATAGAAATCAGTGGAATGCCTGAAGGTATTGAAAGTGCACTTCAGTAGTCACCTTACTTGGGATGACCACGTTAATTCTGTAATGATAAAATTGTCTCGCATTGTAGGAGTTCTTAGCAAACACCACCACTTAGTTACACTTAAAGTTAAGTTACTGCTTTATAAATCTTTGTTTGAATCTTATCTAAATTACGCTCACCTAGTTTGGGGAACTACTACGCTTGCTAATAAAAATAGACTCAACTTACTGCAAAAAAAATCCTTGCGTTCCATTTGGAATTTGAGCTTCTCGGCCCACACTGGTCATTTATTTCAGAAACACTGCATTACCAAAATTTTCGATCGTTATAATGTAAGATTAGCTCTTAGCTTCAAGAAAGAACTAGCGAACAATTGCAAAAATTTATCTGAGCTGGCCTGCCTTTGCCCGAATGCGCCTGTATACACTTGCAGAAACACTGAACGATGGCACGTGCCCACCTTTCGTACATCATACGGTCTGCAAACATTATCTAATACTTTGCCGCGCTTACTGAACAAACTGGAAGCAAGAAACATAGATATGACGCGTACTTCCAAAAAGGAAGTGCGTAGATTGATAGTATCATCCTGGTAAGGTTTCTTTTTTTTTTTCGTCGTCCATTTTGTTATCGCCAAGTGTCTATCGATTCTGCCTTGCGGACCTTCGTTACAGACCTTCTTTTTACTCCTTCTCTTTGCTACTCAAATTTTTCGCGCCTTCAACAACAAACATTACTTTTTTCCTCTGTGTACCGTTTTAATGCATTATGCATCCAATTTTTCGGGCCTTCAATTACTAGCCATTGGTTTTCCTATGTGTAACATTTTAGTGCATATGCATCTCAGTGTGGGTGATACCCTGACTGGTGTAACCATTTTTCTTTGAAGCGCTTATTCCTGTTCTGTTGTGTGCAGTAGCTCATATGTATACTTTTTATTATCAGTCTTTCTTTTACCGGTGCATCTTTTTTTGTAAATTGACACTATTTGCACTTTTGTATGTTTCATTATTGCCTCGTCGTTTCTCTTTTTCTTGTTTGTAGCGTTCACATGTTTTTCGAATACAATATCATTTCTTTGTTTAGTTGTTAGCGTGCATATATTTTTTACTTGCATATTTTTGTTATCGCAATAGAATGGCGATATTTTGGTGTGTTGTGTTTATTACTGTAAATTTCTACAGCATGCATATCTGCCGTCTGCTGCTGATGTTTGAATTGGGCTGACGGGCCTGTGAAGCTGCTTGTATGCAGCTTTTGTCGTCAGCCTTTCAATGTATTCACAATAAATAAATAAAGATAACTGACCTCAAAATTCTTTGTAAAAACTGTTATTAAAATTCACATTGAAAAAAAATTCCTTGGGGGTGCAAGCACCGCTGAAGGATTCCACGTAGACAATAGTGGCAGATTTCCCTCTAGGTAATATTGTATGAAACTACCTGTTGTCAGCGAAAGGGTAACTAGCCTCGTGATGAAACTAAACAGACGACGCAAATTCATATTACTGGAGGTGCATGTGAAATCATTCAGTAAAGATAACGGACAAGTACAGGACCTATAGGAGAATAACTAACTAGCAATGACAAAAGGAAACATTCAGTACATCCTAAATGTGAGAGCTTTAATGCGAAAGTAAGAAAAACCAAATTGGGGAAGAGGCATTTGGTAACTGGTATTGACTCTACTTATAAACAACAGTGAAGAGATGTTCGTAAAAAGTGCAGTGTGCTAGAGACTTCGCATAATAAACTCGTTTTTCCAAAATCATGAAAGTAAGAAGGTACTGAAAAGCCAAAACGGCCAACGATGGACGAAACAAACCTTATTTTGGGCTGCAGTCAAGGCATAATACAAAATGTTGATGCCAAAAGCCAAGTGGAGTGCACTGGTCACATGTTTGTGCATGCGAAAGCATAGCGCATGATTTGAGAGGATATCGAGCAAGGCTATAGGCACGAGGGGACAACTAGACGTAGTAAGAACAAACTCCGAAGATTTAAAGATTACGATCAAAAACAAATGCGCAACTTTACGAGAAAAGGGTAATACTAGCAATAAAAAATAATGAAACAGTAACTATAGAAGTATCTCTGAAGGAGCCGTCAAAGTTCGAAGAAAGGCACTAGGACAAAAACTATGCAAGCACTCTCATTAGACGAAGTAGTTAATAAAGAAATGGCACCACATGATGGAGATACATCAAGACCTTAAATGGAGTTTGCACATGCGACAAAGCTGAGGAACAAGAAGAAAGTCAGTGACATTATAGACTACGACGTCAAAGTGATAGAAGTAGCAAACAAAACAAATGCACCAACATCAGAACAACGAGAAAGAGACTCTGTATAGAAAGAGAGAGTTTTTGTTTACAAAAAGGCAAAGAGGTCGGCCGGAGCGATAGCTTGCTCTGGCCTGCTACTCTACACTTGAGAGAGTAAAGGGGAGAAGGAAGACTAATGGATGACAATGGTGAGATAGAGAGGTAAGTAAAGAGAATTCTTTCTAGCTGAGAAAAATTTTATAGCCGCGCATATAGTCCAGTTGCTTTCGAAAGCTCCCAAGCATTTCCAGGAGGGTGAACATGATTAAGTGCGAATGCACGGGGTGATGCTATTAAGGTAAGCAAAGTTAAAATCCGTTGGCATTCGCCAGTGAGTTTACCTAAACTCCCCCATGTGATCACATTGCGATTCCCAAGAACCATTAGACCCTCTCGGGAAATCTTGGTGAGTTTACGCGTATATGTGAGAGTAAAATCGCACTATAAAGATGTTTTTGTCCGTGGCCCGCTTCGCCCGCTTGCGCTCAGAATCACGGGCCCTTAGCCGGGCTGCCTTGTCCTCAACCGGTGCGACATCTTCTAGGACGCGTGCAATTCTCGCATTCGATTGCGTTGTAGTCGTTGTTGGAGGTATGGCAGTCGAGTTTGATGCCTGCGATTGATCCATACCTATGACGACTTGCCGATCTCGAGCAAGTTGTGGCTGCATGGGCGAGCGCAGCCACGGATCGGAGGGCGAAGCGTGCGCAATCACGTGGTGACAGAATTCACTTCGAGACAGAATTCACTTCGATGGGCGGCTAGGTCATGAGGTGGGTTGGCAACTTGCAGGACGCGCAGTAGCTTTTTGGGGGGGCAAGCGGGCCCTTCGGGGTGCAGGATAGCTAGTAACGAGGAAAACAACCAGGGAGACTCTTTGACAGGTGGTATGGACAGATACGATTCCAAAGGGGCACCACTATTTAAGATAGGTAGAGTCCGGGGCAGAAAATAGACGTAGCCACGAGTGCCGAGCCAAGTCAAACATAGAATATATTAACATTGTTGCTATCGGAAGGAAGGAGGGTCGCTAGGAGGGTACGAGAAACAAAACAGGGGTATGGCACTATTTACAAATATTTACAGAAAGGAAAAGTTAGTGGTTTCACAAACCACGAGCGTGGTGGTTGAACGTTACATAGTTCAGAGCGACGTCCTGCACTCTGCGGCGTCGTTTTATGCCCTG
The DNA here is from genome assembly GCA_013436015.1 of Rhipicephalus annulatus. Classification (NCBI taxonomy): domain Eukaryota; kingdom Metazoa; phylum Arthropoda; class Arachnida; order Ixodida; family Ixodidae; genus Rhipicephalus; species Rhipicephalus annulatus. The sequence continues at coordinate 100,956 of WOVY01009724.1, read as the reverse complement.
TCGGGCTCCTCCTCTCCGAGTGGAACACCAATCACACACACACAACAGGTGAGGGGGACGAACATGCACGGTCCACGTGAACGTCCAAGTTTGAGTTGTGAACACTGCACTGCAAGGTGGCGCCAGCAGGGCTCTTCCTCGTCGTGTGTGCCGCTAGTCGAGAGTTCCCACGATCCTGGCAGCATACTTCAAAGGGTCCGCCGATTTGTTCGCTTCATTAGCGGGGTGATTTGCGGTGGCCGCCGCGGTCTCTTCCAGGAAGTTGCTGTCTTTGTTGGCCTCTCTCGAACGCTTAACGGCGTCTTGGCGACCCGACGTCTTGTCCTCCGGCTAGCACGTACAATGCCTGACGAGCATAGGCAGTCGGCCGGTCGTCTTGGTGATTGGGGATTAAAAAGGAGTGCCGCTCTCCTGTCAGCTCTGGCTCCGGTCACAACAGCTCCCCTGTCGCCAGATGAATCACCGAGGTCATCAGGCACGCTGCTACTTGAAGGGACGACAAAAGGGTCCGCATTTGAAGGACGGGAACTCACATTTGCTTGCTGCTTGGTCTGGATAATTGCTCAATTCTTCGGCAGCGTCGGTCAGACTGGGCGCCGAAGGGATTGAGAACCTCTCCAGTGGATCGGCTTACGCACAAAGGCGTCTGCCCAGACGAATTTGCAGGCCAAACTTAACAGCTCCTCCGCCGCCCGGAAAATCTCGGCTGGCCAGCGCTCCCAACCGCTGGGCACGAAGAGAATAGTTGGTGACGAGGACGATGGCCTGGCTTTCTCCCTCCAGCTGCGAACTCGAAACCAACTCCCAAACCAGCTCACAATGGTAGACACCAGCAAGTGCAACCACACAACACAATGCCATGCCGAAGTCAAGCACATTGGACCCGCTTAAAACCCTCCAGGCTTTTCAACACAAAAAGGAAAACCTGTAGGCTAAAACTTTGAGACAATTTGGTGCCGCCAAAGTTAAGACAATCACGGACGTGGAGATGCTTACCAAAGATGTAACATATTGCCGTGTGAGAAAGGCACACAAAGGCAAATATAATTCGGCCCCAAATAACCATAATTACACTCTTTAAAAACTAGCTTTCTCCTAGCATCCGCCCTACTAAGTTGTAAGTTACATTTAATTTCATTACTAATTTCATGAAACACAACCAACTACATGGTTTTTACACGAAAGCTGCCAGACACTATACACAAGGTATCTGTTCACATTCTTCATTCTCTCAATAACCGAACTGTGTAAATCCTTAAAACGCATCCCTAATCTCAACGTTCGGTATATAACATAATGCTCAGCTAAAGAATTTCACCTGATCCCTGAGCACATACTAAAATTACAAAGGGAAATGCAACTCGTGTACTAACGTGCTCATTAACTGAATGTAGCCTCATGCCAGCCCATGTTTTTAAAGAACGCACAGGACGATGCTGTGCGCCCTAGCACATCATACTCTCATTCAAAGAAAGGTAGCACACCAATCGCACACCTAACCGTAGGCCATTTCCCTGTAACTCAAGTAAAAACACTTGCAATGCTTTTTTAAAAATTTAGAAGGGGAAAAAACTGTATGTAAACAAACTAGCCATGAAGATGCCACAGGAACCCCGCTTTAATACCAAATATAAACAAACAAATATGTTTCCAAAAAACTCCTGTGTCGGACTCTCCAGCCTACAGCTGTCACTCCCTCTTCAGTCGTACACGGGGCGGTCGCGGTCCTGGTGGATTTCGGGGACGCCCGAGACTACAACGAGCACGATCTGCCAGCTGAACAGCAGTGTTACGCCTCATTCGCGATTTCGGCGGGCTTCGGTCAGCCCGGCGGAGGGGATTCGATCAACGCGTGGGAAAGAGTGACGATGTCCTCTTTGGGCTCACTCCCGTGCGGCGTTTAGCTACTGTGGCTTTTCTTGTAGAACCCCTTCGATACCCCTGTCCGCATAAAGCCTTAAACCTCTTCCGCGAATTCTGTCGCGAAGATGCGCGCTGTGGCCTACCACTTCGCCGCTGGCGTTTTGCTGCACGACACAAAGGCCTCCCCGGCGAACTGGCCGATAACCCACTCTTCCGTCGTTCACCCGGCTGATTGCTACCTCCTTCATCCCTTCTCTTTGTCACTCGCGTACGCTTCTTCCTTTTTCGGCGACGTTTGCGACCGACCTTTCCCCCTTGCTTTGAAATCGGTCGCAAGTTGAGTCATCGGCGGCATTACAGCTTAAGGGCGCACCATGAAATTTGCTGTTAATACAACGGAAAGACTGGCACTTTCCAAGTGATTCAGCTTGCGAAACGGCGTTCTTTTTACCTTTGGTCCGGCTCCTCGCACGCATGCAAACCGGTATGACGCCGATGCGAAACGCCTCGTTTTGCCTGCTAGGCTAAAAGATTTTGTGCCTTGTTTTATACGCGTAGTATTGTTGGTTTTTCTCGCGGCTTTGCGACGTCTCTTTCGTCTGCGCCGCTTCTTGCGGCTCGTTGCCGAGCCTTCCGATTTGATCTTACGCTCGTAAACCCTCTCGCAGCTTTCGTCAGCTGTCTCAGTCGCGCAGTCTAAATGATTTTCGATCAAATTATCTTTATTCTCACCCTCAAGACCGGCGGACTGGTTAACACACTTAAGAACAATGCAGCTGTTTCCCTTCGAAAAATCTTGCTCGCATTCCTGAGAGCTGTCTGCAACTGCACTGATACCATTCTCTACGCTCGCTGCCTCTGAGCTTTCTCCGATGTTCTTGCCTACTTCGACCTCATTTGCAAGATCCACCGTCGCGACAAACACACTTGAGGTCTGTGCCAGATTGTCTACAGCTATTCTAGCTGTTTCGCTAACAGTTAACTGGCACAGCACCTCGTCGCACTCGCTCTGGCCTTCGTCGGCCTCTCTACTTAGCGCAGCATCATTCGCAGCATTCAAACTCGATTCGCCTTTAAATCTGCTGCTATGTTCACATGTGCCAGCCTTCTCTGCGGCTCTAAACTGCACCTCACTCGTTTGAACCTTGCAGTTCTCTTGAGCTACACTTATGCATGGCTGAATTTTCAGTCTCATTGCCTCATTTTTCTGTTCCAATTGTTCGAGCACCAAGGCGCGTGCTCGATCACGCTTTTAGATGCGGAAGCATCTTATACTCGCGCTTTGTAGTGCGCCGTCCGCGCTGTCCGCACCGCTTCTCGAACATCCGACAGCTGACGCGCGCGCATGCGCCATCGCGCCGTCGCCCACCATCTGTGCCGCGCGCGCTTCTCCTTCGAGAACATTCAACAGCTGACAGCGCATGCGCCGTCGCGCCGTCGCCATCTGTGCCGCGCGCGCGCTTCTCCTTCGAGAACATTCGACAGCTGACAGCGCATGCCCCGTCGCGCTGTATATATACTCAAGGTCGGCGCTCGCTCGCTCAGTTGCCGCTCGTCCGTTGGTTTGTACGGCGCGTCGACGTCCGAAGTCGCCGTGAAATGAATGCCAACGAATCCACAAACACAATGATCGACGTCCCTTCGACCAGCGCCGCCCTTTCGCATACGTGTGTACGTGTTCACTCATTTAACACCCCCTCTTACAACCACGTTAACCAATTTAGCCATCGACCCAAGTAAGTCGCAATTTAACACCCCATTTCACAACCACGTTAACCAATTTAGCCATTGACCCAAGTAAGTCGCACTTTAACACCCCGTTAACCAATTATATGCTCCGCATCCTCCTCAGTGTTCCCCCGAGGGAAGCTGCGGGCAATTTTTTTTCTGTCCCTTTTCCGTGCCTCTCGCTCCTCCAACCTTTTCAAAGGTTTTAACGCGTATCCAATATCCTCCTCAGTGGCGTTTTGCAAAATTAGCTCTAAAATTTCGGACCTGCCCATTCCTTTCTCAATCTTAATACCAATGTCTTCACAAATGTACAAAAGACCATCTTTTAGCAGTGTCTTCACCTCCATGATTGATGTTACACTTTGGTACTGCATCTCACACAAATTTAGGGGATCCCTCTAACACACAAATAGGTGATCTTCCTAACTCACAAACAATCCAGCTTCTAATAAACTCACACTCACAAAGTGAAGCCTGGAAAGTTATAGCAAAGACCAAGCACTCACCACAGCACAGCACCATGTCGTGAAGTACATCTTACCGCTTCCAACCAGTTGTTAAGGGTCGAAAGGACGAAGTTCGCTGATGATGGCATCCCACCTGCTGCCACCAGTTGTTACAGTCGGAAGGAAGGAGGATCGCTAGGAGGGTACGAGAAACAAAACAGGGGTATGTCACTATTTACACATATTTACAGAAAGAAAAATTTAGTGGTTTCACAAACCACGAGCGTGATGGTTGAACGTTACATAGTTCAGAGCGACGTTCTACACTCTGCGGCGTCGTTTTATGCCCTGTCGGGCTCCTCCTCTCCGAGTGGAACACCAATCACACACACACAACATGTGAGGGGGACGAACGTGTACGGTCCACGTGAACGTCCAAGTTTGAGTTGTGAACACTGCACTGCAAGGTGGCGCCATCAGGGCTCTTCCTCGTCGTGTGTGTGCCGCTAGTCGAGAGTTCCCACGATCCTGGCAGCATACTTCAAAGGGTCCGCCGATTTGTTCGCTTCATTAGCGGGGTGATTTGTGGTGGCCGCCGCGGTCTCTTCCAGGAAGTTGCTGTCTTTGTTGGCCTCTCTCGAACGCTTAACTGCGTCTTGGCGACCCGACGTCTCGACCTCCGGCTAGCACGTACAAAGCCTGACGAGCATAGGCAGTCGGCCGGTCGTCTTGGTGATTGGGGATTAAAAAGGAGCGCCGCTCTCCTGTCAGTTCTGGCTTCGGTCACAACAGCTCCCCCGTCGCCAGATGAATCACCGAGGTCATCAGGCACGCTGCTGCTTGAAGGGACGAAAAAAGGGTCCGCATTTCAAGGACGGAAAGTCGCCTTTGCTTGCTGTTTGGTCTGGATAATTGCTCAAATCTTCGGCAGCGTCGATTAGACTGGGCGCCGAAGGAATTGAGAACCTCTCCAGTGGATCGGCTTACGCACAAAGGCGTCTGCCCAGACGAATTTCCAGGCCAAACTTAATAACAACATGCAGGGTGGTAGGAACAGGCTGAAGTGGGAAGAGATTGAAGAACAGCTAAGGGAAGAGAGGCCGATGGTATACGGTTTTGTAGAAACACATCTCAGGGACATGGAAAAACCTCCTAACGATGCAGACTACGCGTGGGAAAATTGTAATAGAACAGAAGGCAGCAGAAAGGGGCTGGTATTGGGGCATTCATTCATAAAAGCACAGACTGGCAAAGGGTCAAGCAGGAGTGCAAGGAACATTTATGGCTAAAAGGGAAAGTGGCAGGGCAAATGGCACTCCTTGGTTTCGTTTACTTGTGGACGGGAGCAAAGGCCAGACCGGAAAACCAGGCGATGGTAGAGTGTATATCAAAGGACATTCAGGAGCAAGAAAGAGAGTGCGAGATAATTATACTAGGAGATATGAATTCACACATAGAAGATATAGATGGGAATACCGACCCGACAGGCAAAATGATCATGGATATGTGTGAAAGCCTTGATTTGATCATTTCCAACACTACCGAGAAGAATGAAGGGCAAATAACATGGGAGGTAGGAAGGCTGCAGTCGACGATAGATTACGCACTGATGTCACATATGATGTATGATAAGCTTAGGGTAATGCGCATAAATGAAGGTGGCTCCAGAAGTCTGGGTAGTGATCACAAACGTGTCAAGCTAAGTTTTGGATGAGCAGTGAAAGTGGGAAGGAGACAAGATGAGCAACTACAGGAAAATTTTTATTCAGAAAGGCAAACTGAAATAGCCACTAAACAAAGTGAGAAAGTAATCACTGAGGATAACAAAACAGTGTGGACATACACGAATCTAATTAGACTGTTTGAGCTAGAGCTTGCTAAGGCACGTGACAAGTCACCCCGGAAAAGAAGACACAAACCCAAAAGTTGGTGGGATGAGGATGAGGAAGGATGAGCCATAGCAAAACGTCAGGAAGCCTCTAGGGAACACAGACACGCTAAGCAGCGGGGTGAACCGACAGATGATGTTGAAAGAAAATGGGAAATCTTTCTAAGCTGTAGAAGGGATGCATCCCTTCTGATCAATAAAAAGACTAAAAGAAAGAGAGCCCATTGGCTGGCAGAAGTACATAAAAAAGATAGAAAGGCAGCTGCGAAATTTTGGAACCATCTAAACTCCCTAAGAAATGAGACGAGCCTAGAACAGAGGTTCATAACTACAGCTCGAGGTGCTAGGCTAGAAGGGGACGAAGCTATTGAATATATAAGAACAAGGGTGACAGAAAAATTCCAACAAAGAAGTGCCTTATGCACCACAGTAGACAGGGATGGATGAAGTGGCACAATGGCTCCATTTACACAACAAGAATGAGAAAGGGCTTAGAAGAGGGTTCCAAAAAGTACATCAACAGGCGCAGATGGCATTACCATTATGCTGATAAAGACATTGGGTACGAAGTCAAAACAGACTTTGAGAGAGGCAGTGAGCAGTACAATAATCGATGGTGAAGTCCCTGATGGATGGAAACTTAGCAGGATGAGCATGATCTATAAAGGAAAGGGCGACAAAGATGACTTAACCAACTACCGTCCTATAACAGTGACATCAGTGGTCTACACGCTGACGATGCAGATTATAAAGGAAAGACTGCAGGCATGGATAGAGGATTAGGGGGTGCTGGGGGAACTGCAGAATGGGTTTCGGAAACAAAGGAGGTAGGAAGACAATCTGTTCTCACTGACGCACTCATCAAAATAGCAGAAAAGGAACACAGGCCCTTGTTGCTAGCAATTTTGGATATCAAGGAAGCGTACGATAGCGTGGTTCAAGAGGAATTGTGGGGAATACTGGACACACTAGGCGGTAATGATGTAGTCACTAATCTTTTAAAGGATATCTAAAAAGGTAACACGGTAATTATAAAGTGGGAAAAACAGGAATCCCAGCCGGCTGAGGTAAAACAGGGGCTTAGGCAGGGGTGTCCTCTGTCACCTATATGATTCATGATGTACCTACAAGGATTAAGGCCAAATTAGAGGGAAGTGGACTGGGCTTCAACCTCTCTTTCGTCAAACAAGGAAAACTCATTGAACAGGCACTACCAGCTTTGATGTACGCAGATAATATAGTGCTAATGGCCGACAACAAGGAAGATTTGCAGAGATTGGTGGACATTTGCGGTAATGAGGTAGATAGGTTTGATTTTAGATTCAGTAAGAAAAAATCAGCAGTCATGATTTTTAATGACAATGAAGGTAGCGAGCTTAGAATGCAGGAGGGCACGCAAGAGATAACAGATAAATACAAATATCTGGGCGCATGAAAAAGCAATGGGGCCGAGTATCTAAAGGAACACGTAATATACGTGTCGACTAAAGGTAACAGGAATGCAGCGGTAATGAAAAACAGGGCACCGTGGAATTACGATAGGTATGGTGTTGTGAGAGGAATTTAGAAAGGGGTCATGGTTCCTGGTGGGACGTTCGGCAATGCGGTCTTCTGCATGAGATCAGAAGTTCAAGCAAGATTAGAAATTAAGCAACGTGGAATAGGTAGGCTTGCCTTAGGAGATCACGGGAATACACCAAATCAGCGAGTACAAGGTGATATGGGATGGACATCATTTGAGGACAGGGAAGTTAGCAGCAAGATAAAATTTGAGAAGCGATTGAGAGAAATGGGGGAGCAGCGTTGGGCTAGGAAGGTATTCAGCTACTTGTACATGAGGAATGTTGATACAAATTGGCGGAGGCGAACCAGAAAATTGACTGGTAAATTCTTGGTAAGCAGCAAAGGACCAAACCAAAAAGAATTATCGTATAAAAGAAGGTGAAGGAAGCCGAGACTAATATGTGGAGAATTGGCATGATTAAGAACTCCGCACTAGAGATCTATCGAAATTTTAAGCAGGAAATTGCCAAGGAAAGGATTCTATGATAATACTCGGGGTAGTTCTCTACTATTTGAGGCCCGGACGGGAGTACTGCGAACCAAGACATATCGGGCCAAATACGAAGGGGTAGACACAGTATGCGGTGCGTGTGGAGAGGAAGAAGAAACTGCCGAAAACTTGATAATGTTTTGTAAAGGGCTTCACCCTATAGTTCAGGATGATGGCGCAGAGTTTTTCAAAGCACTGGGGTTTAGGGACAGTGAGGGCGAAATAGACTTTAAGCGGGTAGAATTCAACTAGAAGGAGGTTATATGACTGGTGGCTAAAGTCAAAGCACCAGTGAAAATTGAACCCTTCACTGGAAAGTACGAATCACCAACCTCACTATTTAGGAGAGAAAAAAAATAAACCCAGTTTTTGGTTCATTAAGTATTACGGCTTGGTGGCGCTAGCCACCACCCGATCTAAAGGGTACAGCCATATACATCCATCCATTCATCCGGTGTGTGACGTCGCTGCGCCGTAGCTACAGACGCTCCTCTCCAGCTCCTTGCGCCGTTGCTAGGGGAGAGGAGGAGGCGCACCGCGGACGGCGGATTCAGGGTCACTTATAAAGTGCATTCGCACTTAAAAGGTTATAACCGCTCTTATGACCACAGATGAACGTCTGGTGTCTGGCCAAGGACCCAGCACGGTCTCATCAGTTAATGCCCCACTGCGATATCGTTCAGTAGAAGAAATCAGTGTTTGTTGTTCACGTGCGTATGCTGAACAGTCACAAAATATGTGCTCAAGTGTTTTTTGCCCATCACAGTGCTCACAATTAGGACCGGTGTCACTGCGACTAATGATATGTGCGTAACGTCTGGTGTACGTCACACCAAGACGAATGCGAGAAATCGTACTTGCGAGTTGCCGTTTCAATTTAGGGGGCATGCGGAACCTGATTCCCGGGTCCCATTTGTGAAGCCGCTGGTGTCGCCGATCCGGTTTGGTCCAGTGCTGAAGTATCTAGCTGCTCATTAGGCAGCGAAGCAGGGCGTTCGTGTCAGCTCGTGAAAAGGCAATGCTGTATACTTCAGGGGCAATTCTTAAGGCAATTTTAGCTTCAGCGTCTGCCTCTTCGTTTCCCATCACGCCGCAATGAGCGGAAATCCATTGAAAAGTGATAAGATGACCATTTGTTGAAGTCAACCTGAAATAGTTCAGCTATTTTTATTATCAGGATGTAATACGGACCTTTCTTCATGATGCAAAAATGATTTGCAAAGCGGGTTTGGCATCACAGAAAATCGACCAGGCTCAAGGTTGCTCTCCGAAAATAAATCTTATTGCCTCCCAGATATTGTCAAGTTCTGTAGCAGTTGATGTAGTTTTATGGTCCACTTTGAATCGTCGAGTGATATCCATGTCTGGGATGACAAATGCTGCGGCGGAGGTGTTTAGTGTGGTGGACCCGTCGGTATAAACGTGCCGAGAATCACCGTGCGTTGTATAAATGTGACGTAGGGTCAGTTGTCTGAAACCAACAAAAGAAACAAGTGACTCCTTCATAATTGCAGCTATCGTAAGACAAACAAGTTGTTTAGGCAGGACCCATGGAGGCACTGCAAGAACATTCGGCAGAGAAAACCTTGATGGTTGAATATTCTCATGCCACGATATCGCTCTCGAGAAACTGCAGTCTGGGTGAGTGGCGGGTAGTACTGATAGTGGGGGCTGTCTGTGTCGGCTCAGCAATCTAAGGTGAACTCCAGTGGCTCGCAGAGCATGTATACACTGATGGGACAAGCGATGGTCCCATTTGTTAACGTACAACGTGGTAGACTCAAGCATCTTCGTAAGCATTGAGCTTGAACACTCTCTAGCATCTCCACACAACTGAGTCTAATATTGGAGAGCACAGGCACTGTATCGTATGTATTCCACAAATTGAGCGTTGTACGATTGAAGTGGCGATGATTCTGATGGGACCCAGCTTGCTCCTGCCACGTGACGAAGAACGAGAGCAAAGCTCTTCAATTAAGATTTAAGTACTGCGACGTGTCTTGTCCACGATAGATCTCTGTGTACGACTACCCCAAGAAACTTGTGGTGCGTTACAGCTGGTTTTGCTGTCCCATTAATAAATATTGGGTATTGCGACATAAGCTTGCGCGTGAACGCAAGCACTGTGTATTTATTGATTGAAAGAGTGAGCCCCTAACTTCGTAGATATTTGTATGTGATCGTCACTGCACGCTGTAGTAAATCTCGCAATTGCGTACAAGTAGTTCCGGATGCCCATATGCATATGTCATCAGCGTATACATTGATCTTCACCATGCTGGGAAGTTCTGCTGCTAGGCCTATAACACTGAAATTGAGTAGAATCGGGCTGAGAACTCCCTCTTGGGGCACAGCACAATGAACCTTATATCGATTGGTGTCTCCCTTATTTGTCGTCATGTAAATGGTGCGGTCACTAAGGTAGCTGAAAATTGAAGCATACAGTCGTCTACCAATGTCGAAATCTTCCAGTGCGTCAAGGATTGCATAATGCAGCACATTATCGTAGGCACCCTTAATGTCTAGGAAGACCGCCGCCACTAGTCTGCGTCCGCTTCTTTCCCTTCAACGCTGGTTATCAAGTCGACCACACCATCAATGGCAGATCGGCCTCTTCTGAAGCCGTTCATAAAGGCAGGAAAGGAGTTGTTGCTCTGTAGTAGCCCCTATAATCTTGACAGTACCATTATTTCCATTACTTTCGTGACGCAGCTGGCTAAGGCGATTGGTCTGTAGGAGGGAAGTGCATAAGGACACTTCCCCGGCTTAAGCAGTGCAATAATGCGACTGCATTTCCAATTAACTGGGACTTCTCCTGACTCCCATGAGGTGTTTTAATGAGATAACAGAATACGTCTTGCTTCTGCATCAGGATGGTTGAGGGCAGCATACGTGATTTCATCAGGTCCTGTTGCCGTTGATCGGTGAGAGGCAGAAATCGCAGCGTCAAGTTCATGCATTGTACAACGCGCATCAAGGCGCTCGTCAGACGATGGAGGCATAATGGTAGTAAGAGGCTCATTAGTGGCAAGACCATCAGTGGTGTCCATGATGAGGCTACAGTAGTCGCTGGCTATCTCAACTTCTGTCCGCCCTTGATGTAGAGCAACAGCTTGAAATGATTGACGTTGTTGGGGAGTTGTCTTCAAACTTCGTACCACCCGCCAGATCTTAATTAGAGCTTGACTAGGGTCTAGAGATCTACAGAATTTTCTCCAATGCTGCCTGTCAATCTTGTCAAGATGCTGAAGAACATGTCGTTGAGTTCGACGACAGGCAGAAAGGTTTGAAGGTGGCTTCGTTTGTCTGTGTCGGCGTTCTGCACGGCGATGGATTGCGCGAAGGTCCTCGTATTAAGAGTGAAGTGCTGATCTCTGCATCGGTAGGTTAACCTGTTTGGTTGCGTCACGCAATGAAAAAGCAATGATGTTTTGTACCTTTAATGGACCAGTTGTGTGCTCACAGCCGGACTTGAAAGATGCCTTGAACAGTGTCCAGCCTGTTTGACGGATGTAGCATGTGTGTGTGCGGCAAAACAACCTGAACTGAACATATAAAAGTTGGAAGGTGGTCACTGCCACGAGTGTTCAAATCTGTGCACCAACATGCGGAAGACAGAAGGCTCCTGGAAACGAAACAGAGGTCGAGACAGCTGCTGTAGGACGTGCCACGAAAAAGTGTTTGTGATCCGTCGTTGAGCACATTTAGTCCATAGTTGCATATAAAATTGACCAAATCTCTTCCGCGATAATTCATTGTAGCGCTACTCCAGAGAGGATGATGTGCATTAAAATCGCCAATCACAAGGTGTGGCATTCGTGCGGCTTGAAGAATGGTCCCCAGGTGGAAGCAGTCTGTCTGTGCGCTTGGGTGTATGTATCCTCATATTACTGAGAATGTCCGCTTTTTATGTGTTATAGTCAGGCTCACGTAATCATTGCTGGTATGCGGCGTGACATCATGTCTCAAGAACATCAAATCGCGGCGTATACAAACGAGAACTTTGCTCGTACGCTGATCGCTGCGATACTAAATCTGAATATATCCAGATATACGAAAAGTTGAAACCATATTCTGTTCACGCATAACGATAACATGAAAGTGATATTTAAAAACTCATTGTCTGAAATCCGACAGATGGCCACGTAGACCACGAGCTAAAAAGGAATAAAAAGGAATAAAAGGATTAAAAAGGCGTGAAATGCAGGCTCTAAAGGGCAAGTGGCGAAATATTATCAACAACTTAAATGACTTAGCTTGGGTGACAGAAGAACTGTACGCTGATCTATATAATTCGTGAATAAATAATTCGACCTCGAGTGGCAGTAGGGATGAGAAAGGTAGGGAAGTCCTATATATAACAGCTGATAGGGTCAGAAAGGCCACACTTGATATGCCAGCTGCAGCTGTGAATGACAGAATATGATGTAATCAAAGATGGAGGCCAATTTTTTTCGGAAGAAACTAGCTGCAGTTTACGCCAGTTGCCTCAAAAACTGCAATGATTTCAATGCGGTGAGAAATGTCAATATTACACCAATACGCATGAAAGGAGGCATCAAAGACTTACAGAGCTATATGGTCATCAGGCTACTTTTGCTGATATACAAAATATCCACCAAAGTAATGTCAAACAGATTACAGAAACAATTCAACCAATTTAAGAAAATAAGCTGGATTAAGGGAACGCTACGACGGATCACATTCTTCAAATAAATCAGGTAATGACAAAATCCACTTGATGCTACAATCCCTCATTTACCTGCCTTATTAGACTGCAAAAAAGCGTTAAACTCAGTAGAGATATCTAGAGTCTTAAAATTCCCAAGTAGACTAGCAGCTCCGGAATGCTATGCCAATTCACCAGTCGGCTTTTGCGAAGACTCCACAGCTATTTCAATGCACAGTAATAAAGGCTATAAAATTGCGATCAACAAACAAGTAAGACAAGGAGATACTACATGCATAAGTTTTTTTAGTATTACTACGACGAAGTCGGAAGTAACACTAAATATCCAGAAACAGAAAGAGTTTAAGATCGAAAGTAATACATGGGAGTGTGCTCAAGAACATGTATACCCAGAACAACTGGTCACTTGAGAGCCTAAGCACTAAAAAATAGAAATTTACCGAAGTTTGAAAAGTGGCCAGAGAACGTTCGGCTGCAATTCTCAAATAATGCTAAAAATTTTCTACCGTTATTGAAGCGAGAACTATACAACCGCTGCTTACTGGCAGTTATGTCGTATGCGGCTGAAAGATGGAGAATAACAAAACAACTCGAGTCAATGAAGGACCCGACTGAGCACTGCAAGGTCAAATGATATGAATAACATTAAGAGGTTGCCCGGCATGCAGAATGGGCTAGGGAACAAAAATAGCTGAAAGTTATCCTACTTGACATAAAAAAAGGAATGGCGCTGGCCTGGCCACGTATTGCATTGAACAGACAAGCGTTGTACAGTAAGAGCAGCAGAGTGGTTACCGTTGGATGCGAAACGCAGTAGGCGAAGGAAAAGTTGAATTGAGCAACGAAGTTATGAATTAGAATCAGCTCGTGCAGGATGGGGTGACTGGAGGTCATTCGAAATGGCCTTCGTCCACAAGTGGGTGAAAACGAGCTGAGAATGATGATGATCATGACAAAACAAAAACAGTCGTAATAGGACTGAGTGGACGTCATATAGCGTGCATCTCTGTACTGTCATGTGCATGTATTAGGAGCAGAAAAAGATGCTCTTAGACGTGCATCAACGAAGATACCTCCGTTTTTGTTACAGAATAGTACGCTCCCTGCTAAACTGTGGCTATAGGAGAAGGCTCTTTATAGACCTTGCGTGGGGAAATGTATAATATGCCGTAAGCTAAAATGACTTTATCGAAAGAATTTTTCTAGATTGCACTTTGTGTTCATGTGGGCCACCCCCCAAAGAACTGTAAAATACTTTCCGTCTACGCTGTTTGAAATACGCTTTTTGGATGGGAACATACAGGGAATGTGTTTTATGACATGATAATGCTTTGTAACTATGCAAAATGTGTGGAAAACCAGGACAGATATCGTACACGAAGTAAAAAGAACGAAGCCTGAAGAGTTGAATCTCATTGAATACCTCGCGTACAATAGAGATGTATTGTGTGGAGTTATTGAACCACCTGAATGGCTAGCCATAACTGGAAAAGCGGCAAGAGTGAAATATCACTTGAATAAAGAGGAGAACACGCCGATGAAGTTTTTTAGAATGTAAAGTGCTGTCATGCAGGGTTGAATTCAATTGTAGCTATATTTTCTATATAAAAGGAACCATGAAGAAACAGCGAATGAACATCAAAACAAGAAGAAACGTATTTCTTTTTATTTCATCTGCTTGTTCTTTTCCGAATGTGCGTTACAATGCAGTTGAGACTAATAGCGGCAATCAAAAGAACGCTAGTTCACTGTTCACGCGTTGCCCTTGTGGCCGCTTCGAAGCATTTATCGAAAGATTTTTCACCGCTTCAAATGATTTATCGGCCATGGGCCGATGTGCAGCTCAGGCTTCAGCCAGCGGCAATGACTACCGTGTTGTACGTCCTCCGCTTCCCACCGGTAAGCTCGTTGTAGACTCTGTTTTTTCTGCATGCGGACTTAGCTGGTCGACCTTACCGGGTTCAAGATTTCAGACATGCTCTTCAGGACATCATTAACTTGAAGGAAATAAGCTCCATAGTCCAGTTTCAAATGTCTCATGTTTGATGGTCACATGCATGTCAACGCCGACGAAAAGAAATTTAGTCACAGGAGGCAAAATTTTCGTCAAAAGTCATCGATGCCTCATTATTGACCCGGAGCCCACGGAAGTGAAGGTGAAGCTTATGTGGCTTCCTGAGCAGTTGGAGGACGCCCATGTTCGCGAGGCACTTCATGCTTTTGGGAAGGTCAAAACAATATCACAAGAAAGCTGGAAATATAGTAGACATGGAACAAATGCGGACGCTAAATAAGGATGTTGTTTTGTCCCTTGCTGGTGGAGTTCGCGTTGCTCGTATTCCCCATATTCTTGTTGTCTGCGGAACGCAAAGCCTTGTCCTGATACCTGGCCGCTCACCACTTTGCCTTCGGTGCAATAAGGTTGGACACATCCGCCGAAACTGCAGGACCCCTCGCTGTGACAACTGTCGACGGTCATTCGGCCGAAGATTGTGTTATAACATACGCTAACAAGCCACGATAGCGCACACGACAGCCAGATGATAGCCTACAAGATCATATTATGGATGCCACTGAGGTTCTGGACGCAACGGGAGACACTCCAAGAATTTCAGCTGCTGTGGGATTCTACCACAAAGAATCAAGAAGAGCAAAGGAAGTCACTCGCAGTGGACACAGTTGAAACTTCAGCGTGCAAAGATCCAAGTAAATCATGCAAGCAGCATACCCAAAATGGCTCCGCACAACCCCAAGCGCAAGTAGAAGTTCCCATAAAAAGTGCTGTAGCGCTCACCCATAAAGATGCTGAACAACCGCCAGTACAAGACCGAGACTCTGAGCTGGATCCCGCAGAGAGCTCTTTATTTGCTTGCGCTGAAGCTCAGCAGCAGCTTTTTCATCATGATGCGGTGTCAGAAGATGATATGCAAAACCTCTATGGATGCAGCAATACGGAAGCTTTGCGCATCGTACGGCTCGGATTCGAGCAAAGGGGGTGACCCAGCGTCAGTGACTAGGAAGTAACGCCGTCACCGAAAGTATATGCCCAAAGGGAAGTGTCACCGATCCCGATCTAGGAGGTCTGGTGGAGATTCACGGGAAGCCTCAGCGCCAACTCTTGGGACTGATAAGTAGAACGATAAGCGCATTCGAAGGTGGTCACCATGGCGTAGTCTGAGCGACTTATCTTTGCTACCTCGAACGTACGCGGCCTTCTCAGCAACCGACGCGCCAAGCTTTACTTGATGAGCAACGCCATGCGATTTCTAAAGTTATTCCAGACTTGTACTTTAACGGTGTGCTCATAAAAGATAATAGAGACATTACTGTGGCGTTCGAAAAGTACTATAACAGTTTATTTAGGTCTTCCTCTGACGATCCTGACGTTCACCTCAAGGCCAGTTTTGTTTCTCTTGTTAACCCCTTGAAGGACAATGATTGTGCAGTCATTATTTGGCACATTACTGTACAGGAAATTGAGCAGACAACCAAAAACTTGCCTTTATTGAAAACACCTGGCCCTGATGTCATCTCAGGTGAATTTTACAAAGCTTTCAAGACAACGCTTGCTCCTATATTGCTGAATATTTTTCAAATAAGTTATGACATGAATACACTTCCACAATACTTTTGCAAAAGTCACACTGTGTTAATACCGAAAACGACTGACAAGAAAAAACTTCGCTTCGTCGAGGGCTACAGACCAATATCGCTGTCAAACGAGGACTACAAAATTTTCGCAAAAGTATTATCAAATAGGTTGCACTTTGCTATGTCGATTCTCATTGGGTCTCATCAGACATGTGGAATCAGGGGTGGGTACATACAAACCAGCATACATGTCACTCGTACAGTGCTTCAGTACTGTCATGGTTTTCAAAAACATCTCGCAACGCTACAGGTAGACCTTGCAAAAGCTTTTGTTCATGCTTGTCATTCCTTCCTTTTTTTTCTCTTCTCGAACAAGCCAATGTTGGCAAAGGTGTTCTTAAAGGCGTTAAACTGTGTTATAATTAATGCTCAACTCGTCTGATAGTTAATGGTCAACTATACAAGCCTGTTTGTGTTCGCTCTTCTGTAAAACAGGGATGGCCGATGTCACCTCTTCTATTTGTACTTTATCTAGAACCACTGTGTTCAAGCATAATACAGTAGAGTTGCATTCGTGGCTTCAGTATACTAGGCAGTGAAGTTAAAGTATTAGCTTATGTAGACGTTGTTGCATTCTTTTGCACAGATAAGCCAAGTGTCGAAAATTTGGTACATACTATTGAAAAGTTTGGCGTAGTATCAGGAGCTCGTTCAAATGCCTCGAAGAGTTTAGGTCTGTGGTTTGGCTTGTGGCTTGCACACCGAACCACTTTGCAGGAATTAATTGGAAGAGAGCTCCTTCAACATACCTCGGTGTACCATTAAATGCATATAGATTCAGTGCGCATTACAGGAAGGAATGTGTCCCTAAGCTTGAACGACAGGCCCAGACATTTGTTCCCTATCGACTTTTATTCTTTGGGAGAGCTGGAGATTGCAACTTATTCATTGCGCAAGATTTTATATACAACGCTTTCATCGAATTTTTGCTACTTTCATATGGTATTCGACTTTTGAGCCCATGCGTCGGGATAATATATTCAAGCCAGTTAGTGAGGGGGGGTTTATCTATAACAAACAGTGTAACGATTCTTTTTTTAATACAATTCCCATCCTGTTATCGTTCCTTCTTGCAGGTTAAACTTGTTGATTGCTTGGCCGATTCATTTGTTTCATCATATTCTCCGAACGCCCATGCTTGTGGGGATTCATGCAGTAAGTTTATCTCGCAGTTCAGTTCCTTGAAGCTCACTTTTCTGTAGACTACCTGTCTACAGTATCACACAAGGTGCTGTATAAGAATCTACTGAGTACACTTTTCCCACCTCTGTTGTACCACTCACAGTACTCCAATCTTCCAGGCCACGAAGCGTAGAAGCGAGTGCGCAAAATGTACATTCCACCGAATCATAAGACATTATTCTTTAAACTCCACTCTGAAACATTGGCGGTGAACACATGGTTAAAAGGAAAGGGTATTTTTATTTCGTCTGTTAACTGCCGTCTATGTGATGTGCCGGAAACGGTTGAACATTGCTTTGTTATCAACAAAGACGCCATACTGTTTTGGGATGTCCTTCAGCGAGCACTAAAAAAAAACGTTTCGTCATTAATTCTCACACAATACGTTATCTTCTACAAGCAGCGCTTGATGAAGTGCCATATGATATGTTTTTCCTCACGGGTGTGCACAGCTTGTGGAAGACACGAATGCAAGAACGCAATGCAGAGCCCACCACCTCTTCAAGCACACACTTCATTCAAATGGCTAACCACCTCAAAAACATTTACGACGAGCTAGACTTTAGACCAGACTGGTACTCTATCTTAGAGAGCTGTTTGACGTCACCCCTTTCTTGATTGCATAAAACGACGTGAACAGTTCTCGATGTGTAGAACTCACCCTGTGTTGAGTGTTTATGTGTTGAGTGCCATTGAGTGTTTAAGAGTAACGTTTGGGCGCTTATTGTCGCCATTTGATTGTACTTTTATTTGCTTGGTTTTGTCTTTATTACGCAAATACTTTAACAAATACCATAAAAAGCCCTCGTGGCCAGTAACTGAGGTGATAATTTCATTCATTAAAGAGAAAAAAAAAACCCTCGTGGCCTAACGGGTAAGGCATCTCACTCCTAAACCGGGCATTGCGGGTTCGAGTCCCGCCGAGGGTATGTTTTTCTTTCTTGCAAAAAAAAAACGTTTTTCAATACATTTTCTTTTTGTTGAATCAAAGCCATTTGTTTCCAATTAATCTATTTGCTCTCCACTGTGCGTTATAGTGTAATTCAGAGTCAAAGTGACTTTGAAAGTGCGCAAGCGCACCGTTCGCACGCCACCCTCGTGGTCTAATGTTTTCTATTATTAGACACTTTTAGTTGGACGTACGTAAAGAGCCTAAGTACGCAGCGTGCTTAAGGAAAAAAAGTGCGCATGCGCGGTACGTAACATATCTAATGCATGGATCCATTCGTACGCAGAAAAAAAAAAACGCGGCGTGTATAAACGTGACGAGGCGGAGCTTACGCGGCGTGACGCTAGGAGCCAGATAGCAAAATGGCAGCGATGGCGTAGAATTCAGAGAGCAACAAAGCCGGCCCAAATCGAGTACACTTTACTTTGAGGGACGATGTTGCACTGCTATCGAAAGTACAAACCAGCGATCCGTTTAGGCATCCGGAACAAACAAACGTAAACCATGGATCCTAAATGTTTCGCCTGGGTTTGGATTCTAGTGGCCGTTGTGACGGCCGCTACCACACAAGTGTGCTAAAAAGCACCCAAACGCTGTTTAATTTCTAATAAAATACGTCTACTTGAACCAAAGGTATCTTGGTACGGTCAATAAGGTGAACTAAATGTGTCGTTGAGCACTTCGCATGCAGCGTACGCAACGTATCGTGCCACATACGTAGGCTCGTTACGTACGCCCAACTAAAAGTGTATATTGCCTAGCACATAGCATAACGTAAAGCAAAACATACGTGGACTGGCGACGTCTTCTTTGGCTTTCTGGCAACTGGGTTCGCGACCCGCAATAGATGCGTCGGTTGGCTCAACTGACTGCGGGGGGGGCCATTGTAGAGGTCGTACGAGCACTCGCAGTACTTGTTTCCTGCATAGTTTGAAAAATGCCAGACGTTTAATGAGTGCAGAGCTTGCGACTCGCCATGGGCATCGGTTAAGCGGTAAGTATACTTTTGTAAAAACATGGTACATTCGTTCGTTAAATAAATCTGAGAAAGATGTTCAGATTTGTCATGGTCGCAGTGAACATTAGTAGGTTGGGAGAAGGGTGGTTGTACACGCATTGCTCAGTTATGGTTGTCGGAAGAAAGCATCACTTAACAAAGGTAAGATAAAAAATTTTAATAATTAGAGGCTTCTGTTGTGAATGTATCATATTGCATGGACTCATTAGTCTCCTTCGAAACGTTTACACATGCTAGCTGAAATTGAATAAACTTGTCAATAAAGTGGGATTCTGTATACTTGCTGTCTCTTGGTGACCGGAAGTCTGACTGAAGGATGTAGCGTTTAGGTTTCAAAGTTGTGACCTGCTACATCAAACTGCCGTGCCGCTGCTTTTGATCATTTCTTCGCCGTGTCTGCGCGATGCCCGTTAAAAATAACATAACATGCCGTCATCTTCCACAAATGTACCGTTTCTGACAAAATTAACAGACGATCATGCAGACAACGTTTGAACTAGAGTAGGTAAAGCTCGAGCTTATAGGATGTACCGAGGGTTCCACTGTTAAAGGGAACACCGGAGTGCGTGTCGTAACGAACCATGCGTACCGTAACGAAGCGCTTGCTGGGCCAGCTGCGGCATGGTCTGCGTTTTGGAGGGCGACCATACATGTTCCGTGAAGGTGGTGGTGGTCCTGGGCGACTAACGCACCCCATAGTTAAAAACAGAAAGTGAATTATGTAGTTTAGTTTAATTCAATTCTATATATACGTGAATTCGGACACGCAGAAAATTAATCTAGCGTTGAAAATAAGCGCTATCGGTGCTATGGGCGTTAGCTGGCACAGGTTAGTATTACTAATATATATATATATATATATATATATATATATATATATATATATATATATATATATATATATATATATAGGCTTATATGCAGAAGAATAACTTCGGTTGCCGCAAGGTTATAAATATGAAAGTAGATGCGCTTTCACATAACAACTGTTTATTGTGCCGACGTTTCGATGGTACCTAGATGATATATTCATAATTTGGACACATTCGGAAAACGAGCTCCTCAAATTCATACAGGCATTCAACCAGGTACACCCCAGCATTTATTTTACACACACCTACTCTAACACTGAAATAAACTTTCTTGATGTACTCATTCGAGTTGACGATGGTGCGTTGGTAACTAACGTATACAGAAAACCTACAGACAGGCAACAATACCTGCACTTCAAAAGCTGCCACCCGCGACATTGCAAGACCAGCATTCCCTATTCCCAAGCACACAGATTTCGACGAATCTGCTCCCGCACCGAGGACTTCCACAAAAACAGCACACATATGCGCGAAGTACTCCTTAATCAAGAATACCCACCAGCTATCATCGATGACGCCATCAAAAAAGCTGAAAATCTGGACCGCCAGATTCTTCTCAACCACCAGAGAAACGCCGACCAACACCGCAACAAAAACTTGCTATTAACTTTCACGAGCAACCCACCGAACATAAACAAGGTCCTAAGAAAACACTTTAACATATTGGAACAGAGCGTGCGACTATCCAAAATTTTCACTTCTCCTCCTTGTGTTGTATACAGAAGGCCGAAAAATATAAAGGATCATTTAATAAATTCAAAGATAGGTGTGAAACCTCAAATTGGGTGTCAACCTTGCGGAAAAAGCAGATGCAGGGTATGCAAACACATGCAGACAACGACAGTGGCGAAAAGCACCCACTCGGATTTTAAGCACAGGATAAGAGGTGCACTAGACTGTGACTCAGACAATGTCATATACCTCTTGGAATGTGGGGTATGTAACAAGCAATACGTGGGCCAGACAGACACTCCGTTTAGAATTAGATTCAACAACCATCGGGCACATGTACGATCTC
This sequence comes from Rhipicephalus annulatus, assembly GCA_013436015.1. Classification (NCBI taxonomy): domain Eukaryota; kingdom Metazoa; phylum Arthropoda; class Arachnida; order Ixodida; family Ixodidae; genus Rhipicephalus; species Rhipicephalus annulatus. Next base: position 79,595 of record WOVY01009724.1, on the reverse strand, counting down.
TTCCAGGCCTTCCACTTTCAAAACACTGCACATTAAAAGACCACAGCTTTGATGACATCAGGGTTACACTACTAGAAAACAACTTTCGAACAATCAGAGAACGGGAACAACGGGAATCTTATTTTATCTACAAATTTAACACGATAAAATACGGAATAAATGAACACCCAGGCACTCTGTCTGCGTTACGACCGCTAAAAGACGCAAACGCTTCTCTCTAATCAGTCCGGTTTCATTACGACAATAATATTACCCGCTAACGAAGCTTTTGGCCTATGCATCTGACAACATAGAAACGATTTGCCTCATCAAGCACAGCCGGAACGCACAGATAAGTGGTCCCGGAGGTCGTACGGTCCCCCCACCTTTTTTTGCTTTTTTTTTCTTTTTTTCTTCGTCAAGCTTCAACGCACATTCTGTTCCTTCACTGACAAGGAGCTGACAGCTAGGTGGTTTTGTTAACTTTTTCCTACATGCGCGCATATCTTCCAAGTGCGCCTCAACTGTGTGGTGACTATCCCGGAGTTGTACAGTCTCTCTCCCCCCCCCCCCTGTTCTTCTTCTTTTTTTTTCCTTCGTTAATCCTTTAACGCACATTCTGTTCCTTCACTGACAAGGAACCAATGCATATAATGAATATCGATGGCAGTGCCTCATTCACCGGCTTTTTCGCTACTCCCGATGCCACCAGCATGCACTTAAAGCGCTTAAGCCCTCCCCATTAACTTGTCATACACTTCAAAGAGGAACGAGCCGCCAGCGGACTACACGGAAAGGTGAAATACAAAAACGGCGGCTCCCTGCCCACTTGGGGAAGTGTGGGTGCGGGGGAGGTATTGTTGACAATGATGACACTCCTCATCTACCTCTGCCCTACTCTGTTGAAAATCTGCCCCCTTTCTAATTACGCCATGTCGGTCTTGCTTCTTCTCCTAGATTTTCTATATTTTATTTATTGTTTGTCCTCCCGTTTCGCTGTTTCTTCCTTCCTCTTTTTTTTTTCTCTCTCTCTTTCTCATTTGACCCCTCCCCTCCTGTCTCGACAGGATATAAAAAGGCACGGAACATGTGTAAATAGTATTATGCCTTGAAAAAGACAGGGTTCCTGTCGAAACGTCGGCACAATAAACAGTTGTTATGTGAAAGCGCATCTACTTTCATATTTATATATATATATATATATATATATATATATATATATATATATATATATATATATATATATATATGATACGTGTATGGAACTGTCGCCCCGACACAGCTGAATTGGCACCCAAGTGAAGAAGACGACAACGTGGTTGTAGTGGGTAGGAATGACGCAATGCTGAAAGTTTAGGGCAAATTCACCTTATAATCGGCCAATCCCCATCTTTGGGTACGAGCCATTTGCACAAGGAAAACAACAACAACAACAACGACTCTCGAGCTTCTCCCATTGGCCTGCATGACTGTGCGCTCTTTAAGCCGTTAGCAAGACCAGTTCTCGGTGAATAAATCTTCCCCGTAACATCTTTTGGTGGAAGGTGCGGGGTCTTCACACAACCCGGCTCTGGAACTCCGTAGTGGACGCCAGCTTTATCCAGCCGCGATGCCTGAAACTGGCACTCAGGCCTCGCCATCCGCGCCGGCTCCATCACCTGTGATTCCCCCCATCTTCTCTACCCTGGCATGTTTTCCGGGAATGGACAGCACGGACGTCGGAGAATGGCTCGCATTATTCGAGCGCGTCAGCAAGCACTACAGGTGGGACGAAACGCTTATGCTGGCAAATATTCTATTCTACCTACGGTGTACGGCACGCACCTGGTATGAGACGCATGAAGAAGAATTAACCAGCTGGGACACATGCAAGCAAAAGCTTCGTGATTTGTTCGGTCGATCCGTTGCTCGTCAGATGGCAGCCAGGCAGGAACCCGTGTCGCGTGTTCAATCATCGACGGAGTCGAACGTCACGTACATCCAAGACGTACTGGCACTGTGCCGGAAGACTGACAAAAACATGTATGAGGCGGACAAGATCAGGAACGTGTTGAAAGGCATTGCTAATGATGCTTTCAACATAATAATGTGCAAGAACTGCACCACTGTCGACTCCATCATATCTGAATGCCGACGATTTGAACAAGCTAAAAGCAGGCGAATCACCCACCACATCGCGAGACTGCCAAACACTGCTGCGACTTCGTCTTGCGAGGATTCTGCAGCGCCCCGTTCACTTGCGCCTCCTGCCAATATCGCAAGGATTGTTCACCAGGAGCTGGAAGCCATGACACCCGCTTCCTATCAGCCCCCTGCACAAGACAACTGGGCAACAGTCTCGCTTATTCAAGCCGTCGTACGCCAGGAGTTTGCTAACCGGGGCATCCAGGTTCCCCAGCCCGCCAGCCTTATGCCGCAGCCCATGAGCACTCCTGTCCACAACGCTGACCACCACTGTGCTCCACTTGTCGCTGCGGCAGCTTCGACTCCTCGGTTGCCATCACGCTACCGAAATCCATCTGAGTGGCGCACGCACGATGATCGACCCATCTGCTTTTCTTGCTCTCGAGTTGGCACATCTCCCGCCATTGCCGCAACAGGTGGTATTTCCGGCCAAGTTTTCGTAATGTCGACCGCCGTCAGGACCGTGGACACTATTCGCAACCCGGTTTCCCGGATGACCATATTCAGGACCCTTCAGCTCGCCGTTCATCTCCACGCTCCGAACCGTCCTACGCTGACGTCGTCGCCCAAAGAAACTGGTCTAGCCGCTCGCCGTCACCTCAGGGTCGGCCGTCACGCTCCCCCCAACGCCGCCGTTCTCCGTCACCAGCTTATTCTGGCCGTTCGTTCCTCGGGAAACTGACGAGTGCAACTCCTGGAGGTGGCGCTGCGTTGACGACTTGGAACGAAAACCCTGAACCGGCTACAAATTCAAGACGCAATTTACTTTGGGTGTTCGTTGATGGCCAAGTCGTTACTGCTCTAATCGACACTGGTGCCCAAGTATCTGTTATGAGTTCTACACTTCGATCTCGCCTGAAAAAAGTTCTCACACCAGCTATGTTCTCTACTGTTCGAGTTGCCAACGGAAGTCGAACATCGGTGCTTGGTATGTGCACTGCCCACGTTACTGTTGCTGGCCACCACAGTTTCGTTCTCTTCTCAGTCCTCGATGCTTGCCCAAAGGACGTAATCCTTGGAATTGACTTCTTAACCTCCCACTCCACCCTCATCGATTGTTCTACCGGTATCTTACGGCTCGAATTGCCTTTGTGCTCCGATTTCACTCCTCCAAGTCGCACTCGGCTACGATCCGTGGAGTCTCTACGGCTACCGCCCCAGGCTGCTATGTACGTTCCTCTGTCGCCCTTCCCGTCCGTTCCTGATGGAGGCTATCTGGTAGCTGCCCTCATTGATTTGACCATTACGCACCACATCGCACTACCACATACTATAGTGGTTGTTGCTAACAACACGGTGCTACTTCCAGTTCTGAACTTCTCTACGTCGAACCAAGTTCTTCCCCAAGGCATCACTTTAGCCTATCTTTCCACCCTTGATGAATGTTCGATTTGTTCTCTTACACCTGACACTAAGACCATGGCGAAACCTGTCATCATGTCGCAAAATTAGGCGTTCCTCGACAAAATGATATCCAGCGACCTCTTACCTTTCTAAGTTGCGGCGCTCCGGGGTGTTCTGTTTTCTTACCTGGATATCTTTGACGTCGACGACCGTCCCCTGGGCCGCACAAGAGCCGTAACCCACCGCATCGACACCGGCGACGCCAGTCCACTCCACAAACGCCCTTATCGCGTGTCACATGCTGAGCGCCAAGTTATACAGATGGAGGTCGAGAAAATGCTGAGTAAAGACGTCATTGAGCCTTCATCGAGTCCTTGGGCCTCCCCTGTGGTCTTAGTTAAAAAGAAGGACAACACCTGGCGCTTTTGTGTCGACTATCGCCACCTGAATCGAATCACCGAGAAGGACGTTTATCCTTTACCCCGAATCGATGATGCGCTCGTACGGCCTCCACGGCGCCAACTATTTCTCGACCCTTGACCTTCGATCCGGATACTGGCAAATTTCGGTCGACGACCGCGACCGCGAGAAGACAGCATTCATCACACCCGACGGCCTTTACCAATTCAAGGTCATGCCTTTTGGGTTGTGCAATGCCCCGGCTACTTTTGAACGTATGATGGACTCTTTTCTTCGCGTTTTCAAATGGTCAACCTGCCTTTGCTATCTGGATGATGTAATAGTTTTCTCGCCCTCTTTCGAAAGCCACCTGTCTCGTCTCTCGGCAATTCTCGACGTTTTTCGTTGCGCTGGTCTCCAACTGAATTCGTCGAAATGCTCATTTGGACGTCGGCAGATTAAACTACTCGGCCACCTTGTTGACGCCACTGGTGTTCAACCCGACCCTGACAAAGTCCGTGCAGTCCGAGAATTTCCGGTTCCGCGTTCCACACAAGAAGGTCTCAGTTTTATTGGGCTCTGCTCATACTTCCGCCGCTTTTTCCTTCAACTTCCCGGATATTGCTAGGCCCCTCACGGATCTCCTCAAAAAGAATGTGGCCTTTTCTTTGGGAAGGGACCAAGAACATTCCTTCGCGTCTCTAATTACCGCCCTCACATCACCACCTGTGTGTGCTCATTTTGATCCAACGGCTCGAACAGAGCTTCACACCGATGCAAGCAGCCATGGTATTGGTGCTATACTCGCTCAGATACAGAATGCCACCAACCGTGTGATAGCCTACGCTAGCCGCCTTTTGTCGCAAGCGGAACAAAATTATTCTATCACTGAGCGCGAATGCTTAGCCTTCGTTTGGGCTATTGCGAAATTCTGTCCGTACTTATACCGACGTCCGTTCGCAGTCATCACGGAGCATCATGCGCTTTGCTGGCTGTCGACGCTTAACGACCCTACAGGAAGACTCGGCCGATGGGCACTTCGAGAACAGGAGCACACGTTCTCGATTGTTTACAAATCTGGAAAGCTGCACAGCGATGCTGACTGCTTATCCCGGCACCCCGTTGATCCACCTAGCTCCACTGATTTGGAATCCGATGCCTGCGTTTTAGCCATCACTGACTTTTTGAACGTGGCTGACGAACAGCACCGAGATCCATCGCTTCTCACCATCATTGACCGCCTTCAATCGCGTTATGCTGACCCTTCTCCTAGCAGATACCTGTTTCAAGACAACGTTTTGTACCGCCGCAACTTACACCCCGACGGCGCGGAACTCTTACTCGTCGTACCGCATCACCTGCGAAAGGATGTTCTGTGACGATTCCACGATGCTCCAACTTCTGGACATCTAGGAGTTTCCAGAACTTACGACCGCATTCGACGACGAGTATTCTGGAAGGGTCTGTACCGCTCTGTTCGCCGTTACGTCGCATCTTGCGACCTTTGCCAGCGCCGAAAGAAGCCTTCGACTCGCCCTGCCGGTCTTCTTCAACCTATTGAAGTTCCAGTCGAGCCATTTTATCGAGTGGGGTTGGACTTGCTAGGTCCCTTTTCCTACTTCTACAACTGGAAATAAATGGATTGCAGTGGCCACAGACTATGCCACTCGGTATGCAATCACGCTAGCGCTACCAACCAGCTGCGCAACCGACGTTGCCGACTTCCTGCTGTACGACATTATTCTCCAGCATGGCACTCCGACTCACCTGCTCACAGGCCGTGGTCGCTACTTTCTATCTCGTGTGGTTGATGATCTACTCCGATCTTGTGCTACCCGTAACAACTTCACCACATCTTACCACCCTCAGTCTAACGGCCTTACGGAGCGCCTAAACCGCACATTAAAGGACATGCTTTCCATGCACGTATCTACCGACCACACTGATTGGGACATAGTTCTTCTGTTTGTAACCATCGCCTATAACTCGTTGCGTCATGAAACAGCGGGCTACTCCCCTTTTAATCTACTCTTCGGACGTCATCCCTTACTGCCCTTCGACACACTGCTTTTAACAGACCACCCATCCTCCACTTCATACGCTCAGGATGCGATCAACCGGGCCTTGACGGCACGCGCGGTAGCACGTGCTCGGTTATCGTCGTCGCAGACAGCACAGAAGTCTCTTTATGACCGTCGACATAGAGATGCCGTTTTTTCTGCGGGATCTCTTGTTCTCTTGTGGCTCCCATTCCGACGTGTTGGCCTCTGCGAGAAACTACTATCGCGATATGCTGGGCCCTACCGAGTCATTCGTCAGGTCACACCTGTGACCTACGAGATTGTTGCTACCACAAACTCATCAGCTGCTGCACGCAGAACGGAAGTAGTCCACGTTTCTCGTCTCAAGCCCTACAACGCCGACTCGCTTATTTAACAGGCACCGAGACGGTGCCTTACGGGCGGGGGTGATGATACGTGTATGGAACTGTCGCCCCGACACAGCTGAATCGGCACCCAAATGAAGAAGACGACAACGTGGTTGTAGTGGGTTGGACTCTTGAGCTTCTCCCATTGGCCTGCATGACTGTGCGCTCTTTAAGCCATTAGCAAGACCAGCTCTCGCTGAATAAATCTTCCCCGTAACAATATATATATATATATATATATATATATATATATATATATATATATATATATATATATATATATATATATTGAAAAAGGGTTTATTGACGACTGTTGCGACGGTGGTCCTACGAAGAAACACGATCGTGCAAGAGCAACGGTCAAGCAGATGCCGGCGATGATCAGCACGAGCCGAGCGAGCGAAGCCCAGCACCCAGTACCCAAGCGGCGGCGATGTTGCTTGCCAACGACGCTCTTTCTTTTTCACAATTTGCCCCCGCCGAAAAAGAGCCATCCTGGCGACCTAAGAGTCTGGAGGCAGAGGGCTATAATATGGCTTAAGGCGGGCGACGTGGACGATGTCACGTCCACGCCGGCGCATGTCGTCAGATGGGGAAAGTGGCTCGATGAGAAAATTCACCGGCGAGGTTTGCTCCAAAACGCGGTATGGGCCCTCGTACTTTGGAACGAGTTTTGAGGAAATGCCGGGGGTTTGGTAAGGAACAGCCAGCCATACAATTGATCCCGGGGAATAGCTGGGGCTTTGTGAAGAGTCGACGTTGTTTTCTTTCTGGCGCTGTTGTTCTCGAGACGTAAAGGTGCGTGCGAGTTCACGGCACTCTTCCGCATTTCGGGCAGCTTCGGACACAGATGGGCATTCGGATGCGTCAGGACGGTATGGAAGGAGAGTATCGATGGTGTGGGATGGTTCGCGTCCATAAAGAAGAAAGAAAGGTGAAAATCCAGTGGTAGACTGTGCCGCAGTGTTATATGCGAACGTAATGAATGGAAGAATGCGATCCCAGTTAGTACGATCGGATGTCACATACATGGCGAGCATATCGCCAAGGGTGCGGTTAAATCTTTCCGTGAGCCCGTTAGTCTGCGGGTGGTATGCCGTGGTCTTGCGATGAACAACATGGCATTCGGAAAGCAGAGACGTGACGACTTCTGATAGGAAGGCTCGACCTCGATCGCTTAGTAGTTCTCGAGGTGCACCATGTCGTAATATGAAGCGATGAAGGATGAAGGATGCTACGTCCCGCGCAGTGGCACTTGGAAGGGCGGCGGTCTCAGCGTAGCGTGTTAAATGGTCCACAGCGACTATAATCCACCAATTTTCATCTGATGTTGTCGGTAGAGGGCCATAGAGATCAATTCCGATCCGATCGAAAGGTTTGGCAGGGCACGGAAGCGGTTGAAGCGCACCGGACGAGTGGAAAGGCGGTGATTTGCGACGTTGACAGTCAGGACAGCCCATTACGAATTTTCGAACGAAATTATACATTCCGCGCCAGTAGAAGCGATGGCGAATGCGTTCGTAAGTTTTGAAAACTCCGGCATGACCACATTGGGGATCGTCGTGAAAGGAGGCGCAGATTTGTGATCGCAAGCTGCGCGGGACAACCAAGAGCCACTTACGACCTTCGGGGGCGTAGTTGCGTCGGTGTAGTAGCCGATCACGAATGGCGAAATGAGCAGCTTGACGTCGGAGAGATCGTGGTACCGCAGTGGTTGACGATCCAGAAAGACAGTTAAAAAGAGAAGCGATCCACGGGTCCTTGTGTTGTTCACTGGTAAAGGAGTCGAGGTCGAGAGATGCGATGGAGATACCAGTGGTTCCGCAGGCCGAGTCGGGAGGTAAAGGCGAACGCGACAGGGCGTCGGCGTCAGAATGCTTGCGTCCGCTGCGATAGATGACACGAATGTCGTACTCCTGGATTTGCAGTGCCCACCGTAGCTAGGCGGCCAGAAGGGTCTTTCAATGTGGCGAGCCAACAAAGTGCATGGTGGTCCGTTACCAGGTCGAATGGGCGACCGTACAAATAAGGGCGGAACTTGCGAAGCGCCCACACTAGCGCCAAGCACTCTTTTTCAGTGACGCTGTAATTGTCCTCAGCTTTAGTAAGTGTGCGACTCGCATAAGCGACGACGTATTCGGAGTAGCCCGGCTTGCGTTGGGCGAGGACGGCGCCTAGACCAACCCCACTAGCGTCTGTGTGAACTTCCGTTGCAGCTGTTGGGTCGAAATGCCGAAGAATTAGAGGAGATGTTAGCAGACTACGGAGCGTGGCAAACGCGACGTCGCAGTCAGAAGACCAGGATGAAAGGTCTGCATCACCGCGTAGGAGGTTGGTCAGTGGTGACATGATCGATGCAAAATTTCGCACGAAGCGCCGGAAGTACGAACATAGTCCGACAAAACTGCGTAATTCTTTCAGTGTAGTAGGTTTCGGGAACTCAGCGACTGCTCGCAGTTTTGCAGGGTCGGGTCGAACACCATGCTTGGAGACGATGTGCCCTAAGATGGACAACTCTCGCGCGGCGAAGCGGCACTTTTTAAGGTTCAGTTGGAGCCCAGCGTTGGTTAAACACGTCAGAACCAGTTGGAGCCGAAGCAGATGCGTAGGAAAATCGGGAGAGAAAACGACAATGTCGTCGAGGTAGCATAGACACACAGACCACTTCAGTCCACGCAGTGTGTTGTCCATGAGCCGTTCAAACGTGGCAGGAGCATTACAAAGACCAAATGGCATTACGTTAAATTCGTACAGGCCATCTGGTGTAATGAACACAGTTTTCTGGCGATCAGCTTCTGCCATAAAAACCTGCCAGTATCCAGATCGTAAGTCTAAGGAGGAGAAGAATTCGGCTCCTTGTAGGCTGTCAAGGGCGTCGTCTATGCGCGGTAATGGATAGACGTCTTTCCGCGTCACCTTGTTTAATCGCCGGTAGTCGACGCAAAATCGAATCGATCCATCTTTTTTTCGAACTAGAACGACAGGAGATGCCCAAGGACTGTGCGATGGTCGAATAACGCGACGGCGTAGCATCTCTTCGACCTGGTCGTTTATGACGTGACGTTCTGCAGCAGAGACACGGTACGGTCTTTGACGCAATGGCTGGTGGGAACCGGTGTCAATGTAGTGGTGCACTGCGGAAGTCCGACCCAATTGCGGCTGAGAAACGTCGAATGAATTCGCGAAGTGCTGGAGGAGATTAGGAAGCTCGGCGCGTTCATGGGCACTTAAGGTGTCGGCGATGGAACTCGAGAAGGTGTCACTCGATGAGCACTCCAGTGGGGAAAGGGCATGAAGTTCGGTCGAGGCGCTACTGCACGATTCGTCTGGCATGTTAAGGAATAAACAGGAATCGAGGTACTCCACTCGACCGAGACATTCGCCGGCAAGTAGCGTAAGCGGTGCAGAAAGGGGGTTGTGGACGAAAATATTGCTTCGGCCCGCAGTGACGTCGAGTGTAGCGAAAGGCAAGGAAACGGCTCTGCGGCTCATGAAAATGTCGGAAGGTGTAAACATTACTGTAGCATCGTTATAGTCATCGCAGCAAACCGTGACAACGGCAAGAGAGGCTGGCGGAATTTCAGTGTCCTCACGCACGACAAGTTTTGGCGACCGCTCAAGGGTTTCGTGCAAAGGTTCGTCACACAGGTGCGAAAATTGAACTTCAGCGCGTGCGCAGTCGATGATGGCATGATGATTTGACAGAAAGTCCCACCCGAGGATAACGTCATGCGAGCACATCGAAAGGACGATGAACTCGACAACGTACATAGAGCCTTGGATAAATATGCGGGCCGTACAGGTGCCAAGAGGTCGAACTTGTTGTGCGCTAGCTGTACGAAGCGATAGTCCAGAGAGCGGCGTGGTCACTTTGCGTAGAGAGCGGCAGAGCTGGGCGGCTATAACAGAAACGGCAGCACCTGTGTCGACGAGGGCAGAGGTAGAAACACCATCGACAGATATAGCGACGACGTTAGCTGGTGAAGTGCGAGGACTTGAGCATTTCGACGACGGCGCAGTTCTTGCCTCTGGAACTGCGGCGTTCAGTTTTCCCGGTTGGAGGAAGCGGGTCTAGGACGCATTGAGGACAGTGATCGCCATGCGAGGAGATGGGGAGCGGGGAGAGTGAGTTTGAGGCTGGTGTGACCGAGACTCAGGGAAGTTAGTGCATCCATACTGCGGTGAGGGATAGGGAGCAGGTATGTGCATGGGCTGTGGGTCATACGGTAACGGCCGAGTAGCGTCGTGGAGTGGTTGGAAGCGACGGCGACAATATCGTACCACGTGTCCGGGAGTACCGCAGGCGTAGCAGATCGGTCGATTGTCAGGAGTGCGCCAGGAATTGCTGACTCGTAGTACTCCACTCAGTCGCTCCCCACTCCGCCCCATTTTCGACACCCAAGGTGTCGAAAATGGGGCGGAGTGGGGAGCGACTGAAGACATGGGTGGCAAATGCTGCTGGCGGGGTCTGCTACGTACCACCTGGGCATACGTAAGCGGCGCGGCCACGGGCTGCATAGCCGGCGCATGGGCAACAGGCATGACCACAGGCTGCTGGTGGGCAGCGACGGGAACAGCCTGAGCTACCTCTTCGGCAATAACGTCGCGGAGTGGTGAGGGCAGACGAGAGGACGGCGGCTGCTGCGTGAAGGGAATCAACGACAGTTGCCGAGCTACTTCTTCACGCACAAAGTCTTTAATCTCTTGCAGGGTTGGTGAGTGGTCGGGAACAGAAGTGAGACTGGAGAGCGAGTCGGCGTGTGAGGAAAATGGCCGAGTCAGGGTGCGCTGCTTGCTCAACTCGTCGAAACTTTGACACAAAGTGACAAGTTCCGCAACGGTGTCAGGATTACGGGCCAGGAGCAGCTGATATGCACCGTCATTTATCCCTTTGAGGATGTGTTGAATCTTCTCCGACTCGGGCATGGTGGTGTTCACACGGTTGCAAAGACCAATAATGTCTTCGATGTAGCTGGTGAAACATTCCGTTGGCTTTTGTGCGCGAGTCCGCAAGCGTTGTTCGGCTCTGGACTTGCGGACTGCGGGTCGGCCAAAAACGTCAGCAAACAAGGTTTTAAAGATGGACCACGTCGTGATGTCGTTTTTGTGGTTGTTATACCGCATTTCGGCCACATCAGTGAGGTAAAAGATGACGTAAGTCAATTTGTCCGCGTCATCCCACTTGTTGTTTGCGCTCACCAGTTCATAGTTAGCGAACCAGTCTTCCACGTCGGTCTCATCAGCTCCGCTAAAGACCTTGGGCTCTCGCAAACGAAGAACGCCGGGGTTGCTGGGGGATGGAGTGGAAGAGCCAGGTTGCGCGTTGTTGGTAGCCATGATGGGAGGTAGCGTTTGGTTGCGCAGCTCCAGGTTCAGGCGACGGCGAATGGCAGCACCCAGGTTCAGGCGACGGGGAATGTCAGCACCTTCCACCAATTGAAAAAGGGTTTATTGACGACTGTTGCGACGGTGGTCCTACGAAGAAACACGATCGTGCAAGAGCAACGGTCAAGCAGATGCCGGCGATGATCAGCACGAGCCGAGCGAGCGAAGCCCAGCACCCAGTACCCAAGCGGTGGCGATGTTGCTTGCCAACGACGCTCTTTCTTTTTCACAATATATATATATATATATATATATATATATATATATATATATATATATATATATATATTATTCATTTATTTAGTACATACTGCAGACCACGTCGTGGTCCTTGTAGGACAGGCATACATAATTGTACACAGAACTAAAAACATACACATGTATATACATAGACAAATAAGCATAAATATATATGCATATACATACACATATACACACACATACACATATATATACACTAATATATAAATGCCTATACAAACATATTCAAAAGAACTTAACAAAATTATGATAGAATTCACATAAAAATGCACATATATTTTTCATATATATATATATATATATATATATATGAAAAAATAACCAGCCGTGAGCAATAACCAGCTGCTCACGGCTGGTTATTTTTTCACCCACTTTTCTGTCTTCTTATTTACATTCGATTGGTTCTAATAACTTCCCCTATATATTCCTTGGCATTACTGTCTGTTAGATCTCATTAACATTGTGTCACAATAGGGAAAAACGAACCCTTAGGTATACACTTTTTTCCCTTATTCATTAACGAGGGTCTCGTACTGGCAGACTTGGTGTCATTAGGTTGTATACGAGGGACTATTCATCAGCTGCCCACTTGTAATAAGTTCACGTACCACGTGACGCCACATATGCGCATAAAATAGTGTTTCACACTCGTCGCTTGGCTTATAAATGGCGCTGACTGAAACTCCTACTTCAAAATTCACATATAAACCCCAAAAAAGTGCATGGAGGGAAGGCCGCTGTGATAGTTCAGTGGTTAGAGCATCGAACGCGTTATCCGAAGGTCGTAGGTTCGTTTCCTGCTCACGGCTGGTTATTTTTTCACGCACTTTTCTGTCTTCTTATTTACATTCCATTGGTTCTAATATTTTCCCCTATACATTCCTTGGCATTACTGTCTGTTAGATCTCATTAATATTGTGTCAAAACACGGAAAAACGAGCCCTTAGGTATACACTTCTTTCCCTTATATATATATATATATATATATATATATATATATATATATATATATATATATATATATATATATATATATATATATATATATATATATATATATTGTGGGGATCTGAGGCGCACCCGCGGGCATTCCGCCACACGGCCACACCTTTTTGCTTTCCCGCTCTGCTAACACCACGTGGCGATAGATGGCGCCACGTGCGGGCACGGCACGCGGTACGCGCGCGCCGAAAGAGCACTCTCTTCTCCGTGGACGGCGCCGGGTAAGCACGTGTTTTCCTTCGTCCGCGTCCCTTTTGGGAATCGCCGGACTGTAACCTGCCCGGGGTGGCCTTGGGCACCTCGGCAGGCGTGTTTACTTGAGTGCTAGCTTCGGTAGCGTACGCTAAGCCCACAGCGGTGCCTAGTGCTTGAAGTGGTCATACCACAACGAGCCGCACTTGCCGTAGGCCTACGCGTACGAGATTTGCCGTAACACTCGTGACCAGGCCCATTGGCCATCGTGAGAGTGCGCAGCATAGCCGCGAGGGACCTTTTTCCGACCGGCGTGTCAAAGTTCGCCATTGCCAGCTGCGACGTGCTCGCGGTTTTTCCCTTATTGTGAACGTCCGCATGCGGGTGCCTTTGCTACCCGCGTCCCGGGAGCGGACGTTGTACTGTTGTTCGGGGTGCCGCCAGAGGCAATAAAGTGTTGTGTACTTTTACATTAGAACACTGTCTGTTTGCCGCGCCGCGCTAAACGTCTTATTAGTTGAGCGCGCGCGGAGCGGTGCGCTACACGCGAGTAAACGGAGTAGCGGCCCTGTGGCTCGCTAAGCGTGTACCCGCGGTGATCGTCCGCTATGGTGAGTAGCGAAGTCACCATAATATATATATATATATATATATATATATATATATATATATTGTTTTATGTTCTTGTGTTCATCTCTTAGAGATTCTCTATTTATTTTGAGCTTTATTGTGGCCAATGCTTTCCTAAAGATGCAGCAGGTCGTATGTGTGTATCCATTTTGTTGTGTATGGCTCAGTGCCGTGGGTGAACCAGCGAGTGACCGAGCCACCTGAGTTTGAACTCAGACCATGTGTGTGATGCGAAGTGGAATTTTTAAAATTTTCCCCTTTTCTCGGGTCGTTTCTTCCGGCGTCCATTTCATCTCCCCCTCGTGACAATACACAGAGAGCCCGCCCACTTCCAGCAGCACCCCGTCTCCCCTCCCCCTTTTTTTTTACTTTTGGTCAGTATCTATCTTTTCGAGAATTTTCGCATTTTTGAAAAAGTTTTTCTGCTTGTCATAGCAATTGTTTGTTTAAAGCTTGATGTTTCACCATGACGTACAACACTTCAACAAGGCTACTTCGTTCCAAACATCCTTCTCTCTGGGTTGTTGCAAAGAGACATTTTTTCCCTTTCTTCTCTGGAGCTGTAGAGCACAGGCATTTTGTCAAAATTCCCTGCAGCAACGCAGTGACATTAACGTCCATGAGCATTCCTTTCCTGATTTCTAGTTTTTCATTCTTTGTACGCTCAGAATTTAGCTTTCACGAAATATATAGTTATGTTTGGGGCACGCGAAGGATGGCCAGTCGGTAGACGGCGCCCGACAAAAAGTAGTTAATGAAAAGAGGCTAACCAGGCGCAGACTAAGCCGTTCTGCTCGGAGCGCGTCTTAGTCGTCAAACCCCGTGAGCCTTTGTTCACCGCACCCTGTGCTAGGGAATCACCCGCACGGCGGTAGCGCTCTCACGCTGAGCCAGACTAGACAGTTATAGTTTAGCGTTAGCCTGATTGCGTAGGTTAAGGGAATGACGTTACCATGCAGCAAACGTTGGTTGTGGGCAGTGTCTTATAGTTTAGTGGAATAGTGTTTAGTGGTTTACGTGTCCCAGCTGGGATGGTGGCGCCACCTACTATATGATTAATAAGTTAAACAGTAAAAATGAAAAAAAAATTAACGAGAATGTTTGCCTGTGCCACCGCGCGAAGCATTGTTAGAAGTTTATTTTAGTGTCAATAAAATCAAATAAATATGAACCACGCACCAAACGCGAAAACATCTATGTTGCCGATTTGTTTACATCAATCTTGTGGTTAGGCCTAAATGCGTTCGAAATGAAAAGCTATCTCAGAAACTACGCCAACTTATTCGTAATATTCGGTCATCGAAGCTAGCTGAGAGCAGACGAAGCCACTTTGAACACTCGTTTGCTGCGAACAAGGTGAATCTTTCAACAACTACGCCAAAATCACTTCGTAGCGGGCGTCCGAGAGCACGACCATGTTTAGGTACACTACGTACACCTACGCTACCACGGTAACATAAAATCTGAAAAAATAGCGCGCGTACGGGAAGCGGTACGGGTGACGTACGTATCTGCGCATGCGCACTTTGATTCCGGTATCACGATACACCCGGTCAGAGCAGCTGCCGTACTAGTCTAACGCAACGGCACCAATGTACTTGGTTCACAGAAATAGTGGTGTCGGTGTAGTCAGTTGCGAGTGAAGCAGCATCTCGCCCCTGATAGAAAAATTGAGAAACACGAAAAATAGAATAGGCAACAAAAAGCTTCCGTCACACGCATAAACAAACGAACCCAGGCTTCCTGCGTGGCAAGCAGGTATTCTACCACAAAGCCAAGCTATTTCATCGAACTACTTTTGAAAAAAGAAAACAGTATATAAATGGCAGCGTGGTAGCGTGGACTACAAGAATTTGACCAGGAGAAGACGATGACGCACCAAGCACAAGATACTTGCAGCTGTTCTTGTTAAATTTTCTTTTTATATCAACCACCGGGTTAATAGCTAATCCATCTTGTGAGTATGAGCCAATTGTAAAGGGTCAAGCATTCAAGCAAGGAAGTCCCGTCTGCATAAATGGCTTCCAACGAAATATATAGTTTGTGGTCTAACAACACCGACATTGCTGCCTGTTTCCAGATGGAGTGGAGGGAGCCTCCTTAATGCCTGCAAAATTGGCTAGCATAAGCGTAGACTCGCAACAGGTGCCAAAACTAATTTCTGCAACGAGGGGGTGCTTTCAAGGGCCGTGTTTTGTAAAGTTCTTAGACTTGTTTAATCATCATCAGCTGGTAATGCATCAACAAAGATGATGCTAATGCATCACCTGCATAAGTTCAGGTGTTGCCTTTCAGTCGAGTAGTGACCCCTTCACTATTCAACCAAATGAAGAATTATGGCGTACATTTAACTGTACTTGCAGCAGACATTCCTGGAAAATTTGAAACGCCAATTTTACAGGCAAAGTCGTTCGTTTTCTCACGGCATGGTTGAGACATGCACGTAGCAGTTGAGAAGGCCATAGGAGCACATTACACCGCGTCTTCGTCCGTTTTCCTCCGAATAAATAAAACTTTGAGTCAATGAAAGAAATTTCACGTGGTCTGCAGCATTATGTCTTATCGACATTTATATTTTTTAACTTTAAAATTTTAGGCATTAAAATTCAGGGTTTTCTCACAATCCGCCTTTCCATAATTCAGTCTCTCAATTTTCGACTTTTTATGGGCGTTAAAAACAGAGAAATTGAAAATGACGAATTATTGGAATGCTAAAACTTGACACACAGAAAATATAAAAAGCCGAATGGAGAAAAAACTGAAATTTGAAATGCCGAAAAAGCAAAATGGCGAAACCAAGAAATGCCGAAACGACAAAATGCCTCCATAACCTAGCTATAGTCGAACATAAAGTATTTCGCTAGAATAAAAGTTCCGTCGGCTTTGCCCAATGTTTGTACGCTTTGCACCTTTTTTCCAACAACGATGTTCTCTTTGCATGTGGCTCCCCGCCGCGGTGGTCTAGTGGCTAAGGTACTAGGCTGCTGACTCGCAGGTCGTGGGTTCGATTCCCAGCTGCGGTGGCTGCATTTCCGATGGAGGCGGAAAAGTTAGAGGCCCGTGTACTCAGATTTGGGTGCACGTTAAAGAACCCCAGGTGGTCAAAATTTCTGGAGCTCTCCACTATGGCGTCTCTCATAATCAAATGATGGTTCTGGGACGTTAAACCCCACAAATCAATCAATCAATCTTTGCATGTGATTCAAGCCCTCAAAAAAGAAAAAAATGCATAACTCCATATGTCATGGAAAAGATGAGCGATTCCTTTCATAGACGTACACGTAACTGAAACTGCAATGTTGGGCACCACATGACACGTGGAATATTTGTGACGTCACGTGTTTATGCTATCATTATGTTTTAAATTTTTTGTTATTGACGTAACTAATTAAAGGGAGTGTTTGGGCGAGCTGGCGTTTCGTCATCAACAAAACTTAGACATTGCGAGAGTGAGCACGAAGGACAGCGCTTGCCTATGTCATCTCTTTTTTTGTGCATTCACGTTGATTTCAGTTCTGTTGAAATTTTCTTTAAATGGCAGACGGAGGCCAACGAAATTTTCGCCGCATCGTCATCATATCGACGCAGGTTCAACACGCTGTGATTATGCTGCCTTTATGTCAAAGGTGCCATGTTGATGAACGAGTATGTTAGGAAGCTATGATCATGACGTCACGTGCATGAAATCTATATTTAATTTCATACAAACATGCTGTGTTAAAATTTGATACGCCGATATCGTACTGGTTGCCTATAGGAAGGCTGCGATGTAATTTTCACGTTACCCTTGGCTTAACAAAACTTTTTGTTTGGCTAGTTGATTCATGTTTACTGAAATGCAAATAAAAAAAAGATGCGTACCATCGAGGAAAAACAAATAAGGAAAGAACATTAATGGCGTAACCCACAACTAACTTTATTTTCAGAACATCAGCGGCATATATAACCGCAGCAACTGTCCGCGCGCTTAGCACCTCACATGCTCCTCAGGAAACGTGATCAGATTTACAAAAAAAAAAACAAATACTGATGGAAAAGCCGCTATACAAAACAAAACCTGAAAAAATGAATTCCCTACGTTGCAGAGCAACAAACGTCACTAACACGCATATCTCTCTTCTTTTTAATGTAGGGTACTTTCGTGATTTCACCCACTGAGACATCAGTATTCTTTCCAAGAATGGGTGACTGGAAAACCCTGGCTCACACTTGCAAGAACCACAGTGCGCATGCAAATGGGCCGAAAGTTTATCTTCAACAGAAAGTTCACGCGCCCTAATTCTGTCGTTTATGCACTGGCCTGTTTGGCCAATAAAACCCACACCGCATCTAAGCGGAATTTCGTACAGTTCGCCAACCATGCAGGCGGCATACCACCTCGCGAGCCTCTTCCGAAATGGCGGGGGGGGGGGGGGGCTACAGTAAACTCTTAGTTTTTGCTCTGTGGGTGGTCGTCGTAGTCTCTAGTTGCTTCCTCGACGTTGTTTTGGAATGACGATAGTTATAGCGCGAGAACAAAACGACGACACAGAGACAAGAAGGACACGAAAGACACGAGTATCCTTCTTGTCTCTGTGTTGTCGTTTTGTTGTCGCGCTATAACTATCGTCATGCCATACCAACTAGCCCAAGCTGCCACACTTCTAAGGTATTTTGGAGTCCTGATGGGCCAGAAAAGCATGAATCACTTTTTTTTGGAATTTATGGCTTAACCTTCCAAAGAAAGGTCGGTAATCACTTCGGCATGGCATTTTTCTCTCGTCTCACGCCTCCAATAGCGTCTATAATGTACTTCCTTGTAATAATAAAAATAATAATATTAACAACAACAATAATAATAATAATAATAATAATAATAATTCTGGGGTTCTTCAGCATGAACCAAAATTGAGCTACACGAACCTCAAATACTTTCTCCTTCATCGAAAATGCAGCAGCCGTAGCCAAAGTGTGGTCTCGCGACCTTCGGGTTAGCAATTGAGTGCCATAATCTTTAGACCACCACGGCATGACAGAACCTACTTTCTTGTCAAACAAATAAACATAACAGTCCCTGCCAATCGGTTCAGCTTTTACCTTCTGGGAGCACACTACACTGCGTCTTCATCCATTTTTTTCGGAATCAATCAAAGTTCACGTGGTTCTCAAGATGGTCCAAGTATAGTTCCCGGTGTTTTATCGTCTCGGTATAATTCTCATTCGGCATTTAAATTTTCGGCGTTTCAATGTTAATGCATTTGTGTAATTCGGCTTCCCAATTTTCCGCCTTAAATACATGCAAATAAACATTACACAGAAATTTTATGCCTGCCTGTGGGGAAGCGTCATGTCTCACTGAATCTCGCAGCTTTCCGGGCGTAAAGCGTTTGGTCTTCTCGTCACACCAGGGCATGTGTAAACTTTTTATAATTTTTTAAAGACAAGCCCTTAGATCTTAGGTGGCCAACAACCATGCGCTAATTTTTGCTCAGAAAATGCGATATTATAGGTGCCGACACACCACAAGCTATTTTTATTACACATTTTCGGCACGAGCAACAAAGACTCGCATTTAAAGCAAGTGCTTCAACGCTCCGCATGTGCACCGGGCGTGCCTTGCGAATACAAAAGTTGCAAGTGACGTCACAGATTGGTTTGCTGTGCTAGGTACCTGAGGGTGGTGGCCACCATGACCTTTTATCGCACTTGAGAGCGCTAGTGCAAGGGACTAAAGCCCCTCCAGTATGTCTGATTGATTGATACGTGGAGTTTAACGTCCCAAGACCACTATATGATTATGAGAGACGCCGTAGTGGAGGTCTTTGGAAATTTCTACCACCTGGGGTTCTTTAACGTGCACCCAAATCTGAGTACACGGGCCTACAACATTTCCGCCTCCATCGAAAATACAGCCACCGCAGTCGGAATTCGATCCCGCGACCTGCGGATCAGCAGCCGAGTACCTTAGCCACTAAACAACCGCAGTGGGGCTCTCCGGTACGTCTACAGCCTTTTTTTCAAGTAGCGTAACCATTGTTCCACCACCGCCGCCTTGTTCCGGAGCTTCCGAAATGAAGTTATTAAGGAACTTCTTTCCGCTCTTTCTTTCCCCTTTGTTTCTAAACACGCGAGAAAGTAAATATTATTTTCTTTGTTTCACAAGTGTTGTCTGGAGCTTCCTCTCAAGCTCGCAAGGAATGCCACCTCGAGGCGGCGCATGGGGCTGCATGACGGGGTCAACGGCCGAGCGGTGGGACGGCATGCATGTGGAGGAGTGGGCACATGAAGAGGTGTGAGCTTTTTTGAGGGCTAGCCGAGAGGTGGTTCCTGAATCGGAAAAGCAGCAGAAACATCAAGGCGGCACCGCCACTTCCACTGGTCGGAGGACAGGTGTAAAGGGAGTGGGGAAGAATGAGTTGGCCCTACTTAAACTAGCCAGCGGAAGAGCTGTCAGTGAGACAAGGGACGCAATGATTTGTCCACGAAGTAGTCTTTGAAGGAAAAGAGGAAGAGAAAAGCACGTCATCGTTACTGTCTCTCTCTGAAGCAGGTCACCTCAACAATGACGCGCAGGGGATGGGTAGCGTGGTGAGAAAGGAGCAGGAATGAGGGAGAGAAGGGAAGGAGAAAGCAGTACTAGAGAAATGTCAGTGGTGTCTGCTCTGTCCGCGCACGTACCACGCGCCATCCCGGAACTGGGACCTTTCGCATCTTTTTTTTTGCTTTCTCCACTTCCTTGCGCGCCAACTGCGCCAAAGGGCACACAAAGAACTAGTGGGGATGGTGGCAGTAGTGGTTAGAAGAAAGCGCCTAATTTTTTCAGCATGCTTGGGAGCACGGCACAGCGCATCGGCACTAATATGATGCCACCTTTTCTTGCTCCGCGCGGTCGAGCAAAGGTTTATGCAGCATCTCAACTAGCTGGTATCTGAAGATGGTGACAATAGTGACGCCAATGCAAGGTATTTTGATAAAAATACTGACTTTTGACTCTCAGTTACGGCTGATAGTCAATGGCAAGAACAGGAACCCCAGAGTGACAAATATTGAAGCGCCGGCGACGAACCTCATTGGGTCAAGCTCGTTTTCCATCTTACCAGCCACTTATGCAAAGAACTTGGTAGACGCCACAAACGTCAAATTTGTGTGGTGTGTTCAGCGTACAGAAGCGTCGTTCTAGAATTGATTTAAAATATGTTCTAGAATGTAATAACAATTGATGTTTAATATAATATGCATAAAAAGACATTAAACTCAAATATTAGCGTTACAAATAAGAAATTTTGCGCAGGAAGTGTATGCACAACAAAGAGCAAGTAACATTGTTTGAAACTTGTAAAGCGCAGAAATATATTTTTGAGAAATGTCTAATTATGCAATTTTTATGATAGTTAAAAGGTTGTAGTTTATACTAATTTGATAAGAAATATCAACTTTGCTTCCAGAAGAAGTTTTGCTTCTTTGTCTTTCCGATGTCAACTACGTTGTTGGTTATTAGACTCCTGAGCACAGGCTGAAGCTTGAGCACCTTCACAAGAATGCTCGCAAGCTTTCGTGGTAATTACACAGGTTGAAAAAAAATTACGCAGATATCATTTTCGTGCGTATGCCATTAAAGCGTGTCTTTACTTCCACAAAGTTTGTGCATATAGTACAAGCACCCCCCTTAAAAAAAGGTAATTAAAAAGGCACCAATGCAGGCCTTCGTGATTGCCTGCACTGGCACCTGGTGCACAATACCAGCGCGATTTCA
This sequence comes from Rhipicephalus annulatus, assembly GCA_013436015.1. Classification (NCBI taxonomy): domain Eukaryota; kingdom Metazoa; phylum Arthropoda; class Arachnida; order Ixodida; family Ixodidae; genus Rhipicephalus; species Rhipicephalus annulatus. Next base: position 58,059 of record WOVY01009724.1, on the reverse strand, counting down.
AGTAGATGTGCTGTTATGAACAGGAAAAAAAACAGTTCCACTGAATTTCTTGAGTTTCATTATGCTTTCTTTTGAACAGCTGACGAACAATGCTAAGTTTTGGTACATTTGTGCAAGTAATTTTTGTTAAATGAGAATCGCGGGTATAATCCGAGTTAAGTTTAAAGCTTTATGTGAAATACGGATTTGAGATTTTAAAATTTGTTATTTGAGATCCTGCCGCAAAGACACATTTTAAGACTTACAACCGCAGAATAATGGCCGAGGTAACACTCTATTACCTTTTTGGTAATTGTAACGGCAACGCGCTACCTTTTTTACTCAGCTGGTGTAATGTGAAGCAGCCTGCAAGGAGTAAGCTATGTTTACATAACACGCATGTCACAATTTACATGTGTAGACATGTAATTTAGTTTGTCTTACCGTCATATTGCGCAATATCAATTAGGCTGTACAAGCTAGTGACATGAGTGTTTGCGCATCATGAGCAGGGCACGTAAATCATGTTGTAAATGTCATGGATTTCATGATTGTCATCAAAACTCCTACAATAATCATAATGCAGTGACGTGACCAAATTCCGAATCGGGAACATGTAAAGCTAGCCAAACGGCCACATACGATGGCATATTGTCATGCTACATGACATGCATGTCACGATTTTCACATTACTATCTGTCATTTATGTTAGCCATACACAAATGTCTCATATCGATTTTCGTATATATCAAGTTAACGAAACGGCCACTATAGCACCATGGCATATAAACAATGTTGTTCATGAGAAGTAAGACATGATTTTAATAAGAACTGTCATTTATGATCGTCATACAGTCGTGTTTGCCACACCACTTTTGGTATAAACCTCATGAACGAAATGGTCCGTAGAGCACAAAGTCGTAAGCAGAAGATAGAAAGACAGATACGCCCAGAGTTACCGAAGTTCCTTATTGAATGCTTCACATGTAAGCGCATGGTACTGGCAAGATTGGAATGGCGGCTGGAGAATATTGACGGCTTACCAGATTTTGTAAATGGCTTCCGTAGAGGTCGATCATCTATAGACGGTGTTGTAGACCTAGTTTCTTCTGTTGAAAAGGAAAGACAACGTCGTAGATTGGTAGGGGTCATTTTCTTAGATATAAAGGGCGCGTACGATAGCGTCCACCATGAGGCCATTCTTGACGCACTCGAAGATATCGGCATAGGTGGCCGACTACACGCATGGATAGTGAGCTATCTCAGAGGACGTATCATTTTTATGTGGACCTCTGATGGTGACATGGCCAGGCACCTCGTAAGCCGTGAAGTTCCGCAAGGTGCCGTCCTGAGCCCCACGCTTTTTAACATAGCCCTTATTGGCCTTGAAGCTGAGCTTCCCGACGTTGTCAGAATCAGTGCGTATGCGGACGACATATGCATATGGGCATCTGGGGCAACGCGACCACAACTGCGAGCATGAATACAAGGCACATCAGTAACATCTAAGTACTTGCGCCCTCAGGACCTGGAACTTTCAATAGTAAAATGTGCTGCATTGGAATTTACGAAGAAATCAATATCGCGGTACCTAATCTTCGCTCACGGAGTAGTGATTCGCGCGGTGAAGCACCACCGCTATTTAGGGGTCGTCATTAATCACAACCTGTCCTGGTCAAAGCATGTGACTGCGCTTCGGAACAAACTAATCAGTTTTGTGTATGTTCTTCGTGTTTATATCAGGACTTAGGTGGGGTCCTTCAGAGAAAACTCTTCTGCAGTTATACAAGGCATTGTTTGTGGGATATATACGGTACTGCTCACCTGTACTTTCCAACATGCGGGCAGCGTGCCTTCGTACTTTAGAGAGCCTTCAGGCACGAGGACTGAGAAGATGCCTTGGCCTGCCACGGTGCATGCCTACCACTGGCACCATAGAGGAGTCCTGCACATACCCTATACAGGTTTACACGTCCTGTGAGCCTCTTCGAGTGCACCATTGTTTGCTGACCCGACATGCACAGCACCTGTTGTCTTCGCTACAAGTGGACCAACCAGGCGGTACCTATTCGCGATGCCTCGATACGCATAGACACATGATCTATTCAGGCTTTGCACCTGCCATAATCCCTACAAAGCCTCCATGGACATTTACTAAACCGCTGGTGTGCCTTCACATACGTGGAATTTCGTATAAGTCGCGTGTTTCTTATATTGCCCTCAAGCATCTCACCTTGGCACATTTGGATGACCGATACAGCGACTCTGTGCGCATTTACACCGATGGATCCGTAACTTCATCCGCCTCAGCTGTAGTCTTCGTGATCCCTCAACTCGGTATTTCCCGACAGTACAAATTAGGTCACAGGTTATATTCGAGAGCTACAGAACTTGTTGCTATACAGGAGTGAGTGAGTAAAAACTTTATTGAACGTGTCCGGCGTCATTGAGCGGGGTGGGGCTACAAGCACCCCGGCCTAGGTGACGGCCTCGAGTCCTTGGACCCGGGCGGCATCCTGGGCTTGCTGGACGGCCCACAGTTGATCGGCAAGGTCGTGGCTGAGCAGAGCCGCCTCCCATCGCGCCTCGCGGTTCGAGACTGCCATGTCTACCGGGTTCGTAGGAGACTGCTGCGCGTTACCGGTACACTTCCACAGCATGTGCTGCAGCGTCGCTCTGGCTCCGCACGCCTTACACGCGTCGGACGTGAAAATGCCTGGGTAGCAGAGGCGAAGGATCACCGGATTCGGGTACGTGTGTGTCTGTAGTTGTCTCCAGACAACCTGCTGTTTCTTGTTTAGTTTGGCGTGGGTGGTGGATATTTGCATCTGTTCAGTCTGTAGTGTTGCGTCATGTCTCTGAAAGTGGTCATGCGATCCGCCCACGTCCATTCGCGCATCGCTGTCGAAGTGTGCGAGACATCGGGACTGTCGGCAGGCGTCGCAGCTCGGCGTGTAAGTCCTCGAGCCGCGGCGTGGGCAGTCGCGTTGCCCGCAAGCGGAAGGTCCGTGTGGGCGGGGGTCCATACGAGGAAACTGTCGTTTTTGCGGCAGATGTTGCGTTCGTGAATTTGGAGAATGCGGGCCGCTTCGTGGGAGATCCGGCCGCTGGCGTAGTTGCGTATCGCCACTGCGAGTCGCCTAATATCACCTCGGCGTCTGTCACAGAACGAGCGCTAAAAATGGGCGCGCCACCAAATTCTTGCGATAACGGGCGGGAGAAACGCCACGAGGTCAAAAGAAAAAAAAACGAACATCCAAGGCTCCCCGGGCGCGCGCTCTCCCCTCGGAAGCGTGGCTTCGCCGACGAACCTCCTCACCCCACATCGGCGGCCCAGCAAGCCCGCGATATTTCTAGAACAAAGGAGGCGTGGCCACGCCGAGTTGAGTCATCCGACGCGGAGGGCAGTCGAACCGTCTCACCTCTCCCCAGCCTTCGCTGCGTATCGCGCCGACGAAATGACGAGAACCTTCTGGAATCTCCCGCGGAAGGTATTTAATCGAGCGGCCGAGACGAGAGAGCAGAAGAAGCCGAAAGTTAGCGCCAGAGTGCGTAGGGATTCCGCCGTGGAGTCGGCGAAGGTTTTGTCCGTAGGGACGAAGCAGGAGATGAAGAGGATTTCCACCTGAAGGGTGAAGGCTCGAGCTACAGGCAAGAGCGTGTGTTACCGCTATCGAGCGAAGACGCGTGGTAACAGCTGCGTGTGGGAAGCCGACGTGTTTCCGGCGAAGAAGTTCGAAGCTTGGAGAGTGGCCATTTGAAGACGCCAGGTTTCCTGGAAGAGAAACTTCAGGGGGCAGCGGAATGACAACAACGCTGGACTTTGAGTGAGTGATTCTCGGAAGAGTATCAATCAGACTTTTGTTCCAAGGACTTTGGACTGAATAGGTTTTCCATCTGTTTAGTCTTTGAGTGTCTTGGTTGTTTAATGCATGCGACTGCATTGTAGTGTGTATTGTTGTCTGTGTCCGTTGTTTCGAGTATGGCTGATTGTACTGTGTAGTACGTTGTTTGATTGGTGACATATTGTCCGCATCTATTGTGGAGTGAGCATGTTTGTGTATTGTTTTTCGATCTGCCATTATTGAGAATATAATTGTGTTTTGTTTTTCAACTCTCGGCTCTGACTTGTTTTTTGGGCCACAGCCGGCGTCCGCTGGCGCGCCAAAAAGGACCACTTCTAAATTGTCCACGCTTTCGTGTAGTGGTTCGGGGGGCCGATATTTCGGCCCTTGGAATTAGCCCGGCGATCGCCTCCCTAATAAACGGGACATGTGTGACAATTAAACTGGCGTCCGCGACAGGACCTTTTGGTGCAGTGTGTCCAAAGTAGTGAGAAAGAGCCTCGAGTTGTTGATACTGCTATCGAACCGATTTTGTGTGTTGTTTAGTGTTCTCGGTAACGAGTGCAGGGGAGTGTTCCGATAGACTGATTTAGGCAGATACTTTTTGCACGCGGCAATGTTTTATTTGCGAGTTGCGAGACACAATGGATCTCGAAAAATTAGTCGCTCTTGGTGAGAAGATAGGTCTTTCTGGCGCCGAATTACGGAAGTGGGTCACCCAGAAGGAAAAAGAAGAAAAAGAGAGAGCCAAGGAAGAAAAAGCAGCTGAGTTGAAACGAGAGAGGTTGGCAGCTGAAAGGGCAAAGGAAGAAAGAGAGCAACAATTGAAGTAGGAATTGGAGAGAGAAAAGTCGGCAGCTGAATGGGCGAGAGAAGAAAGAGAGGCAAGGGAGCGACAGCTGAAAGAAGAAAGAGAGCTACAATTGAAGTTGGAGCTGGAGAAAGAAAGACTGGCAGCTGAGAGGGCGAAAGAAGAAAGAGAGGAAAGGGAACGGCAGCGACAGCATGAGATGGAACTCGCGCGGCTCCGTTTGCAACAGCGAAGTGAAACTCCCGTCCAAGCTAGAGTTGAAAGCAGCGAACGGGAGGACCACGGCTTCCGCTTGAACCCAAGCAAGCTGCTCGTAGCGTTTGATGAAAGGAAGGACGACCTTGACGCGTACCTTCACCGATTTGAGACGATTGCGAGGAGCCAGAATTGGCCGGAACATCAATGGGCAACTGCTTTGAGTACTTGCTTGAGTGGTGAAGCGCTCAGTGTGTACGGTAGGCTGACGCCGACCGATGCATCCAACTATGCAAAGGTGAAAGCTGCTTTGCTGAAGCAATTTAGATTTACTGTAGAAGGATTCCTGGACAGATTTCGGACAGGAAAGCCAGCTGATGGTGAGACGGCTACGCAGTATGCCGCCCGACTTAGCCATTATTTCGACAGGTGTATTGAACTTTCAGGGACTGCACAGGAGTACGATGAGCTTAGAGAGCTCCTAATTAGAGAACAATTTCTTACTAGTTGCCACCCGAGCCTGTCGCTGTACTTGAAAGAGAGGAAGGCTGAGTCCCTTGAAGGAATGCTTGAATTGGCTGATCAATTTTTGAAAGCGCAAGGTGGAACTAATTTGGCCAAGATAAAGAAGGAGTGTCCCGATGATTCGAAGAAATTGACTCCCGAAGAAAAGAAGCGTGCACCAGAGAGCATTCCGCGATGTTTTCTGTGCAACCGAGTGGGTCATCGCGCGAAAAACTGTCGAACGATCTTTACGAGCCCTACGGCAGTAAAATGTTTCAAGTCTGGTCAGACTGGGCACAAAGCAGACGCTGTTCGGAACGGAGTGAGTCAAACTCACCAGGTAACCTGTGTGCAAGTGGCACCGAAGTCTGATAATAATGCCGTCACCGATGAATTCGTAGAGTTGAAAAATGGGGAGAAAATTCCTATTGTGGGTGCTGTAATGTCAAAACAGCCAACCGGTGTTACGAGAGGAATGCCAACGCTGCCTGGATAAGTTGCGGACAAAAAGATTACGGTGTTAAGAGATACCAGTAGCTCCACTGTTATCGTGCGGAGAGATTTCGTACGGGAAAGTGAGTTAACAGGCAAAACAAAACCGGTTTGCTTAATTGACCGTACAGTTCAGATGCTTCCCGAAGCAGAAATTGAGGTTGAAAACCCCGTACTTCAGCGGGAAGGTTACTGCTCTATGCATGACGACCCCCCTGTACGACCTTGTCATCGGAAACATCGCCGGGGCGCGAGGACCGAATGATCCGGAAGGTTTGGGAGAAGACCCTAAGATAGAGCCCTCGCCAACCCAGCGACCGCGAGATACTGTGGAGGAGCATCCCGTGACGGATCTCACTAGAGCCCGAGGCGAAGCCGCGGCGCAAGAGACAGCGAAGGAGAAGACGATCGTGTCGAATAAGTTCACGTGCTGGGCAGCTGGACGTACGTCGGCACGACCCCAACCGACCGACAGTGTAATTGTGACGGAGTTGGCCAGCCAAGCCGAAGGCCATGACATGAACGAGCTGGTACATAAACAGATAGGACCCGTTGAATGTTATGACCCGTTAACGGTGTCGGAAGTGACAACGATGGCTGAGACGCCGCCTCAGATGTCGTCGTTGGAAAAGGCTCGCCGAAAAAGAACGAGGAAAAACAAGAAGAAATCTCGCGAGCACCGCAAGAAAGGACGCAAGCACAGCTCGAAATTCACAGGATAAGTGCTGAAGTCGAATAGAATGTGTTTGGCAGTGCTGAGTGCCATACGTTGTGTTAATGTTGTTTTATCCTGTGTCACAAGTGTCGAAATGTCTGTGCTGTGGTGTGATGTATAGTGTTGTATAATTGTTGTAATGAGAGAACTTTGTACGATTGTATTGTTTGAAATGAGTGATGAAGTGTTGTAGTCCTGTACCTGTGGCTATATTTCATGTGTTGTGAAATTAAACTACAATGTAAGATTGTATTGAGCGATCTATTGCGAATGTGAAGTGTCGTGAGCGACGATTTGTGTTACAGTCTTTCAGAGTGTGTGGTGACGGTTCACGCTCGTTTGTGTGGTTTCGAATATTATGAGATAATATTCTTAAAGTGGGGGGCAGTGTCACAGAACGAGCGCTAAAAATGGGCGTGCCGCCAAATTCTTGCGATAACGGGCGGAAAAAACGCCGCGAGGTCAAAAGAAAAAAAAGAAAACGAACATCCAAGGCTCCCCGGGCGCGCGCTCTCCCCTCGGAAGCGTGGCTTCTCCGACGAACCTCCTCACCCCACATCAGCAGCCCAGCAAGCCCGCGATATTTCTAGAACGAAGGAGGCGTGGCCACGCCGAGTTGAGTCATCCGACGCGGAGGGCAGTCGAACCGTCTCACCTCTCCCCAGCCTTCGCTGCGTATCGCGCCGACGAAATGACAAGAACCTTCTGGAATCTCCCGCGGAAGGTATTTAATCGAGCGGCCGAGACGAGAGAGCAGGAGAAGCCGGAAGTTAGCGCCAGAGTGCGTGGTGATTCCGCCGTGGAGTCGGCGAAGGTTTTGTCCGTAGGGACGAAGCAGGAGATGAAGAGGATTTCCACCTGTGGGGTGAAGGCTCGAGCTACAGGCAAGAGCATGTGTTACCGCTATCGAGCGAAGACGCGTGGTAACAGCTGCGTGTGGGAAGCCGACGTGTTTCCGGCGAAGAATTTCGAAGCTTGGAGAGTGGCCATTTGAAGACGCGAGGTTTCCTGAAAGAGAAACTTCAGGGGGCAGCGGAACGACAACAACGCTGGACTTTGAGTGAGTGATTCTTGGAAGAGTATCATTCAGACTTTTGTTCCAAGGACTTTGGACTGAATAGGTTTTCCATCTCTTTAGTCTTTAAGTGTCTTGTTGTTCAATGCATGCGACTGCATTGTAGTGTGTATTGTTGTCTGTGTCCGTTGTTTCGAGTGTGGCTGATTGTACTGTGTAGTACGTTGTTTGATTGGTGACATATTGTCCGCATCTATTGTGGAGTGAGCATATTTGTGTATTGTTTTTCGATCTGCCATTATTGAGAATATAATTGTGTTTTGTTTTTCAACTCTCGGCTCTGACTTGTTCTTTGGGCCACAGCCGGCGTCCGCTGGCGCGCCAAAAAGGACCACTTCTAAATTGTCCACGCTTTCGTGGTGCGGTTCGGGGGGCCGATATTTCGGCCCTTGGAATTAGCCCGGCGATCGCCTCCCTAATAAACGGGACATGTGTGACAGCGTCCACGGTGGCTATCGCGAGGGCTATGGCAGCTTCTTCGGCCGCCTCCGTCTCTTCCGTGCCTATCGTCGCACTCGTGACGCAAGTTCCTACATGATCCGTGAACGCCACCGCGAAGCCACGGTGGCAGTCGTAACTGCTATACAGGAAGCCATAAAATTTCTGAACGACCAAGCACCGCGTAAATGGACGATTATGTCCGTTGCAAAATCAGCGCTTCAAGCTACGCCTTCTTGGTCAAGAAGAGGCCAATTTATGAGTTAACGTAAGGAATCGTCCAAGCATTTGACCTAACACACAGGAGCGGTCACTTGATTACACTCCAATGGATTCCTGGACACTGCGGCCTGGTTGGCAACAAAACAGCCGATAGCGAAGCAAGAGCGGCAGTATACAACGCTCCTGTGTACGTCAAAGTACCGTATTCGCGAAGTGACGTCAACACATGGTTGAGATCGCTCTTGCGTGAATGCGCTGCCACTTACTGGTCGCTACCACATTACCGGAACAAGCGTCTGCGGGAAACAGACCCCGGCATGACTTTTCGTCTTCCAGATAAAATCAGCCGAAGACATGCTAATACACTGCACCGAATTCGCCTGGGCGTCGCCTTCACTCGCCACTACACCCACCTAATCGGCCGTGTGGACAGCCCGAATTGTTAGCGCTGCCAAGTGCGCGAAACTTTAGCTCGTATATTTTGTGACTGTGCGTTATACGTGGCGCAAAGAAAAATACTAACTGCAACGTTGGCAAGCATCGGACGAACGCCATTAAGTGAAAGCCACATATTGTCAGCAATGAATGACTAAACAATGTCAAAAACTGCTACAAAGGCTGTTTTAAACTTTATAAAAAGCACTGAACAAGATACTAGACTGTAGGGTACTACGCTAACTGCCTACCGTACATGCGCACCACCTCTTTTTGTCCCCATCATCACCCTGCATCCCTCTTTCCTTCCCCCTTCCCTTATCCCCTGTATAGAGTAGCAGGCTAAAGCGAACTAGCTCAGGCCGACCTCTCTGCCTTCTAATAAATTCTCACTCTCTCTCTTCACATTTAGAGTGCTCCAGCACGACATGGTTATTCCGAATGATATCACTCACAACCCATTCTATTTTCGCTGCAGCAATCTTTAGTCCTCTATCTGGTGCACGAATTGCAGTTCAAACATCGTGATTTTTTATACGAGTGATATGTGAAAAGTAAACGCAAGACAAAGTACATGCATTGAAAAAATTTGTGAGTGCTGCGAGCATTTCTGAAAAACACCGATGCAAATACGGGCCTTGAAAACAACAAATGAGCAGTTTTTGTATTCCGCAAGTCCGCTTCCCTGCACTGCATATTCGCCCAACTAACGGCAGTACCTGCCGTTCATCAGGTGGAAATGAGCCCCTCGTTGCACATGTACGCGTTTTCTTTGTCAGCCTGTGAGCAAACAACGTAACACGCTATTTACTAATTGTTAGCTGGCTTCTCCGTTATGCAACATACATTGTAGAAAAGCCAGCTTTATAATTATGAAAAAGCTCTATAAGGTTGACAAAAACCACTCAGGAAGCTACATGGCTTTAGCTACAAAATAAAGCATTATATCAATCAAAAGATAGTTTATCGGCCAATCCAGAATCGGGAGTAGTTTTTGAAATTTTTTTTCTAAGTTTTACGATTGTTGTTTAAAGAGGCCAAAGTGTGTCAAAAATGGGGCCGCTCCCTTAGGCTGTGTGGAAAAATATTCAGATTGTCTGGGAAGGAAGGCACTTAGTGGCATGTTATTGAAATTGCGCCTCAAATTTTCTGGTTGTTGCTTAGTATGATAAATCGGGAGTCCCTTTTGATATCGTGTCTGGTTAGTGAGATATGATTTTTTTCTTGGACTTCCCATTCAATCACGGGGAGGCGACCGGCCGCCGCCGAGAGATGGCGCGATATGTTATGTCTAGAATTCCTTGGGATAGGGTACCATTGAAGGCGCGTCTACGGGTGGGGAACGTGGCGTGCGGCTGACAGGTTCAGCTGCACTGAGTGGCAGAGGTAAGCATCATGCTCCCTATCTCAGTCGAGCGCATGCAATACGAAAAGCGTTATACGTTTTGCTTCACTTATCGTTCGGGGTCTCGCTAGCCGAAAGAAACAGAATCAAATGTATCGACTAGTTGTAGAGCGAGATCTCTGCGTTATAGCTGTACAGGAAACCAAAGTTGAAGGTGAACAAGAGACCGGGAGCATGGTGCAGCCTTTTAGCTCACGGTTCAGTGTTTGTGTAAGTGACGCCATTGGTTACTCAGCCGGTTGCGCTTTATTTGTCCGCCAGATACAGGGGCTGGTCATTGAATCTGTTAAATCTAGTTTCTCGGGGAGGTGAGAAGTATGCGATTTCAAGCGCTTTTTTTCCCAAATGGAGCGTAATGACCATGTATGCACCTAATGTGCACTCTGAAACTGTCATTTCTTCTAATTCCTATATGGATATTGCAATACCGACAGGCAGGTTGTAATAATGGGAGACTTTAACTACCTGCTTTCTGCACATGACATGACCAGCAGTGCACCATAGAGGGATCAGAGTACGGTAGCCCCTAGCAATATCATAGAACGATTTATATCCCGGCCACACGGCAAATATATTGTCATTTACAGCGACTGTTATTCGTTTGTAATGTAATTTGTTTGCTGTCACACGGAGAAACTAATGCCATTAGACGAAAATGACATTTTCTGTCGAATGAGTTCCCGAAACAAATTCGCATTTGATTTCGGACCGAATAAGTAGTCTCGACGCCAGGAAATTTTCGGGAGATGACTGTTAACCTATAAATACATAACCTTTACCTTTTTAAGTATCCTATCTTAAATGCGAAGCATTTTTTAGCGAACTTCACTGACTTTGAGCGTATCTATCTATCTATCTATCTATCTATCTATCTATCTATCTATCTATCTATCTATCTATCTATCTATCTATCTATCTATCTATCTATCTATCTATCTATCTATCTATCTATCTATCTATCTATCTATCTATCTATCTATCTATCTATCTATCTAGCCACCTACGACTTTAGCTCTCCTGGCTGTTTCGATAATGGTATCAATACCAAACTTGGTATGGCATAACATGACTCTATGAAGAACATATTTGACTAGTCATGACATGAAAATCATGACATGTATGTATTGAATGTCATTATTTATATTTCATGGTCCTGCAGCTCTTGCGGTGGTTTCGTTCACATAACATGTTGCAAAAATGGTATGGTATGACATGATTTCAAGGCGAACACAAGCGACAGACCCCAGCATAAAAATCATGATATGCATGTTATGTAGCAACATGACTACATGCAGCGCTCATGATGGCTGGCGGCCGTTTCGCTAGCTTCACTTATACCAAATTCAGTATTACGGGACGTGAATGAATGAAGAAGGTATGATACTGGTTAAACATGATAAACATAAGATGCATGTCATGTAACAACATGACTACATGCGACACTCATGATGCACACGTGGCCGTTTCGCCAGCTTCACATGTACTCAACTCGGCATTACGCGACGCGAGTTGTCGACTCAGGTAAATGACACATACAAACATGATAATCACAACATGTGTGTCATGCAGCAACATGACTACATGCCAGACTCATGATGCGCTCGTTGCCTTTTAGCCTGCTTAAAATATGCCAAATTTGGTATTGCGTGACATGAATTGATGACGAAGCTATGTGACTGGTGCAAAAATAATAATCATGAGATGCATGTCATGAGAGAACACGACTATAGTCCACAGTCAGGGTGCCATTACATTCCGACATGACGCGGTGTGTGTGCTTGCCGATGTTCATTTTTTCGCGTCACGTCGGCGTTGCCACTCCAGGCGCGGGTCCTGCCATATACTCGCAGGTGCGCGCCACACTGCGTTGCTTTGATACATGCACGTTTCAGCGCGTTCCGGCGTCCCTCCATCACGTAAAAATAGAGACGCGGTGTTGTTACTCTATGGCCTCGGCTTTAAATGCAGCATGTTGCATTTAAAGCCGGTGGCCGTCAGGCCACGCTGACGAACGCTGGTCGCGCCTGGCGTCAGACTAAGAAGTGCTTGCGTTTTGCTAACGTATAGCGTCGCCGGGCCTAGCGTGCGCGCGCGTCAACACTCCATTGGAACACACTTGGGCCCTTCATGATGCGCTCGCGGCCGTTTTATTAGCTCCACATATATAGAAAATTTGGTGTTACGTGATGTCAATGGATGACAAAATATATGACTAGTGCAAACATGATAACCCTGGCATGCGTGTCATTTAAGAACATGACAGAATACCACGCTCATAGCGTGCTCGCAGCAGTTTCGCTTGCTCCACATCTACTAAATTTGGTATCACGTGACGTGAGTAGATGAAGAAGGTAAACGACACATCCAAATATGATAATCATGACATGGAAATCATGTAAGGCGCCATATACCCCCCCTTCGTAACGTTGTGCTGATTTTGAAATGACATACCTACATTTCTCATTCATGCTTCGCACACCATCGATTCCCACTGTAGTGAGATCTGCCAATTTTTTACTAAATTAAATTTTTACTGGTTTGATGACATGATAGCACGTGCGAAATTTTCTAAAAAAAGCTACTCCCAGGTACGAAGGTTGGATGATGACCAAGTTTGATTTTTGCTCTTTTGTCGTTGTTTCCCTTATCGCGGATGGTGATCGTCTGATAATGCACGTCTTGTAGTGACCGATGTGGTTACTACACGATATCACTGCCACCGTCTCATTTCTGCAGCCGGGAAGCCAGCTGTGGCAAGTTGTGTTAAACGTCCGCGCTTCTTTCATAGGAGCACCTTTTTACCCATAAAAAGTATTTTTTGTGGATCTACGCCTGTTGCACGCAAACTCTGGTGTAATATTATTTCTTCCAAAATCCTCGGCTCAGGAGGGCTTAAGTCATGGTCATCACTTCAAAATGACATTTGTTTTTGTCATGTGGCAGCACGCAGGTAAAATGACATTAGGTTCACCTAATGTCATTTGTTGTAAATGACTAGATTTGCCTTGGGACAGGGGTATTAGCCTCGATGATGTGGCAGAATGTATAGATGTGGGGCAAATCATTCATTTTACGCACATTCAGAATTTCAGTCACGCTCGTCTGAAGACAGCTAATGTAACAGCGAGGATAATACCAACGTGTTACAAATATGTTGTCGAACCAGTTTTTTTAGGGATCACTGCCTGATCAGCTTTAATATTCGTTGTAGCGGTGCGAGACGAAATAAGTTTTCCTAAGACCTTTGGAAGCGGAATTCGGAACTACTGGAGAGCGACGTTTTTAAAGTGAAGGTACTAGAACGTGTCAGCAAAATTAGTGAAAGCAGCGAAATAACGATTGGTGCTTAGTAGTAATCCTTTAAAAGTGAGATTAAAATGATGCAATTCAAAAAAGATCGTGGAATAAGCGAGAGAAGAGAAAGGAGGAAGAATTGCTGAAACATAAATAATAAGGAGGTGTTGGCTGGTGAAACAGGAACAAAATGGTCACTGGGTGAAGAGACGAGATATGCTTGTAGAAATACTATAGTGGAAATACATCATAATGGTGTCGTTTACAGAGATAATAAGGAAATAGAAAACGTTTTTTCTTACGTCTATCGAGGTCTGTTTATGCGATCGGAGGTTGAAATAGCAATATTTTGAAAAAAAATCTAACCTTTGATGTCTCAAGTGGCCGAAAGTCGTGCTGCAGGGTTGGAACTGCCCATTTGAATTTTGGAAGTTGAAGGAACTATTGAACGGCTGAACCCAGGAAAGTCACCTGGACCAGATGGGTTGAGTGCGGCCTTTTACAAAACGTTTAAGACTATTTTTTTCAATTTTGACTTGTCTTTTCAAAGAAGTTTACAAGTATAAGACGCTGCCTCCCAGCTTTCAGATGTCGCACACTATTCTAATCCACAAAACAGAGGATAAACCTAAACTCTGCTCTACAGAATCGTATCGCCCCATCAGCTTAACAAATGTAGATTGCAAGATCTTCATAAAAGTTATATCTAACCAATTACAAGGTGTAGTAAAGGACATAGTAGGTGCACAATAGACGTGTGGAATAAAAGGATGCACAATTGTGACCAATATACATAGAGTCAGAGCTGTTCAGGAGTGCTGCGATGCGACTGATTCATGTGTGGCAATGAATCTCTTGGATTTTGAGAAAGCTCTTGATCTTGTGCCACATGGTGCTCTGATGAGGGTCTTGGATTTTGTAAACGTAGGTTGTATTATTAAAGAGGGTGTGGCTATGACATATAAGTGTTGTACAATGCAAATAATTGTTAATAAGTTGGTGGGGGCGCGCAATAACTTGCAACGCTCCGTGCGTCAAGAGCTGCCCTCTTTCAACATTTCTGTTCAGTCTTTTTTAAGCCTTTCTGTGTGAGGGAGGTTGACAACTTTGCCGTCCGCGGATTCAAACTGCATGAGAATGAAGTGCAAATACTTGCATATGCTGATGATGTGGCAGTTTTCTGTTCAGATCGTGACAGTGTTAATGAAGTTGTCACTATAGCAAAACAGTTTTGTACGGCCAGTCGAAGTTCAGTGAACTGGTAAAACTGCTTGGAATATTGGCATGCGGATTGGCCTTCCACTCCTGACGTTTTTGCCAAAATACCATGGGTGAATCAGCCTGCGGAATATTTGGGTGTACCACTAGAGTTTTGTCGTGACAGTGAGCCGTACTGGCGGCGGAAAGCGACTGAACGGCGTGAAAAAGTGGATAAAGTTATAAGATGGGACTTTTCGATTTTCATGCGAGTCACAATTCTTGTAGGTCATCGAGGTTTTAAAGAAGGCCTCGAATGTTCTACTGCAATATTTCTGTCGGCATATTAAGAAACGAAGCTGCCACAATAAGTAATGCTTTCTTTGTCTCTGGTACTCTTTACGAGTTTTGGCCTTCTCGCGTATAAACAAGCGGAAGCTGTACTGTGTATTTGCAGTATTTAAATGGGGATCATTGTGGGAACGATCTAGTCACACCAGTCTTTTTTGCCGTGTTCGGTTTGGAGGTCTTAGCCTGTCACACTTGTTTCTAAGACATGTCGTTAGTCGTTTTATATTTTTGTGGGACACAAGAGACACCCGTTTCTATCTGCAGTAATTCATCTGAGGCTTGGTAGAGTTCTACCTTCACTCGTTGTCACCTCGGACTAAGTGCATGAGATACCTTGTGATCATTTGAAAGAAGTCGTTGGTGCATGCAATTTTCTATAGGCACGTTTTTCTTGCAAGTATCTAGCGATAGTAAAACAAAAAAAGGTGGTGCAGAAATCTTCTTGGCATTGTTTTACCGATACCATTTTACAGGAGTTTGTATCCTGCTAGACGTGGCCGGTTTTACTGGCTCGAGTAAAAAAAAACGGCTGTCTCATATAGTTCAAAATTATTTTTCTTTAAGCTCCATACAGGGATTCTAGGAATTAAAACGTGGATGCAAGAAAGGGGTGTGTTGGTACTATAGGGAACACACTGTTTTCTTTGTCGTAAACCTGAAACATTCAAACATATATTTCTAGATTGTTGGGAAGGTGCGTTCTTCTGGGACATTCTGCTGCGAATTCTAAAAAAATATTTACCAATAGATGCCTACGGAATCAGGCTTTTACCACATATTGAAGAAGACGATGGAGAACCTTATTATACTGTTATGTTGCTCGGCCTTCGCAGTATTTGGAAAAAGTACATAACGATCCGCCATGCCGATATCAATACACTGCCCATCCGTGAATATTTCTGCCCAATGATCACGATCTTCATTGAAGATTGTAAAATTGAAAACGAAGTTCCGGAGTGGCTTGAACAACTTGAGCCACTTCTCCGTATAAAGAAATTCTGGTCACTATGTAGCCATTCCGTTCGTTGCCTCTGCAGGTGCTGTTTATGCACTGTATTATTATTCCGTGATGTGCAAAAGTGAGTAATCCAGAAAAAAAAGCACCGAGGCCCAACGGATAAGGCTGGTCTCCTAAGCGGAAGATCACGGTTTTTATGTTTTCTGCTACATTTTTCTTGGTTGAAGCAAAGCATATGCGTTTCCTTGTCCCCTATATTCCTTTCGATTGTTTGTTCATCTGCAACCTAGAGTAAAAGCGCTGATGAAAGAAACGCCCGTGCATCGCTCGCACATCGCCCTCGTGGCCTAACGGGGATTTCCACTTCCGGTCACCGCAGTGTACAGACGTGTGAATCATGTGCTCTGTAGGGGTGGTTACTGCGGCCCATATGGGCCGTGGAAACAGGATTGTTGCTGATGAAGAACAGGATTACGAAGTCGTGCTGCCGCCATTGCCTACAGGTGCGTGTGTTCAGAATACTATTTTTCTACACGGAGATATCGAGGCAAGACCTTATCGTGCTGAAGATGTGCGCGTCTTTGGTGCATCTGGGTATGCTGCCCGATGTAGTTGCTTTAGGCGCATTCCAAATGAATCACGTCTGGGCTTTGACTTTCAGTACAGCACAAGCCACGAAGAACATGTTAGCGCTTGGCGACGTAAAGATGAAGGGCAAGCGTTGCATCTTCATTGCCCCGAACAAACAGGACGTGCGCCTAAAGCTTTATTGGCTACTACATTATGTACCGGACAAAGTATCCTTGACCAGGATAGTAAACCTGCAGGTGAAAAATGGCGTGACCATCGAAGACTTGCCCCACCACTCCAAGTGGGTGGCGTAATCACGCTTTTGGTTGTGCCAGGACGGGCGCCACTTTGCTTACGGTGCCGACGAACGGACCATATACGCCGGGACTGTCATGTACCTCGCTGCGGCCGGTGCAAACGCTGCGGGCACGAAGACGGCGAACGTGTCCAGACCTACGCCAGCGTGGCTGGGCCTGTGGCTGGTGATCACGTCGCGGAATAAATAATGAACGAAGTTGAAGCAGAAGACGTCACCTGCAGCAAGATTGAGGGCCCCCAGTGTTCACGCCCCCCTCTAAGGGCCCCAAGGACGATGTATGCGAAGAAGTTCAGGGGGTGCAAACCGGACTTACCAGACAACAGAGCAAAGATTTTAGCATCGTACCGTCAGACAAAAAGCGCGACGAGAAGGACGACAATACCGCGACGTCGACCGAACAGCCTGAAGTCATGGACGCCACTAGTTAAGTGGCATGTGCAAAGCGTTCGAGCGAGGAGAGCGCTGAAGAAGACGCAGGACAACAGAAAACAATTGGAAGTGAGCCGGCAGCCAAACCACCTGCACACAGGCGACTCAGCTCCGGGCTCAAGCCGAACGTCGCGGCGGGCGTGCGTCCACCGCCCAATCCACCCTCGTAGTCACGGGGGAGAGACTTTCAACGAGAGAACAACATCAGTAGGTGAAAAAGAATGTGACAAAGATGGCTTCATCATTATGTAAAGCATGTGGAGGGGCACGACTTGTTCGTGTATACCCACAAATTCAACCACGAAAGCCAGGGTTGTACCACGCGGCGAGGTAAGAACCATGCAGTCCGCACTATTGTTCGCACGGCCTTCACAGCATGAAACAGGGTTACGTGTGGCTACCTTAAATATGCGTGGCCTACGGTCTCGACGAAAGCAGTAGCAGGTTAGGCACCTCTTTCTCGAGAACGACCTCGATATTGTAGCGGTACAAGAAACGAAGGTCGAAAGCCAAGAACAAGCGGACTGTATGGTCGAACCTTTTAGGCCCCACTATAATGATTGTATTTGTCACTCTGTTGGTACCTCTGGGTGGGGGGTTGCACCATCTTCTTGCGCAATTCTTTAGAATTTGTTGAAGAGTGCGTTCATACAACCGATGATGGCTGCCTTGTCTCGTGTGATTTTGTCGGGTTTGGTGTGAAATGGCGTATTATTTGTATATATGCACCGAACAGCGCAACTCAGCGGTTACCCCTCTTTGCACGTGTCGAAGAGTACTTAAAATGTGGAAGAAATGTGTTCAACTGTATGTGTTTCAGAGAAGATAGGAGCAAAAGGCTAAGCACACGTGATCAAAGTGCCTTGTTGTTTACGGAGCTTATGCAAGATAGGGAGTTGGAAGATGTAGGCAATGATCTGCTAAGTGGAAATGGCCTTAGATACATGCATTTCCAGCATGATTGCTGTGCCCGATTAGACAGAGCGTACGTATCACGAGCACTTGCGCCGCTATGTCACAGTTATAAGCATAAGCCGGTAGCCTTCAGTTACCATAGCGCTGTATTGTTTACGATAGGCGTGAAGAAGAAAAAGCCAACATTTTCATGAAAGTTGTGGAAAATGAACAATAAATTACTGAGCGATGAAGTTTTCGAGGACAAAGGTAAAACGCTTATTGATGAAATACTCTTGACTGAGTCGAGGCGATCGGTCGCTGCATGGGAAGAGTTCAAGCAAGAAGCTAAAATTGCTGCAATTGAAAGATCATTCATGGTGCGTTACAAGGAAAAGACAAATGAAAAGGAACTCCAGGGCCAATTTGAACTCTTGTTGTCACTTGTGAGCAAGCGACCAGGCATCTTGGCTAAAGAGATACGAGAAGTAAAAAAACAGCTTGAAAAAGCGGATATAGAAAAATACACAGGAGCAGTTATACGCGCACGAGCAGAGCGCTTCTGGATGGGCGAAACACCGACGAAACGCTTTCTGTGCGATGAAAAGCGCTACGCGTCCCCCAATGAAATGAATGCATAAAATATGGGGAGGCGACCACCACGAACAAACATTGATATAACAAGCGTTTGTCGATTGTTACAAAGGGTTGCTGAGCAGAAGCGGCAAAAGAAAAAAAGCCTTGGACGGCGAGTTTTTGTCAATAATGCCTACACTAGATAAGGAGACCACTGAACACCTGGAGCAGCCAATTTCAGTTGGTGAAATAGAAAAGGCCATTGACAACTTGTCTGAAGATAAAACGCTCGGCCCACATGGACTAGGTGCAGCCTTTTACAAAACATTTAAAGATGAGCTGTGGGGTTACTTTGTCGCCTCGTTGCAGAGACTTGTGAAGTAAAGGAAATGCCGTCGTCCTTTCGAAAGTCACATATTGCTGCGACAGGTTCGCCACATTCAAGTAGCCAGCCACCATCATCGTGGCACCAGCACCAGCAAGACCCGGCTCGGCTGGCATGCGCCACGCGTTCGTACGCTCCAACAACGAGGAAGAGGAAGATAGTCGGATCTGTGCCACTCGGCTACTCGAACTTGACGAGCATAGTTTTTAGAATCGTGGGCACAAGTTCGCCCTAATAAAGACGCTTGTTTTTTTAACCTGTCGGCGTCAGCATCGCTACATTTCTGGTGGAAGTGCTTGGTTATGAATCGAAGCCCCGCGAGCTCAAGACAGCGTAGCCCCGACGACCAGCGTATCAACCCCGTGGAAGTGACTCCTGTACACCAGAGGGCAAGTTGCCGTCTTCGAGGTGACTCACCTGAGTTTGGTCCTCTTCACTTCACACCAAGGAGAATTCAAACGATGAATGCCACCACTATGACTAGCCAGGTAACACCGGCACAAATGTTCATTAGCCAACCGCACCAGCCGCCAGTTTTCCACAGTGACTCGTACGAGGATGTTGAAGATTGGTTGGACCTGTTCGAGAGAGTAGCGAGCTTGAATGGATGGAACGAAAGAGAGAAAGTCCGTCACGTATACTTCGCCCTGGAAGACTTCGCAAAGACATGGTTTGAAAACCATGAAACCTCGTTGTCTACCTGGGAGGTATTTCGACGACAAGCGGTGGCTACGTTCGCGAACATAGACCGGAAAGAAAAGGCGGAGGCAGCTCTTCAATCGAGGAACCAGCTCACGAACGAGAGTGCTGCTATATACATTGAGGACATGGTCCGCCTGTTCAAGCGTGCGGATTACAACATGGCTGAGGATAAGAAGGTGCGCCATCTAATGCGCGGAGTGAAGCAAGAGCTGTTCGCCGTTCTCATCCGCAACCCTCCGAGCACAGTTGCTGAGTTTTACTCGGAAGCGACGGCCATCGAAAAAACACTGGAACAGTGGGCTCGGCAGTACAACCGGAATCTTAACTGCGCGTCTCACAGGTATTCTCCGGAGGCGTGCGAAACGACGTTGAAGCCCTGCGAGAGCTAATTAGATCAGTTATCAGAGAAGAACTGAGCAGACTGCATATGCCCTAGACTTCAACTACACTATCTGTTACGGACGTTGTTCGTGACGAACTGAGGCAGGTGATACGAGAGCCAGAGCGTGAGCTGCAGCCGGTTCGACCTATCCGAACATACTCTGAGGTTGTCAGACAACCCACGGTACACAGTAATTCAGCAGTTGCGATGGCGACGACTCCTCTCCCACCTGCGGCACGCAGCGCACCCCGTCCACGGGAACCAACAGCTACCTATCTGCCCCCAGGAGCACGTAGCGCACATCACTATGTGGAGCGTAGGCCCAGGAAAAGTGACGTCTGGCGTGATCACGAGCGCAGGCCTCTGTGTTTTCATTGTGGGGAAGCGGGTCATCTGTACAGATTCTGTCCTTACCGACAGGCTGGATTAAGAGGCTTCCCGTCGTATGCACCGTGCCCCCGAAACGGCGTCCGGCCGGCGGAGATTGAGGAGTACTTGTCGACGCGCCAGAACTCACCACCTCTACGCCAACACCGGTCACGGTCACCATCACCTATGCGCTACCGGTCATCCAGCCCACGTGCACCTTTAAGGCAGCCTGGTCATCGCTCTCCAAGTCAACACCCGGAAAACTGAAGCAAGAGACCTGTGGAGGTGAGGCCGCTGATAACGTCAGTTATGAAGATCCTCCAATTTGGTTTGAGGGTGGTGACGGTGTATTTCCGGTAGATGGGTGCAGCAACGAAAACGTTACTTCAGATTTGCGGTTGAGAATGGAAGGATGGGAGCTGAATGCCTTAGTCGACACCAGTGCTGACTATTCAGTGATAAGTCACAAGACGGTGAAAAAGCTAAACAAAGTTGTGACACAGTGGAGTGGATTGCAGATACTCACGGCAGGCGGTCACATTATTACGCCCCTTGGCAGATGCACTGCAAGACTTGAAATACGGGGCTTTATTTACGTGGCCGATTTCATTGTGCTGCCAGAATGTTCAAGGGAACTCATTATAGGAATGGATTTTTTGCGAGCTAATGGCGCCGTAATTAACCTGCGTAGGTCCAGCGTGTCGTTCTCGACTGAACGAGCTATACCTGTGGAGGAATCTGAGGAACGACAAAGGTGTCTGCGTAGCAAGGGGTCTTGTTCACTTGACGAATGGCCGTGCTGATGTCCTACTCACAAATTTTTCCAATGAGCTTCAACACATCGCTCAAGGCACGGCTATTGCCTATTTACACGACTGCTGTATGGCGACTGAACTATGCAGTTTAACGACATCAACCACTCGACCAGTGGCCTGCAACATCGACACATCCATGACCGTCAATCAGAGCCTTCCGGACAGTCAGAAGAAACAGATTTACGCCCTGGTAAAAGAATTCTCAGATTGCTTTTCAAGTGCCTCGAAGGTCCAGCGCACGTCAATCACGAAACACAGAATTATAACGCAAGACGACACGAGGCCTATTTGCCAGCATCCATATCGGGTGTCACAGAAAGAACGGGAAATTATCAAGAAGCAAGTGGAGGAGATGCTTTCTGATTATGTCATCCAGCCTTCGAATAGTCCATGGGCGTCCCTCGTAGTGCTCGTTAAGATGAAAGACAACACACTTAGATTCTGCGTCGACTACAGAAAACTGAACAGTGTAACTAAACGAGATGTCTACCCCTTGCCACGTATCGACGATACACTAGATCGGTTGCGATCCGCAAAGTTTTTCTCCTCCTTAAATCTGAAAAGCTGATATTGGCAAATAGAGGTCGACGAGCGGGACCGTGAAAAAACGGCATTCGTAACACCAGATGGCCTCTACGAATTCAAAGCGTTTCCATTCAGCCTCTGTTCCACACCAGCGACGTTCCAGCGAATGATGGACACTGTCCTCGCCGGATTGAAATGGCAGTCATGCCTAGTGTATTTGGATGACGTGGTGGTATTTTCTGCAACGTTTGACAAACATCTAGAGCGACTACGCACAGTATTGGAAGCCATCCGGTCAGCGAAATTGACAATCAAACCCGAAAAATGCCACTTCGGCTTCGAAGAGCTGCGATTCCTTGGACATGTAATTAGTTCCGATGGTGTTCGTCCCGATCCCGAAAAGACAGCCGCTGTTCAGAGGTTCCCTACACCCAGAGACAAAAAGTCAGTGCGTCGATTTTTGGGTTTATGTGCCTACTATAGACGATTTGTGGAAAACTTCTCAAAGATTGCAGAACCTCTTACGAAACTGACAAAAGACGATGTGCCCTTCACATGGGAAAGCGAACAACAGAAAGCTTTTGACGAATTAAGGAAACGACTACAGGGTTCACCAATACTTGCCCATTTTGACGAGACAGCCGACACTGAAGTCCATACCGATGCCAGCAATGTCGGCCTCGGCACCATCCTTGTCCAGTGGCAAAATGGTCAAGAGAAAGTGTTAGCCTATGTCAGCCGCAAACTATCAAAAGCTGAGGCAAGCTACTCTGCAACTGAAAAAGAGTGCCTCGCAGTCATCTGGGCCATAAACAAGTTTCGACCCTACCTTTATGGTAGACCGTTCAGAACTGTCAGTGACCACTATGCTCTATGCTGGCTGGCAAATCTCAAGGACCCGTCAGGTCGACTAGCAAGATGGAGCCTTAGGCTGCAGGAGTATGATATTATGGTCGTGTACAAATCTGGAAGGAAACACAGCGATGCCGACTGCCTGTCACGCTCTCCCGTCGATCCAAGTGTACCTGAAGAGGAAGACTTCCCATTTCTAGGCGTTGTCGACACATCCAAAATCGCTCAACTACAACGAGATGACCCGGATTTGCTGGCGCTTATACAACACCTGCAGGGTCTCGACGTTCAAGTCCCTCGCATATTCTCCAGAGGGCTCTCCGCGTTCTGCCTTCGAGGAAGTGTCCTTTACAGGAGGAACTTCGAACCTAATGGTGAAACGTTTTTACTAGTCGTGCCCACAGCCATGCGAGAGGAAATTCTGCACGCATGCCACGACGAGCCAACATCTGGACACATGGGTGTGAGCCGAACTTTCGCCCGGATTCGCCTGAAATATTATTGGCCTAAGTTGCTCGCAACAGTGCAGCGCTACGTGAACACTTGTCGTCAATGTCAACGGCGCAAAACTCCACCCGTAAAACCAGCCGGCTTTCTCCAGCCAATAGACCCTCCAGATACCCCATTCCAACAAGTCGGCATGGACTTCCTAGGACCTTTGCCGACATCGTGTGCAGGCAAGAAATGGATAGTCGTAGCCACAGACTATCTCACCCGTTATGCTGAAACTGGCTCTCTATACAGTGCGACAGTTGCCGAAGTCGCCAAGTTCTTTGTGAACAACATAGTGCTCTGACATGGTGCGCCCATTGTCGTTATTACGGATCGGGGCACCGCATTTACTGCAGACCTAATGCAATGCCTGATGCGCATGACAAATACCGATCACAGAAGAACAACGGCGTATCACCCTCAGTCAAATGGCTTAACCGAACGCCTCAACAGAACTCTGACCGACATGCTATCAATGTATGTCGATGTTGAACATAAACAGTGGGAAGAAATATTACCCTACGTAACATTCGCATATAATACAGCCGTTCAAGAAACAACCCACGTTGCCCCTTTCGAACTAGTATTCGGCCGAAGAGTAACCACCCCGCTGGATGCCATGTTACCACTACAGGACGAAAGCAGCTATCCACCTGACTTAGATCACTTCTTGCAAAGAGCCGAAGAAGCTCGGCAAATGGCAAGATACCGAATACGCCACCAACAGCACGTCGATTCTAGTCGCTACAACAAGCGACGCAGTGACGCACTTTATCATCCCGGTGGCAAAGTGTGGATATGGATACCAGTGCGCCGCCGCGCACTGTCTGAAAAGCTTCTTTGCCGATACTTCGGCCTTTATGAAGTACTCAACCGTATCAGCAACGTCACTTATGAAGTCAGATCCGCTGGACACGTGAGTTCAAGACGCCGCAATCCCACGGAAGTGGTACACGTAGTCCGCATGAAGCCCTATCATGACAGATCGTCGAAAAACGAATGAGAGTGCGCGTGTATCTTTTCACTGTCTTAAGCATCGGGACGATGCGTCTGAGGAGGGGGGCAATGCTGCGGCAGGTTCGCCACATTCAAGTAGCCCGCCACAATCATCGTGGCATCAGCACCAGCAAGATCCGGCTCGGCTGGCATGCGCCACGCGTTCGTACGCTCCAACAACGAGGAAGAGGAAGATAGTCGGATCAGTGCCACTCGGCTACTCTAACTTGACGACCATAGTTTTTAGAATCGTGGGCATAAGTTCACCCTAATAAAGACGCTTGTTTTTTTAACCTGTCGGCGTCAGCATCGCTACAATATTGTACTTATCCCAAAGAGTGATGACCCGGTAAAGCTCTTGTCGGTGAGCGCTAATCGCCCTATAAGCCTCACTAACACAGACTATAAGGGTTTTATGAAGGTGCTTGCCAAGAGATTACAAAGTGTGATAAAGGTATTAGTAGGACCCCACCAAACATGTGGAATTAAGGGTCGAACAATTGGCACCAACATCTACACTGCGAGGAGCATTCTCGAGTGCGGCGATGTATGAGACAGCCAAGTAGCGATGTTGCAAATAGATTCGGAAAAGGCTTTTGACCATGTTGTGCATGCAGTACTGTTTCCAAAATTGGAACTTGTAAATGTTGGAAGTGTTATATTAAATGGCGTGAAAATGTCGTATAAAAACTGCTTTGCTAACCTTGTTATCAACAAGGAAGTCACGAAAAACATTCCCATTGCTAGGAGTGCTCGTCAGCGATGTCCAATTTCCCCATTGTTCTTTGCCTTGTATTTGGAGCCCTTTTGTTTGAACATAGGTAGCAATGAAAGAATACGTGGCTTTCAGTTGATGACGACTGAGGTCAAAGTATTGTCATACGCCGACGATATTGCTGTGTTTTGCAAGGACAGGGAAAACATTAGTGAAGCAGCGCAGCAGATAAGTACTGCAAGTGGTCAAGCAGTACCTTAAATTGGGATAAGAGTACCGGTTTTTGGCAAGGAACCTGAGAAAAAAAGCCTGACGTCTTCGAAAAGGTGAAGATGAGCTCCGTGCCGACTAAGTACCTTGGCGTACAACTGCAGAGTTACAATGATCCCACTGAATATTGGAAAGAAGAGACAGAAAACTGAAGAGAGAAAGTGAACAAGTGGGGAGGAAAAAACTTCTCGATATTCGCGAGGTCAATGGTCTGCAATATATTTCTAGGGGCCAAAATTTGGTATGTACTTCAAGTGCTGTGCATGAACCGCCCAAGCATAAAAAATACACAAAGTTTTTGCCACTTTTGTTTAGGCCACAAAGTGAGAACGCTCAAGCCGTACGAATCTGTTCCGCTCAGTGAAAGCGGGTGGGCTGGGACTAGCCTACGTATTTCTCAAGCAAATAGTCTCAAGGTTTATTGGTTTTTGCGTGATCAGAAGCATCCTTTCCTGCGTACTATGCTGCAAATTAGATTATGCTGTTATCTACCCGAATTTGTTGTATCTTGCTGTTGTGCTGGGCACATAGGCATTCATGGTTATCTGCGCGAAGTGGTGTCTGCTTTCAATATACTAAAAGTACAGTTTTTTTACAGTATCTAAGTGGGGTGACAAAAAGACAACTATACAATGACCTTACCGAGGTAAGGCTACCTGTGCCGATGTACCGCACGATGTACGGAAAAGGTCCTGGGAAAAACGTCCTGTAAAGGGTTAAAATAAGGGGGGTACGACCCTCAGCAAAGAAATTTTTTCTTCAACTACACACCGGCACGCTTCCTGTAAAACCAAGGCTACAGGAAAAAGGTTTATTTGTTCCATGGTCTGTTAATTGTCTTTTATGTCACAAGCCAGAGAGCATTGATGAATTTTCTTAGGTTGTTTTGACGCTACATTTCTTTGGGACCTTCTGTAACGAACTTAAAAAAAGAACTACCTTTAACGCGCTAGAAAATTTGTTTTCCACCGGTCTATAGTGACACTGGCATAGCGTATGATATGTTTATGTTGTTAAGTATGCACGCTATCTGGAGAGCATGCATGGCATATCGTCATCTTAATGATAATTCTCGCTCTGCTAGAAAAGAGTTCATTGAAAGCATAGCCTATATAAGAGAGATGATTAATGCAGGAGATGAGCAACCAGAGTGGCTACCTGTATGAAATGAACTGGTGGCGCTTAAACGCTTTTAATCATATTACACCAAGCAAAGTGTGTTTGGCGTTTTTAAACACTTGTTTGTACTTCTTGCGAAAGTGTTTGTATTAATGTGTGTACAAGATGTACTTAACGCTGAATAGAGAGAAAAAAACCTCGCGGCCTAACGGATAAGGCATCGGTCTCCTAAACCGGGGATTACGGGTTCGAGTGCCGCTGAGGGTGGGTTATTCTTTTTTATTCACAAAAAGGGTTTCTGCTAAAGTTTTCTTGCTTGAAGCGAAGCATATGCGCTTTTTTGCCCTACATTCCTTTCGATGGTGTGTTTCACTGCAACCTAAAGTAAAAGCGGTAATGATAAGAACGCCAGTGCAACACTCGCACATCGCGCTCACGGCCTAACGGGTAAGGCATCGGTCTCCTAATCCGGAAATGGCGAGTTCGAGTTCCGCCGAGGGTGGGTTATTCTTTTTTATGAACAAAAAGAGTTTCTGCTACAGTTTTCTTGCTTGAAGCAAAGCATATGCGTTTCCTTTCCCCTATAGTTCTTTCGATGGTGTGTTCTACTGCAACCTAGTGTAAAAGCACTAATGAAGAGAAAGCCGGTGCATCACTCGCACATCGCCCTCGTGGTCTAACGCAAGAGACGTGGGTCTCCTAACCCGGGGATGGCGGGTTCGAGTTCTGCCGAGGGTGGGTTATTCTTTTTCATTAACAAAAAGAGTTTCTGCTACAGTTTTCTTGCTTGAAGCAAAGCATATGCGTTTCCTTTCCCCTATATTTCTTTCGATGGTGTGTTCTACTGCAACCTAGTGTAAAAGCACTAATGAAGAGAAAGCCGGTGCATCACTCGCACATCGCCCTCGTGGTCTAACGCAAGAGGCGTGGGTCTCCTAACCCGGGGATGGCGGGTTCGAGTTCCGCCGAGGGTGGGTTATTCTTTTTCATTAACAAAAAGAGTTTCTGCTACAGTTTTCTTGCTTGAAGCAAAGCATATGCGTTTCCTTTCCCCTATAATTCTTTCGATGGTGTGTTCTACTGCAACCTAGTGTAAAAGCACTAATGAAGAGAAAGCCGGTGCATCACTCGCACATCGCCCTCGTGGTCTAACGCAAAAGGCGATGGTCTCCTAAACCGGGGATTGTGGGTTCGAGTCCCGCCGAGGGTGGGTTATTCTTTTTCATTAACAAAAAGAGTTTCTGCTACAGTTTTCTTGCTCGAAGCAAAGCATATGCGTTTCCTTTCCCTTATATTTCTTTTGATGGTGTGTTCTACTGCAACCTATTGTAAGAGCACTAATGAAAAGAACGGCAGTGCATCACTCGCACATCGCCCTCGTGGCCTAGATTCCACTTCCGGCTTTCGAGCGATACGGTCGTGGAATCTTCGGCTCCGACGGAGCAGTTTCAGCGGCCCGAGCGGGCCGCGGTAACGAGGTTTTTGCGCTTAGCGCCGACGATTATCAGGTAATTCTGCCCAATCTGCCTTCCGGGCGTATCGCTGCGAATACCGTTTTCATGCAAGGTGATCCGAGAGCCTGGCCTTACCGCGTCGAAGATTACCGGGACACTTTGGCCAAGCTTGGTGCGCTCGCCGACGTTTTGGCGTTGGGGGCGTATCAAATGAACCACGTATGGGCTGTGACATTGGCGAGTGCCGAGGCTGCTGGGAAGTTGCTCTCCGCCGTCGATGTGAAGGTAAAAGGATCGCCCATGTTCGCTTTTTGACCCAAATAACCGCGAACTTCACTTGAAGCTTCACTGGTTGCTGCACGGCGTGACCGACGAAGACGTGCTTGTTGCCTTGACTCCCTATAGGAAAGTATTCGAAGTGAAGCGGGAGAAGTAGAGAGCAGCGGGCATCACTTGAAAGGGCTCAACGACACGGCCTGTGGGACTAAAGCAGCACTCCGATGTCAAGGAGGATGACATTCCGCACTAGCTCAAAATTGCCGGAGAGGTGACTCTCGTTGTCGTTCCGGGCCGTGCACCGTTGTGCCTACTGTGCAAAAGTACCGGTCACATACGTCGCGACTGCCGAGTACCCCGCTGCAGTCGTTGTCGCCGCTTCGGCCACGAAGACGACGACTGCGCGAAGACATATGCCAGTGTGACCGGACCAGCGCAGGGAAGTGACGCACTGAAGCACCTCATGGACAAAGCGGACCCGAAAGACACAGCAGGAGTTATCCCAAACTCTGCTGTGGAAGACGGGTCGTCATGCTGTCAAGAAGAGGGCGTGTGTGAAGCACCAGGTAAGCCCGACGCCGGGCTTCCATACGAAGGCGTAGGAGAAAGCAGTAAAAATGTGGATGCAAGCAGCACCGGCGACACGTTTCTTGGCTTAGCAGACGGGACCCCCTCCGAGGCGGAACCGATGACTGGGATTGAAAGCGACAGTGGCACTGTGACGGGGATGCGTGCCCGTGACGCAGGGAAAAAAGAGGAGGGCACTACTGGTGCCACGCCGGACTAACCACCCGCTAAAACGACTCCCACTCGGCGGCCTCTCCTTCGGCCATGGCCGAACATTTCGACGGAGCGCAAGACGGCGGAAACGCCGCCTTCGCCACCTCAAGGACTGTACTGTGACAAGGCGTTAAGGAATGAATTGCAGTTGTAACGTAAGCGCCATTCCCGTGGGTTTTTCGCACCCTTACAATGGTACAAATAGAAAATTCAATCCGTGTGGCCACATTAAATGTGCGTGGCCTGGCCTCACGGAGAAAACAATGTCAGCTTTATCGACTAGTAAGTGACCTCGACCTTGACATCCTGGCAGTCCAAGAGACTAAAGTTCATGGCGACGATGAAACTGGGGGCATGGTGCGCCAATTCTTGCCGCGGTATTCTGTTATAGTTTGCCATGCCATAGGGACTTCTTCCGGTTGCGTGTTGTTCGTCAGACAGAGTCTGGGCGCTAAAATAGAAGCTTTAACGTCATGTCCGTCTGGTCGGCTCATTGTTTGTGATCTTTTGTTTTCGTGTTTGGAATGGCGCGTAATATGCTCGTACGCACCGACTGTCACTGACAAAAGACGCATATATTTCGAACAACTAAACAGTATACTACATGTAATAGGCTCCTTATCATTATTGGCGATTTTAACTGCGTCCTTTGAGCCAAAGACAAATCTAGTGAACGACATTACAGGGATGCAAGTACCGCTGTCTTCAGCAATACAGTAAGGAAACATGGTTTGGAGGATGTGGCTGAATGTCTCGGTGGTGGCAGGACTATGCAGTACACCCACTTTCAGGCAGCCAGCCACGCCCAACTAGATAGGGCGTACGTGAGTGTTGAATTGGTACCGCTCTGAGGCATACCGGTTAACGCGTTAGGTGTTAACGCTGTTTCATTTAGTGACCACTGCTTGGTTAGCTTTGTAGTAGCTAGCATGAAAGAAACAAAAAAGGCCTTCGAGTGGCAACTATGAAAAATGAATTCGAATCTGCTCAGTGATGAAAAATTTATGGCAGAAGTAATTGCGGAAGTTGAAGAAATTAAAGTTCGCAATAAAAATACATTTAGAGAAAAATGGTAGAACTTCAAGCAGGATGTTAAATTGAAGGCTTTGGAGCGCTAGAGCTCTATAAGAAGAGAAAAAGTAGCAGAAGAAAAGCACATGCGCAGAAACCTGCAAAAATTGCTCCTCGAAGAATGTAGGATGGCCGGCATGTTTATTGAAGATATTCGCGCATTGAAATGTAAAATTGAACGGTTTGATATCGAAAGATACTGCGGTGCTATGGTTCGGGCAAGAGCCGAGCGCCTGATAATGGCAGAACGCCCCGCCGCGGTGGTCTAGTGGCTAAGGTACTCGGCTGCTGACCCGCAGGGCGCGGGTTCGAATCCCGGCTGCAGCGGCTGCGTTTCCGATGGAGGCGGAAATCTTGTAGGCCCGTGTGCCCAGATTTGGGTGCACGTTAAAGAACCCCAGGTGGTCTAAATTTCCGGAGCCCTCCACTATGGCGTCTCTCATAATCATATAGTGGTTTTGGGACGTTAAAACCTACATATCAATCAATAATAATGGCAGAAGCACCGTCAAAGAGGGCGTTGGGCTCAGAAAAGTGGCATGCGCGACGTGATCAGATAACAGAAATTGAACACGAGGGTGAAGCCAGCGATGTCGCAGTTGTTATCGAGCGTGCATTCTTTGAGCAATTCAACGGTTTATTCGCCGCCAGCTCAGTTGATGTCAATCGCTTTAAAAAAGAGTTTTTAACGCAGATGCCAAAGCTTGACAAAGTTACAAAAGAAATATTGAAGGAAGCCATTCCGGAACAGGAAGTTAACAGTGCTTTTGAAACTATGCATCCGAGAAATCGCCTGGCCCTGATGGTCTGACTTCCACCTTTTATAAGTGTTTCATGTTAGAAGTAACACCAGTTTTAGCCGACGTTTATAATGAGGCACATGAGCTGAAAATATTACCCCCGTCCTTTTCACCCTCTCACACTGTTCTTATACCAATATCGGAAGACCCCGTTGCACTGCGCAGAGTAAATTCTTACCGCCCAATCTGCCTTACTAATAGAGATTACAAGATATTAATGAAAATTCTAGCTAAAAGATTGTAAACAGTCATTACGGAGCTCGTGGGGCCACATCAGACGTGTGGCATTGAAGGTCGAACTATCCTCACTAATATACACGCAGCACGGAGCATCCTCGAATGCTGCGACGCTATTGGTGCGCGAGTGGCAATGCTGCAAATCGACCTCGAGAAGGCTTTCGACAGGGTGCCTCATGAAATTCTGCTGTGAATCCTAGATTATGTGAATTTAGGGAAAATAATCAAAAAGGGGGTTGCCATGGCGTACCGAGACTGCTCAACGCGGCTAATCGTTAATAAGGTGGTGGGGAAGCGCATCCCAGTCACTCGTTCGGTCCGTCATGGCTGCCCTCTCTCACCACTATTGTTTTGTTTGTACATAGAGTCCTTTTGTTTGAGTGTCATAGAGAATGACTGTGTCCGTGGGTTTAAGCTGCACGAGGTTGAAGTCCGGCTGTTGGCTTACGCGGACGATATTGCCATTTTTTGTGCGGACTCTGACAGCATAGCAGATGCGGTCAAAGGTGTTACTCACTTCTGTGCTGCTAGTGGCGGTGCTGTAAACTAAGGAGAATGCCTCGACTTTTGGCATGGTGACTGG
The DNA here is from genome assembly GCA_013436015.1 of Rhipicephalus annulatus. Lineage (NCBI taxonomy): Eukaryota > Metazoa > Arthropoda > Arachnida > Ixodida > Ixodidae > Rhipicephalus > Rhipicephalus annulatus. The sequence goes on along the minus strand of WOVY01009724.1, from coordinate 26,532 downwards.
GCGGCAACCCCAGACAGTTTTTCCAGCATGAGGTTTGTTACGACACCGGTGAAATACTTGGGTGCCCCCCTCGAATGCAAAAAAGACAGCGATTCGTACTGGTGGAGCCAAGTGGATAATCTGCGGGAAAGAGTGAACAATTGGAATGGCTGGAATTGGTCTGTTTTCTAAAGCCACAATTTGTAACATATTCTTGGTGAGTAAAATTTGGTATATCTTACAAGTCTTACATTGTTCAAGGGTAAACATCCAAAAATTTCACCGTGTGTTCGCCGTGTTCGTGTGGGAATCGTCTTGGGAAAGGTCGAGTCAGACCAATTTATTTCTTCGAGTGCGAAATAAAGGACTTGGCTTGTCGCATTTGTTTTTCAGATAGGTAGTCAATCGATTTTGTTTTCTTAGAGTCGTCAACAACCCATTCGTTGGCACTGTCTGTCAACTTCGCCTGGGGCAACACTTGCCTAACATAGTTGCATCAACCTGCAGCTTATCTGGGGGCGTTTATGGCTTTCTCCGTGAAGTTGTACTTTCTTGTAGGTTTCTGTCAGTGCGGTTTTCACTCGAATACTTGAGTCAAGTCCGACGTAAAAAGTTGTACAAGGACCTATGTGATGTGTTTTTACCAGTGCCTTTGTATCAGTTCCTTTACAATGTATGCCATGGCCACACTGTATAAAGCGCGTCAAGGCGATGAAAACACCGCCAGGTGCTAAGAATTTCTTTTTTAAATCACATACCGGTACGCTGACTGTCAAAAGCTGGATGGCTGCAAAGGGTTTTTACGTTGCTTGGCGCACGCATTGAAATATGCAGAAAGGAGGAGACAATTGAGCATGTATTGTTTGACTGCTGGGATGCTGTCTTTCTTTGGGACGTGCTCAAGCGCACGATCAAAAAAGATTTCCCCCTTGATGCACATGGCATCCGCGATTTGCAAATACAATGTGACGATGGTACCCCTTATGACATGATAATGCTTAGGGTTCTTTATAGCATTTCGAAATCCAGTATGGCAGCCTCCAGGATGACTTTGATGTAGATGCACGAGCGCCCACCCAGTACTTCAAAAAATATATAAGAAATTTTGTGGATGAACAAAAGTTGCAGGAATTCATCCCACAATGGTTGCCGCGCGTCGAATTACTATCGACGATAAAAACATTTTAACAGATGCGTGGCCACATCATTTGAGCCACGGTTTTCACAATGTTTTGGATTGTGTTGTGTAATTGTCTGTTATTATGTGTATTGTTTACGTGAGCCAAACAAGGCAATAAAGAAAAAAAAAGCCCTCGTGGCCTAACGGATAAGGCATTGGTCTCCTAGGCCGGTGATTGTGGGGTCGAGTCCCGCTGAAGTAGGTTATTTTTTTTATTCACAGAAAGGGTTTCTGCTACAGTTTTCTTGCTTGAAGCAAAGTATATGCGTTTCTTTTCCCCCTATATTCCTTTCGATGGTGTGTTCTACTGCAACCTAGAGTGAAAGCACTGATGAAAGGAATGCCAGTGCATCGCTCGCACATCGCCCTCATGGTCTAACGGATAAGGCATCGGTCTCCTAACCCGGGCATTGCGGGTTCGAGACCCGCAGAAGGTGGGTTATTTTTTTTCATTAACAAAAAAAGTTTCTGCTACAGTTTTCTTGCTTGAAGCTAAGCATATGCGTTTCCTTTCTCCTATATTTCTTTTGATGGTGTGTTCTACTGCAACCTAGAGTAAGAGCCCTAATGAAAGAAACGCCAGTGCATCACTCGCACATCGCCCTCGTGGCCTTATGAATTAGGCATCGGTCTCCTAAACCGGGGAACGGGTTCGAGTCCCGCAGAGGGTTGGTTCTTTTTTTTATTCACAGAAAAGGTTTCTGCTACAGTTTTCTTGCTTGAAGCAAAGCATATGCGTTTCTTTTTCCCCTATATTTCTTTCAATGGTGTGTTCTAGTGTAATCTAGAAAAAAAGCGGTAATGAAAGGAACGCCAGTGCATCGCTCGCACATCGCGCTCGTGACCTAGAAGATGAGGCATCGGTCTCCTAAGCCGGGGGTAGTGGATTGGAGTCCCGCCAGGGTAGGTTATTTTTTTCATTAACAAAAGGGGTTTCTGCTACAGTTTTATTGCTTGAAGCAAAACATATGCGCTTCTTTTCCCCTATATTCCTTTGGATGGTGTGTTTTAGTGTAAGCTAGAGTAAAAGCGCTAATGAAAGAAATGCCAGTGCATCGCTCGCACATCAACCTCTTGGCCTAACATTCTTCTTCCGGCAGTGCAAGCGCACGGTCGCAGAATTATGTGCTCCGACGGAGCGGCGATAGCGGCCCGTGCCGGCCGCGGTAACAGGTTTGATGGCACTGAAAATAAAGACTACGAGATCGTGCTGCCTACGTTGCCCACTGGCCGTGTTGTACTGAACACGTTGTTTTCGCACGGCGATGTGCGTGAACGTCCCTACAGGGTTGAGGATTTCAGAGACGCCTTCGCGACGCCTGGTGTGCTACCCAACGTCGTTGTCTTAGGGGCGTACCAGATAAATCACGTCTGGGTCGTCACCCTCACCTGCGGAGAAGTGACCAAGAAACTGGCCGTGCTGAAAGAAATAAAGGTAAAGGGCCGCTGGTGCATAATTATTGATCCCGAGGTTCAACAATTCAAGCTCCGCCTGCATTGGGGGCTCTATGGCGTCCAGGATGAAGACATTAGGACAGCCTTCACCACGTTCGGCAACGTCACTGAAGTGACGCGAGAACGTTGGCGTGTTCAAGGCATGAGGAAGACGGGCTCGACCACGAGAAGTGTCCTCCTAAAGCTAAATTCGGGAATGAAGGTGGATGACCTGCCCCACCAGGTGCGTGTCGCCGGTGAACTGGCCCTTGTCGTCGTTCCCGGGCGGGCGATGCAGTGTCTGCGTTGCCACGGCACGGGCCATGTATGCCGAGATTGCAGATTGCCCCGGTGCTTGAAGTGCAGGCGGTACGGACACGCGGACGCGGAATGTGTTCGTACTTACGGGTCGGCTACCGGGCTTCTTAGGGCAGACGAGTACGACGAGCTTATGGACGTCGTCCAGGCTGAAGAGGCTGCCCAGGGAACCGGCGATACGACCAAACACGAGGGATCACCGGCGTCGTCATCGCCTGCCGGCCGTGACGCTTCGAGTGTGGCTGTTCAGGGCGCCAGTCCAGCTCAAGTTGAATCGTCCCGGACAAGGGAAAACCCTGCAGCAATTCAAGCTCTACTTTATTATCGGGAGGGGACACCGGGAAGGTTGCCGTAGCAATGCTCGTAAGAGCATCGGGCGACACCACTGCGACTCCTGAGGTGGCTGGGAAGGCCACGGAGAGCTCAGCAGCGCACGAGGCAGATGAGCTTAGAAGTCTGTTCGAGCAACAGCACGAGAAGAACGGTGCACCTTCACCTAACAGCGCGGCCACTCCGAAGCGGCCCCACCCCCAGGCGAGCCATGGTGGTGCTGAGACGACAGTGTCGGGTGCCGAGGAACCTCCCGCCAAAACTGCCCAAGGTCGGCGGCCTTCCCTTCGGCCGCGCCCGAACCTGACCGCCGACAAGCGAGTCGGCAATGTGGAGAACGTCGGACAAGTACCCCAGTTCCGACAGGCGGCAATGCCAGCGATGGCGTCGTCTAGCGTTGTTCTAGACGTGAGAGGTAAGCGCCATGCTGCAGGTCTCTCTTCTTTTCGTTAAAATGGCGCCTGTCTCTCCGTTCAAAGTCGCTACCATTAGCGTTAGGTGTCTGGCAGCGAAAAGGAAGCAAAGCCAGCTTTACAGACTAGTAACGAAAAAAGACATCGGCATTCTAGCGGTGCAAAAAATGAAAGTCGACGGCGATGAAGAAACCGGCAGCATTGTGCAACGTTTCGCGTCTAGGATTTTTATAGTTGTTAGCCACGCAGTGGGCACATCGGCTGGCTGCATACTTTTTGTTAAGATGTGGCCGGGGCTTCAGGTGAATGCCCATTTTTCTTGTTCGGATGGCCCATGTGCTTCGCTCGACTTTTCTCTGAGTAACTCCGAGTGGCGGATCGTGTGCGTGTACGTACCCAACAAGGTGGACGAAAGGGACTTGTTCTTTGACGGCCTTGAACAACAGCTAAGTGAAGGAAAGCAGTTATTAGTACTGGGTGATTTTAACTGTGTACTTAGTGCACACGACAAGACCAGCACTCGAAGTTTCAGGGACAAGAGCACGGCTGTGTTGTCGCGCATTGTCGAGAACTGGTACCTTGAATATGTTGTCGAACGTGTTAAATGTAAAATTGCATTGAAGTACACGCGATTGGGGGGCTCAAGTCATGCGAGACTCGATCGCATTTACGTAACGACCAACATCCTTCCACACTGTTTCAGTTAAGAAGTAGTACCGGTGTCATTTTCAAACCACTGCTTAGTCCAGTGCTCTATTGAAACTGTTAAGCAAACCAATTATTTCTCGTGGGACACCTGGAAATTAAACAGTAAACTTCTCAAAGACGAATAATTTAATTGTTATGTAAGGGAGACAATGAGTAATATAGACGCCAGCAAGAGCCTTCATATCTGGCAGCAGTTGGAAACCTGTAAAGAAACTTTAAAATTGAAAGTCATTGACAGGGCCACACGCATTCGCTTTGACGAGAAAAGAAAGGAGACAGAATCGAATGCGGTTCTCGAGCTGATAATAAAGCAAGAATGCAGAGCTCCTGGTAAATCGAATGAAGACAGCAGAAAAAACAAAACAAAAGTTAGAACTGATGGACGAAGATCGTTATCAGAGTGCGCTCGTTAGAGCAAGGGCTGAAGATTCTACGGCAGGTGAAACACGATCCAAACGCGCACTTGGACTGGAAAAATCACGCGCCGAAAAGAACCAGATATGGAAGATAGAGTGGGGCGGTTCCGTAGCAACTGACACTGACGGTATCGCGACGGCCTTTACGGAACACTATCGTAAGCTGTCCGCATTGCCCGCGACCGACTGTGATACCCTCAAGGAAAAACTTTTGCCTGTATTATCCCGCCTTTACGATGATAGAAAAAAATGGGAAAGTAAAATAACAGTTGCTGAGGTGGAGGGAAGCCATAAATAAATTAAATTCGGGAAAGTCGCCGGGACAGGATGGTTTCACTTCCGATTTTTACAAAGAGTTCAAGACGAAATCACGTCTCTTTTGATAGCCATAATTAATGAAGCGTTTAAAGTAAATATGATGCCTCCATCATACCGGTCATCCCACACAGTGCTGGTTTCAAAAACAGAGGATGTCCATAAACTGAGATCAATAACAGCATATAGACCTACAGCTCTCACAAATGTCGAGTACAAAATTTATATGGCAGTATTGGCCCAAAGAGTGCAGACGGTTATAAAAAACATCGTCGGGCCACACTAAACATGTGGCATCAAAGGCCGCTCGATTGTCCTAAATATTCATAAAGCACGCAGTGTTCTCGAGTGCTGTGATTACTCAGAGGAACGTATTGCCATTTTACAAATAGATTTTGAAAAAGCATTTGACTGTGTGGATCATACCTTGTTTGCTGTTTTAAACCATGCTAATGTTGGTTCTGTTATTTGTGAAGGAGTGGCCCTGGCGTACCAAAACTGCACAAGATTGATAGTAAATAAGACTATTGGGGCCCCCATCAATGTGCAAAGTTCGGTTTGCCAGGGCTGCCCTCTCATTCCCCTTGTTATTTTGCATGTATATCGATATCCAGTGCTCTACCATTCTCAAAGACACTTGTATAATTGGCTTCCGGCTACTGTCATAGAAGTCAAGTTGCCTTGCTTGTGCCGATGACGTGCGATATTTTCAATGGACCACGAAGCCTTAAACGGGCTGTTGACACAGTACGTGATTTTAGCCATGCCACAGGAAGCGGAGTTAATGGTCCAAGTGTCTCGGGCTCTGGCACGGATCATCGCACACAAAACCCGACCGCTTTGCAAATGTGCCCTGGGCGACAATCCCAGGCAAATACTGGGGCGTCCCGCTGGACCGTATCGAGACAGTACTCCAGTATTGGCAAGATTAAGTCAAAGATGCGCAGGAAAAAGCCGATAAGTGGAGGGGGGCGAGTTTGTCAATCTTTGCCAGAGCCACCTCTCTGCAACCTGTTCTTTATGAGCAAGCTATGGTACGTGTTGCAAGTGCTGCGCTGCCTGCACGAACTAATGTGCAGAAGCTTCACCGGATCTTCGCCGTATTTGTGTGGTCTTCCAAGTGGGAACAATGCAGCCGTACCAACTTGTTCAGACGGGTTACGTACGGGGGCCTTGGCCTTGGGCACTTGTTTGTGAGGTAACTAGTGAACAGGTTTTTTGTTTTTTAGGGACCTCAACGATCCATTCCTGCGTACAATGTGTCAATTGCGCCTCAGCAGATGTTTCCTCGAATATGTTGTGACTACCGGAGGTTGTGCAGGAGGGAATTGGTGGGTTTTATAGAGAAGTGGTGTCTAGTATTAAATTTCTTTATGTGAGATTTACTAAAAAGTATCCGTGGAATGTAAAAAGAAAAGAGCTTTATTTTGCCTTAAGTAGTATGGTGTTCCTAGTGCCGCTTTATCGGGCTGTGTACAGTAGAGGACCAGGAAACAATGTTTTAAAAAGGGTCGAAAAGATGCCTGTGCAGCCGGGAACCGAAACATTCTTCTTTAAGCTGCACTCGGGCACATTGCCAGTTAAAGTGTTCTTAGAGGCAAAGGATGTTTTTCCCTGTGGGTAACCATTGCATAATTTGTAAGACACCCGAAAGAATTGACCACGTCTTCCTGCACTGTTGGGAGGGCGTGTATTTTGGGACGTGCTGCAGAGAGCTATTAAAAAGGACCTTCCATTGGACCCGCATGGAATCAGGTTTCTGAACGTTGAAAACGAAGACGGCGCACCCTATGACGCAATCATGCTCCGGGGCCTCCACGCTTTGTGGAGAGCGAGAATGGCCGGCTATCATTTCTCCGAGTCAAGGGTGGCTTCTGTGCTATCATCGACCCTATCCAACATGATGTAACCGTGAAAATCCACTGGTTTGACTTTTGCGGTTCAATGAGAGCATTCGACAAGCGTTAGGTGAGTTTGGTGAAGTTTCTGGAGGTTTCCAACGACAACTGGACCGTCGCGGGCTTTGAACACGCGATATCGACGACGAGGATGGTGCGACTGAAACTGAAGAAAGGCGTGGTGCTAGAAGACTTGCCGCACCTTTTTAAGATTGGAGGGGGCACCGTCCTTCTTGGCCCGGGTCGGGCACCGCTTTGCCTAAGGTGTCACATGCAAGGACATATACGACGAGACTGCCAGACTTCCCCGCTGTGGTGTAATGCCGAGCGTTTGGTCATGGAAAGTCAAGGATTGCGTCAGGAGTTTTCCAGAGTTACGAAGGCCGTGCTGCCAACAGACGACGCCCAAGATAATCTAATGGACGTCCGAAAAGGCTGAGAAGTTGGGCCCCTGGCAAGCAACGCCGTGGGAACCCGACGCCGCGGTTCAGGCAACTGGAGAAGAGACAGCCGACGCGACAACGCAAGATGGCAAAGACTCAACGAAAGAATCCGAGGAATTGGCCGCAACAGGCGGCCAGCAGAATATTCAAGAATCGATGGAGGAAGATATGGGTACCAGTGGCGAGATCGCTACACCAGAAGCCGGCACAAAATCTCCGGAAGCGACCACGGGACGCGGCAAGCGTTACCGAGTGGTGAGCAAGGAACGCAACCTGAAACGCCCGGAGCGTCTGTGGCATCGCGTCATGGGCGCTAAGAGTAAAAAATATGCCCTCGAAACCCGGTCGGCGTCATCGTCACCGGTTCGGGGACAGGATCTAGACGCGTAAGACCCCGGTTTTCCCACTGCACGGTATACGAGACACGGTAAGCGCAGCATTGTAGTTTTCATCTTTGTCATCAACATGGCTAGCATGACTGCGCCTTTACGCATTGGTACGCTGAATGTACGTGATCTAGGAACGCGTCGCAAACAGTACCAGTTGAAACGCTTGATGCAAGAAAAAGACCTTGACTTGCTCGCGGTCCAGGAGACTAAAGTTAGTACTGAGGACGCGACTGATAGCTTGGTAGCAGAATTTTCATTGCGGTACAATGCGTGTGTGAGCTATGCAGTGGGAGCATCAGCCGGATGTATTATTTTTGTCAAGAACTCTCTTGGTATTGTAGTGAAAGAGGTCAAAAGTTGCCTACATGGCGTTTTGTTTTGTGTGACTTTTGTTACGGGATCACTAAATTTAGAGTTATCTGTGTATACGCACCTACAAATTCGAGAGACAGATGTTTGTTTTTTCGGGAAATGCAAGCGTACTTTGAATGTCAGAAATGTGTGGTTGTGTTGGGTGACTTCAATTGTGTTTTGACCCAAGAAGATTGCACGTATACTGCTAAATTAAGTGATGAAAGCGTTGGGTTGCTTAGAGACAGCCTTAATAAGTACTTTTTACATGACGTAGCTCTGTTTGCGATGGGTGGCAGTCGCCAGCACTTCACACATTTTCAAGGTTCGAGTCACGCACGACTAGATCGGGCATATGTTTGTTCTGAGACAGTACCTTTATGTCTGAACTATGACGTTTATGCTGTTTCCTTCAGTGATCATTGCTTAGTTTTGTTTGAGATAGGTAGAAAGTGCAAAAAGAAGGTTGTATGGGAAACATGGAAACTGAATACTAAGATATTTACGCACGAAGGGTTTGTAGATAAGACAAAGAAGGAAATCGAGAATTTTTTCAAAAACGCAGAAAGGAGTGCCACGGAAAGATGGGAATTATTGAAGCAAAAGATAAAAATGAATGCAATAGAGTGTGGTTGCTACATGCAGTACCAAGCTCGAAAACAGGAACGTGAGCTACGGGCAGAGCTAAATGATTTGATGTATATTGAAGCAGAAAACCCGGGCTTACTCACACATCAACTGCAGGTTGTCAAAAACAAAATTGAATGTCTTGAAGAAGATAAATATAAAGGCGCAATTATACGAGCAAGAGCTGAGAGATACCTCGTAGGTGAAGCCCCGACAAAGCGAGCCTTGTCAGATGAAAAGGCATATGCTCGAGCTCACGACATACTAGAGATAGAATGGAATGGTAAAATATTGAAAGAACATAAAGATATTATGAAAGCTTTTGAAAACTATTATCAGGAATTGTTTGCTTATCGCGAACCAAAGGAGCCGGGTTTTGTAGATGAGTTCTTGATAGAAATGCCGACACTTAATGCTGAGGACACCAATTTATTGTTAATGTCTATTAGTATAGTAGAAATTGAGAAGGCTATCGATGATCTCGGCATGGGCAAATCACCTGGTCCAAATGGCATTAATGCCGCCTTTTACAAGGTGTTCAAGGAGGATATGGCCGCCGCATTGCATGAGGTTTTTTTAGAGTCTTTAGATCGCGGAGCTTTGCCTCCATCGTTTAATCGAGCACACACCGTGCTGATTCCTAAAGGGAAAGAGCAACATGTTTTACTCAAAGTGACAGGATACAGGCCAATCACGCTAACAAACGTAGATTATAAGGTGTTTATGAAAGTTCTGGCTAGGAGGTTGCAAGGAGTTATAACACAAGTTGGTCGGGTCACATCAGACTTGTGGCATCAAGCGTAGGAGCATATTCACGAATATTCATGTTGCCAGGAGCATTTTGGAGTATTGTGACGCTGCGCTTCTAAATGTAGCTATGTTGCAAATTGATCTAGCCAAGGCTTTCGACATGGTTCCACACAATATACTCTTCATGCTAGCTGAGTACGTTGGTCTTAGTGCGATCATATGTAAAGGTATTAAATTGGCATATAAAAATTCAACCACAAATTTAATTGTAAATAGAGAACTCTCACAGCGCATACAAGTACTTTCCTCCGTGCGCCAGGGGTGTCCTTTAAGTCCTTTGCTCTTCGCTCTATTTTTGGAACCATTGTGTCAGAAATTGATTCACCATGCAGGGATTAATGGTTTCAGGTTGCAGTCATGTGAAGTGCGCGTTTTGGCATACGCTGACGATATTGCCTTTTTTGCAGTTGATAGAGAGAGTGTCACTTCGTTATTAAAAATCACTCAAAGGTTTTGTGACACGAGTGGAAGTTTAATGAACAAAGAAAAAAGCATTTGTTTATGGCATGGTAATTAGGACCTTACGCCCAGTTCTTTTGGAAATATTCAGTGGCTCACGACGCCTAGTCGTTACCTTGGGGTACCATTGGACAGGTATCAAGACAGGAAGCATTTTGGCTTGAAAAGGCTGAAGAACTGCACGTGACCGCCGAAGGATGGGGCGGTCGTGGCTTATCAATTTTCTCTCGGTCAGCTGTATGCAACGTGTTTCTGGCTGCTAAAATTATGTACCTTTTGCAAGTACTTAGTTGTAAGCGTAAAACCATTCACAAAGTCCACAGGATATTCGCCACGTTCATCTGGAGCTCTACGTGGGAGAGAACATCTAGAACGAACTTGTTTCGGCGAGTCAAGCAAGGAGGGCTGTGTCTGTGCCATCTGTTTCTTAACCAATTAATATCACGTTTCCTGCTCATTAGAGACCAGAGAGACTCTTTTTCGTTCTTAATTTCAAACAACGCTGTTACACCACATGCCTGACTTCTTTGTATCTTCAGACAGGCGAGAACGACACACCTTGTCACCGTTCTTGCGCGAAGTTGTGTTCTCATATCGTTTCTTAAGGGCGAGGTTTTCGATAGATTACCTAACCAATGTGAAAAGAAAGCGCCTTATGAAAGACCTAATACAGAATGTTTTTTCCTGTACCCCTGTACCGTTCAAGGTATGAAAAATAATATGGTCATGACGTACTAAAGCGAGTGAAAAACATGTGTATACCACCCAATGTGAAAACCTTCTTTTTAAACTTCATACGGGAACCTTGCCAGTAAAAACGTGGCTTGAAGAGAGAGGGATGTATGTACCATGGGGAAGCAGCTGTCTCCTGTGTAACAAACCTGAGACCATTGAACATGTGTTTATTGATTGTAAGAACGCTATTTTCTTTTGGGACATTTTACAGAGAACATTAAAAAAAGATTTACCTCTTACTTCATATAGAATTCGTTTTTTGCCTTGTGATAGTTCTGTGCAAAATTTGGATGTTATATTTGTACTTGGTCTTCATTCGGTTTGGCGTAGTATGCTATCGTACAGACACTGTGATGTGAGAGTTCTATCCGTTAATGAGTGTTTCGTGGAAGCTGTTATAAAAGTGCGAGATGTGTATAAGACTACCGACTGTAATGAAGATGTAATATCTTTGTTTGACGCGTTGTCACGCATGAAACACGTGTAATAGTGATTGTCATATTAGCTTGACCTATAGTCAAGAAGGCAATAAAGGAAAAGAAGAAAAAAATTCGTGGCCTAACGGATAAGGCATCGGTTTTCTAAACCGGGGATTGAGGGTTCGATTCCCGCCGAGGGTGGGTTATCCTTTTTCATTAACAAAGGGTTTCTCCCACAGTTTTTTGCTTGAACCAAAGCATATGCATTTCCTGTTTCCCAATATTACTTCGATGGTGTGTTTTACTGTAACCTAGAGTAAAAGCGCTAAAGAAAGCAACGCCAGTGCATCGGTCTGTCACACCCGTCCCGTTTATTAGGGAGGCGATCGCCGGGCTAATTCCAAGAGCCGAAGTATCGGCCCCCTGAACCGCACCACAAAAGCGTGGACAATTTAGAAGTGGTCCTTTTTGGCGCGCCAGCGGACGCCGGCTGTGGCCCAAAGAGCAAGTCAGAGCCGAGAGTTGATAAACAAACAAATTATATTCTCAATAATGGCAGATCGAAAACAATACACAAAAATGCACACTCCACAATAGTTGCATACAATATGTCACCAATCAAACCAATCAATCAACGTACTACACAATACAATCAGCCACACTTGAAACAACGGACACGGACAACAATACGCACTACAATGCAGTCGCATGCATTGAACAACCAAGACACTTAAAGACTAAAGAGATAGAAAACCTATTCAGTCCAAAGTTCTTGGAGCCAAAGTCTAGATGACACTCTTCCGAGAATCACTCACTCAAAGTCCAGCGTTGTTGTCGTTCCGCAGCCCTCGAAGTTTCTCTTCCAGGAAACCTCCCGTCTTCAATTGGCCACTCTTCCAACTTCAACTTCTTCGCCGGCACACGTCGGCTTCACACCCGCAGCTGTTGCCACGCGTCTTCGCTCGATAGCGGTAAACACACGCTCTTGCCTGTAGCTCGAGCCTTTACCATCAGGTGGAAATCCTCTTCATCTCCGGCTTCGTCCCTACGGACCAAAACCTTCGCCGACTACACGGCGGAATCCTTACGCGCTCTGGCGCTCACTTCCGTCTCCTCCTGATCTCTCATTTCGGCTGCTCGGTTAAATACCTTGCGCGCGACATTTCAGACGATTCTCGTCATTTCGTCGGCGCGATACACAGCGAAGGCTGGGGAGAGGTGCGAGGGTGTACGGGGGCCGTCCCTGACAGATGAGTCAACCCGGCATTCACGCCCGGTTCCTTCTGGAAAAATCGAGTGCTTGCTCGGCCGCCGTTGTGGGGTGAGGAGGTTCGTTGGCGAAACCATGCTTCTGCGGGGAGAGCGCGCGCCCGGGGAGCCTTGGATGTTTGTTTTCTTTTTTTTGACCTCGCAGCGTTTCTCCCGCCCGTTGTCGCAAGAATTTGGCGGCGCGCTCATTTTTAGCGCTCGTTCTGTGACACGGTCGCACATCGCTCTGGTGGCCTAACCGATAAAGCATCGGTCTTCTAAACCGGGTATGGCGGGTTCGAGTCCCGCCGGGGGTGGTTATCCTTTTTCATTAAAAGGGTTTCTGCTACAGTTTTCTTGCTTCAAGCAAAGCATATGCGTTTCCTTTTCCCTTATATTCCATTCGATGGTGTGTTTTACTGTAACCTAGAGTAAAAGCGCTAATGAAAGGAACGTCCGTACATCGCCCGCACATAGCCCTCGTTGGCTAACGGATAAGGCATCGGTCTCCTAAACTGGAGATTGCGGGTTCGAGTCCCGCCGAGGGTAGGTTTTTTTCATTCAGAGAAAAGGTTTCTGCTACAGTTTTCTTGCTTGATGCAAAGCATATGCGTTTCCTTTTCCCTTATATTCCGTTCGATGTTGTGTTTTACTGTAACCTAGAGTAAACGCGCTAATGAAAAGAACGCTAGTGCATCGCTCGCACATCCCCTCGTGGCCTAACGGATAAGGCCTCGGTCTCCTAAACCAAGGAGTTCGGGTTCGAGTCCCGCCGAGGCTAGGTTATCCTTTTTCATTAAAAAAGTGTTTCTTCCACAGTTTTTTGCTTGAACCAAAGCATATACATTTCCTTTTCCCAATTATTACGTCGGACGGTGTGTTTTACTGTAACCTAGAGTAAAAGCGCTAATGAAAGGAACGCCAGTGCATCGTTCGCACATCGCCCTCATGGCCTAACGGATAAGGCATCGCTCTTCTAGTCCGGGGATGGCGGGTTCGAGTCCCTTGGAGGGTCGGTTATTCTTTTTAATTAACAAAGGGTTTCTGCTACAGTTTTCTCGCTTGAAGCAAAGCATATGCGCTTCTTTTCCCCTATATTCCTTTCGATGTTGTGTTCTACTGTAACCTAGAGGAAACGCGCTAATGAAAGGAACGCCAGTGAATCACTCGCACATCGCCTTCGTGGCCTAACGGATAAAGGAATCGATCTTCTAAACCGGGTATGGCGGGTTCGAGTCCCGCCGGGGGTGGGTTATCCATTTTCAATAAAAGGGTTTCTGCTGCAGTTTTTTTGCTTGAAGCAGAGCATATGCGTTTCCTTTTCTCCTATATTCTTTTCGATGGTGTGTTCTACAATAACCTAGAGTAAACGTGCTAATGGAAGGAACGCCAGTGCATCGCTCGCACATCGCCATCGTGGTCTAACGGATAAGGCATCGGTCTCCTAAATTGGGGATTGTGGGTTCGAGACCCGCCGATGGTCGGTTAGTCTCTTTCATTAACAAAGGGTTTCTGCTACAGTTTTCTTGCTTGAAGCAAAGCATATGCGTTTCCTTTTCCCGTATATTCCTTACAATGGTGTGTTTTACTGTAACCTAGAGTAAAAGCGCTAGTGAAAGGAACGCCAGTGCATCTGTGGCACATCGCTCTTGTGGCCTAACGGATAAGGCAACAGTCTTCTAAACTGAGTATGGCGGGTTCGAGTCCCGCCGGGGGTGGGTTATCCTTTTTCATTAAAAGGGTTTCTGCTACAGTTTTCTTTCTTGAAGCAAAGCATATGCGTTTCCTTTTCCCCTATATTCTTTTCGATGGTGTGTTCTGCAGTAACCTAGAGTAAAAGTGCTAATGAAAGGAACGCCAGTGCATCGCTCGCACATCACCCTCGCTGCCTAACGGGTAAGGCATCGGTCATCTAAACCGGGGATTGCGGGTTCGTGTCCCGCCGAGGGTCAGTTAGTCTCTTTCATTAACAAATTGTTTCTGCTAAAGTTTTCTTGCTTGAAGCAAAGCATATGCGTTTCCTTTTCCCCTATATTCCTTTCGATGGTGTGTTTACTGCAACCTAGAGTAAAAGCGCTAATGAAAGGAACGCCCGTACATCGCCCGCACATTGCTCTCGTGGCCTAAAGGATAAGGCATCGGTCTCCTAAATCGGGGATTGCGGGTTCGAGTCTCGCCGAGGGTAGTTTTTTTTTCATTGACAGAAAAAGTTTCTGCTACAGTTTTCTTGCTTGAAGCAAAGCATATGCGCTTCTTTTCCCCTATATTCCTTTCGATGTTGTGTTCTACTGTAACCTAGAGGAAACGCGCTAATGAAAGGAACGCCAGTGCATCACTCGCACATCGCCTTCGTGGCCTAACGACTCTGCGTTCGGCTTCGGTGGGAGGCGGACGTGTGATGGCTCGCTCCGTGCGAGGTGCTTCGGCGGCCGCTGCTGGCCGCGGTGTTAGGTTTCCTTCTGCACCATCAGATTACCGGTTTTTGTTGCCTACATTGCCGTCTGGTGACAGTATGGAAGAGTGTGTGTTTCTGCACGAGGATTCGGAAAAAAAGACCATACCGGTTGGAAGACTTTCGGGCCCCGTTGGAAGAAGTGGGACTCATCAAGGCGATCACTTGGCATTGGAGCCTTCCAGATGAATCACATCTAGCTGACGAAGATGTGAAGCAAGGATGACAAAGAAGCATTATTCAAAACAGGTGGACTCCGAGTCAAGCGTGGCTTCTGTGCTGTCATCGACCTTATCCAACATGATGTAACCGTGAAAATCCTCTGGGTTGAATTTGCGGTCTCAAGTGAGAGCATTGGACAAGCGTTAGGTGAGTTTGGTGAAGTTCTGGAGGTTTCCAACGACAACTGGACCGTCGCGGGCTTTGAACACGCGATATCGACGACGAGGATGGTGCGACTGAAATTGAAGAAAGGCGTGGTGCTAGAAGACTTGCCGCACCTTTTTAAGATTGGAGGGGGCACCGTCCTTCTTGTGGCCCCGGGTCGGGCACCGCTTTGCCTAAGGTGTCACATGCAAGGACATATACGACGAGACTGCCAGACTCCCCGCTGTGGTGTATGCCGAGCGTTTGGTCATGAAAGTCAAGATTGCGTCAGGAGTTTTCCAGAGTTACGAAGGCCGTGCTGCCAACAGACGACGCCCAAGATAATCTAATGGACGCCGAAGAGGCTGAGAAGTTGGCCCCTGGCAGCAACGCCGTGGGACCCGACGCCGCGGTTCAGGCAACTGGAGAAGAGACAGCCGACGCGACAACGCAAGATGGCAAAGACTCAACGAAAGAATCCGAGGAATTGGCCGCAACAGGCGGCCAGCAGAATATTCAAGAATCGATGGAAGAAGATATGGGTACCAGTGGCGAGATCGCTACACCAGAAGCCGGCACAAAATCTCCGGAAGCGACCACGGGACGCGGCAAGCGTTACCGAGTGGTGAGCAAGGAACGCAACCTGAAACGCCCAGAGCGTCTGTGGCATCGCGTCATGGGCGCTAAGAGTAAAAAATATGCCCTCGAAACCCGGTCGGCGTCATCGTCACCGGTTCGGGGACAGGATCTAGACGCGTAAGACCCCGGTTTTCCCACTGCACGGTATACGAGACACGGTAAGCGCAGCATTGTAGTTTTCATCTTTGTCATCAACATGGCTAGCATGACTGCGCCTTTACGCATTGGTACGCTGAATGTACGTGATCTAGGAACGCGTCGCAAACAGTACCAGTTGAAACGCTTGATGCAAGAAAAAGACCTTGACTTGCTCGCGGTCCAGGAGACTAAAGTTAGTACTGAGGACGCGACTGATAGCTTGGTAGCAGAATTTTCATTGCGGTACAATGCCTGTGTGAGCTATGCAGTGGGAGCATCAGCCGGATGTATTATTTTTGTCAAGAACTCTCTTGGTATTGTAGTGAAAGAGGTCAAAAGTTGCCTACATGGGCGTTTTGTTTTGTGTGACTTTTGTTACGGGATCACTAAATTTAGAGTTATCTGTGTATACGCACCTACAAATTCGAGAGACAGATGTTTGTTTTTTCGGGAAATGCAAGCGTACTTTGAATGTCAGAAATGTGTGGTTGTGTTGGGTGACTTCAATTGTGTTTTGACCCAAGAAGATTGCACGTATACTGCTAAATTAAGTGATGAAAGCGTTGGGTTGCTTAGAGACAGCCTTAATAAGTACTTTTTACATGATGTAGCTCTGTTTGCGATGGGTGGCAGTCGCCAGCACTTCACACATTTTCAAGGTTCGAGTCACGCACGACTAGATCGGGCATATGTTTGTTCTGAGACAGTACCTTTATGTCTGAACTATGACGTTTATGCTGTTTCCTTCAGTGATCATTGCTTAGTTTTGTTTGAGATAGGTAGAAAGTGCAAAAAGAAGGTTGTATGGGAAACATGGAAACTGAATACTAAGATATTTACGCACGAAGGGTTTGTAGATAAGACAAAGAAGGAAATCGAGAATTTTTTCAAAAACGCAGAAAGGAGTGCCACGGAAAGATGGGAATTATTGAAGCAAAGGATAAAAATGAATGCAATAGAGTGTGGTTGCTACATGCAGTACCAAGCTCGAAAACAGGAACGTGAGCTACGGGCAGAGCTAAATGATTTGATGAATATTGAAGCAGAAAACCCGAGCTTACTCACACATCAACTGCAGGTTTTCAAAAACAAAATTGAATGTCTTAAAGAAGATAAATATAAAGGCGCAATTATACGAGCAAGAGCTGAGAGATACCTCGTAGGTGAAGCCCCGACAAAGCGAGCCTTGTCAGATGAAAAGGCATATGCTCGAGCTCACGACATACTAGAGATAGAATGGAATGGTAAAATATTGAAAGAACATAAAGATATTATGAAAGCTTTTGAAAACTATTATCAGGACTTGTTTGCTTATCGCGAACCAAAGGAGCCGGGTTTTGTAGATGAGTTCTTGATAGAAATGCCGACACTTAATGCTGAGGACACCAATTTATTGTTAATGTCTATTAGTATAGTAGAAATTGAGAAGGCTATCGATGATCTCGGCATGGGCAAATCACCTGGTCCAAATGGCATTAATGCCGCCTTTTACAAGGTGTTCAAGGAGGATATGGCCGCCGCATTGCATGAGGTTTTTTTAGAGTCTTTAGATCGCGGAGCTTTGCCTCCATCGTTTAATCGAGCACACACCGTGCTGATTCCTAAAGGGAAAGAGCAACATGTTTTACTCAAAGTGACAGGATACAGGCCAATCACGCTAACAAACGTAGATTATAAGGTGTTTATGAAAGTTCTGGCTAGGAGGTTGCAAGGAGTTATATACATGTTGGTCGGGTCACATCAGACTTGTGGCATCAAGCGTAGGAGCATATTCACGAATATTCATGTTGCCAGGAGCATTTTGGAGTATTGTGACGCTGCGCTTCTAAAAGTAGCTATGTTGCAAATTGATCTAGCCAAGGCTTTCGACATGGTTCCACACAATATACTCTTCATGCTAGCTGAGTACGTTGGTCTTGGTGCGATCATATGTAAAGGTATTAAATTGGCATATAAAAATTCAACCACAAATTTAATTGTAAATAGAGAACTCTCACAGCGCATACAAGTACTTTCCTCCGTGCGCCAGGGGTGTCCTTTAAGTCCTTTGCTCTTCGCTCTATTTTTGGAACCATTGTGTCAGAAATTGATTCACCATGCAGGGATTAATGGTTTCAGGTTGCAGTCATGTGAAGTGCGCGTTTTGGCATACGCTGACGATATTGCCTTTTTTGCAGTTGATAGAGAGAGTGTCACTTCGTTATTAAAAATCACTCAAAGGTTTTGTGACACGAGTGGAAGTTTAATGAACAAAGAAAAAAGCATTTGTTTATGGCATGGTAATTAGGACCTTACGCCCAGTTCTTTTGGAAATATTCAGTGGCTCACGACGCCTAGTCGTTACCTTGGGGTACCATTGGACAGGTATCAAGACAGGAAGCATTTTGGCTTGAAAAGGCTGAAGAACTGCACGTGACCGCCGAAGGATGGGGCGGTCGTGGCTTATCAATTTTCTCTCGGTCAGCTGTATGCAACGTGTTTCTGGCTGCTAAAATTATGTACCTTTTGCAAGTACTTAGTTGTAAGCGTAAAACCATTCACAAAGTCCACAGGATATTCGCTACGTTCATCTGGAGCTCTACGTGGGAGAGAACATCTAGAACGAACTTGTTTCGGCGAGTCAAGCAAGGAGGGCTGTGTCTGTGCCATCTGTTTCTTAACCAATTAATATCACGTTTCCTGCTCATTAGAGACCAGAGAGACTCTTTTTCGTTCTTAATTTCAAACAACGCTGTTACACCACATGCCTGACTTCTTTGTATCTTCAGACAGGCGAGAACGACACACCTTGTCACCGTTCTTGCGCGAAGTTGTGTTCTCATATCGTTTCTTAAGGGCGAGGTTTTCGATAGATTACATAACCAATGTGAAAAGAAAGCGCCTTATGAAAGACCTAATACAGAATGTTTTTCCTGTACCCATGTACCGTTCAAGGTATGAAAAATAATATGGTCATGACGTACTAAAGCGAGTGAAAAACATGTGTATACCACCCAATGTGAAAACCTTCTTTTTTAAACTTCATACGGGAACCTTGCCAGTAAAAACGTGGCTTGAAGAGAGAGGGATGTATGTACCATGGGGAAGCAGCTGTCTCCTGTGTAACAAACCTGAGACCATTGAACATGTGTTTATTGATTGTAAGAACGCTATTTTCTTTTGGGACATTTTACAGAGAACTTTAAAAAAAGATTTACCTCTTACTTCATATAGAATTCGTTTTTTGCCTTGTGATAGTTCTGTGCAAAATTTGGATGTTATATTTGTACTTGGTCTTCATTCGGTTTGGCGTAGTATGCTATCGTACAGATACTGTGATGTGAGAGTTCTATCCATTAATGAGTGTTTCGTGGAAGCTGTTATAAAAGTGCGAGATGTGTATAAGACTACCGACTGTAATGAAGATGTAATATCTTTGTTTGACGCGTTGTCACGCATGAAACACGTGTAATAGTGATTGTCATATTAGCTTGACCTGTAGTCAAGAAGGCAATAAAGGAAAAGAAGAAAAAAATTCGTGGCCTAACGGATAAGGCATCGGTTTTCTAAACCGGGGATTGAGGGTTCGATTCCCTCCGAGGGTGGGTTATCCTTTTTCGTTAACAAAGGGTTTCTCCCACAGTTTTTTTGCTTGAACCAAAGCATATGCATTTCCTGTTTCCCAATATTACTTTCGATGGTGTGTTTTACTGTAACCTAGAGTAAAAGCGCTAAAGAAAGCAACGCCAGTGCATCGGTCTGTCACACCCGTCCCGTTTATTAGGGAGGCGATCGCCGGGCTAATTCCAAGAGCCGAAGTATCGGCCCCCTGAACCGCACCACGAAAGCGTGGACAATTTAGAAGTGGTCCTTTTTGGCGCGCCAGCGGACGCCGGCTGTGGCCCAAAGAGCAAGTCAGAGCCGAGAGTTGATAAACAAACAAATTATATTCTCAATAATGGCAGATCGAAAACAATACACAAAAATGCACATTCCACAATAGTTACATACAATAAGTCACCAATCAAACCAATCAATCAACGTACTACACAATACAATCAGCCACACTTGAAACAACGGACACGGACAACAATACGCACTACAATGCAGTCACATGCATTGAACAACCAAGACACTTAAAGACTAAAGAGATAGAAAACCTATTCAGTCCAAAGTTCTTGGAACCAAAGTCTAGATGACACTCTTCCGAGAATCACTCACTCAAAGTCCAGCGTTGTTGTCGTTCCGCAGCCCTCGAAGTTTCTCTTCCAGGAAACCTCCCGTCTTCAATTGGCCACTCTTCCAACTTCAACTTCTTCGCCGGCACACGTCGGCTTCACACCCGCAGCTGTTGCCACGCGTCTTCACTCGATAGCGGTAAACACACGCTCTTGCCTGTAGCTCGAGCCTTTACCATCAGGTGGAAATCCTCTTCATCTCCGGCTTCGTCCCTACGGACCAAAACCTTCGCCGACTACACGGCGGAATCCCTACGCGCTCTGGCGCTCACTTCCGTCTCCTCCTGATCTCTCATTTCGGCTGCTCGGTTAAATACCTTGCGCGCGACATTTCAGACGATTCTCGTCATTTCGTCGGCGCGATACACAGCGAAGGCTGGGGAGAGGTGCGAGGGTGTACGGGGGCCGTCCCTGACAGATGAGTGAACCCGGCATTCACGCCCCGTTCCTTCTGGAAAAATCGAGTGCTTGCTCGGCCGCCGTTGTGGGGTGAGGAGGTTCGTTGGCGAAACCATGCTTCTGCGGGGAGAGCGCGCGCCCGGGGAGCCTTGGATGTTTGTTTTCTTTTTTTTTGACCTCACAGCGTTTTCTCCCGCCCGTTGTCGCAAGAATTTGGCGGCGCGCTCATTTTTAGTGCTCGTTCTGTGACACGGTCGCACATCGCTCTGGTGGCCTAACCGATAAAGCATCGGTCTTCTAAACCGGGTATGGCGGGTTCGAGTCCCGCCGGGGGTGGTTATCCTTTTTCATTAAAAGGGTTTCTGCTACAGTTTTCTTGCTTCAAGCAAAGCATATGCGTTTCCTTTTCCCTTATATTCCGTTCGATGGTGTGTTTTACTGTAACCTAGTGTAAAAGCGCTAATGAAAGGAACGTCCGTACATCGCCCGCACATAGCCCTCGTTGGCTAACGAATAAGGCATCGGTCTCCTAAACTGGAGATTGCGGGTTCGAGTCCCGCCGAGGGTAGGTTTTTTTCATTCAGAGAAAAGGTTTCTGCTACAGTTTTCTTGCTTGAAGCAAAGCATATGCGTTTCCTCTTCCCTTATATTCCGTTCGATGGTGTGTTTTACTGTAACCTAGAGTAAACGCACTAATGAAAAGAACGCTAGTGCATCGCTCGCACATCCCCTCGTGGCCTAACGGATAAGGCCTCGGTCTCCTAAACCAAGGAGTTCGGGTTCGAGTCCCGCCGAGGGTAGGTTATGCCTTTTTCATTAAAAAAGTGTTTCGTCCACAGTTTTTTGCTTGAACCAAAGCATATACATTTCCTTTTCCCAATTATTACGTTGGACGGTGTGTTTTACTGTAACCTAGAGTAAAAGCGCTAATGAAAGGAACGCCAGTGCATCGTTCGCACATCGCTCTTGTGGCCTAACGGAATAAGGCATCGCTCTTCTAATCCGGGGATGGCGGGTTCGTGTCCCTTGAAGAGCGGTTATTCTTTTTAATTAACAAAGGGTTTCTGCTACAGTTTTCTTGCTTGAACCAAAGCATATGCATTTCCTTTTCCCCTATATTCCTTTTATGGTGTGTTTTACTGTAACCTAGAGTAAAAGTGCTAGTGAAAGGAACGCCGGTGCATCCCTCGCACATCGCTCTTGTGGCCTTACGGATAAGGCATCGGTCTTCTAAACCGGGGATGGCGGGTTCGAGTCCCGCCGAGGGTAGGTTATCCTTTTTCATAACCGAAGGGTTTCTCCCACTGTTTTTTTTGCTTGAACCCAAGCATATGCATTTCCTTTTCCCCAATATTCATATGGATGGTGTGTTTTACTGTAACCTAGAGTAAAAGCGCTAATAAAAGGAACGCCAGTGCATCGGTCGCACATCGCCCTCATGGCCTAACGGATAAGGCATCGCTCTTCTAGTCCTGGGATGGCGGGTTCGAGTCCCTTGGAGGGTCGGTTATTCTTTTTAATTAACAAAGGGTTTCTGCTACAGTTTTCTCGCTTGAAGCAAAGCATATGCGCTTCTTTTCCCCTATATTCCTTTCGATGTTGTGTTCTACTGTAACCTAGAGGAAACGCGCTAATGAAAGGAACGCCAGTGCATCCCTCGCACATCGCCTTCGTGGCCTAACGAATAAGACATCGGTTTTCTAAACCGGGGATTGCGGGTTCGAGTCCCGCCGAGGGTGGGTTATTCTTTTTCATAAACAAAGGATTTCTCCCACAGTTTTTTTGCTTGAACCAAATCATATGCATTTACTTTTCCCCAATATTCCTTTCGATGGTGTGTTTTGTTGTAACCTACAGTAAAGGCGCTAATGAAAGGAACGCCGGTGCATCGGTCGCACATCGCTCTTGTGGCCTAACATTCTTTCGTCGGCACTCACGCGCGTCGGACGCAGGAATCATGTGCTCCGTAGGAGCGGCGTTTGCGGCACATACTAGCCGCGGTAACAGGATGACCGAAGACCAAGACGCAGGATATGAGATCATTTTGCCACCACTGCCCAAGGGACGCGTCGCGCAAAACACCGTGTTTTTACACGGTGATGTGCGCGGCAGACCATATCAAGTCGAAGATTTCCGAGACGCGCTCGGACCTACAGGACTGCTGCCGGAGGTGTTGGCACTGGGGGCCTACCAGATTAATCATGTCTGGGCAGTCACCATGAACAACGCGGACGCTACGAAACGCTTGCTGGATGTGAAGGAGCTAAAAGTCAAGGGCCGACGCTGCATCATCGTAGACCCCCAGGATCAGCAGGTGCGGCTGCGTCTTCATTGGCTGCTGTACGGCGTCAACGATGAAGACGTGCGAACGGCGTTGGCGGCTTTTGGGAAGGTCGTACAAGTCACCAGGGAGAATTGGTGTGTGCAAGGAGTCAGCGACAAGGGGTCAACCACACGGACTGTGCTACTTAAGCTCAAGAGTGGCGTGAAGGTTGAAGATCTCCCCCATCAAATCAGGGTGGCTGGTGAACTGGCACTTGTGGTTGCACCTGGTCGGCCAATGCAGTGTCTGCGCTGCCAAGGTACCGGCCATGTAAGAAGAGAGTGTAAGGTTCCCCGATGCTCGCGTTGTCGGCGGTTCGGCCACAGCGAAGATGCGTGCATGCGCACGTACGCATCGGCTATCGGATCAGCCGAAGGTGACGACACAGCAGAGTTGGTGATGGACGTGACCGAGGCTGAAGACGCGGCGAAAGGTGCAGGCGACGCGGTGAACCCTGAAGCATCAACAGGTACAGTCACGCCGACTGGTGGTGATGAACCAACAGCCAAAGCAGACATAGCATCTGGGGAGGTGGTTACTCAAGAGCCAGCCGGCCAAACCGAAGAAGGCTTCACAAGCACCTCATCGAAGGAGCATGAGCCGGTGGAATTAACCGAACTTCCAGTGTCGTGCGAGAGCATCAGTGGTGGGGCGCCAAGCAAAAGACCCCGCGAGCAGTCTGCAGGATGGCGTGAGGCGTCCAGCGAAAAGCAAGAAGAGGGGCCACCTGCGAAGGCGACTTCGTTCAGACGCAGCAGCACGAGGCTGCGTCCCAACCCGATATCGGACAAACACTGGCCACCTTTGTCCTCCAGTGGCACGGGTCCACCTGGAGACTCCGAAGATGTCTAGCTCTATGCTAGACGCCGAAGGTAAGCACCATGCCCCGGGCTAACTTCTTCACTGTGTAGACATGGCTGTTGCACCGAAACTTAGAGTGGCAACGTTAAATGTTCGAGGTCTCGCCGCCAAGCGGAAACAGAGCCAAGTCTACAGGCTACTTGTGGATCATGATCTGGATGTACTAGCTGTTCAGGAAACAAAAGTAGACGGTGAGGAGGAGACCCGGGGCATGGTGCTGAGGTTTACGGCGCGTTACCACGCTATTGTAAGTCAAGCAATAGGCACGTCTGCAGGCTGCGTTTTGTTCATTAAGAAGTTACCGGGTCTGGTAGTGCAAGATACCTTCGCTTGCCCATCTGGTAGATTGGTTTTCTGTGATTTTGTATTCGATGAATGTCAGTGGCGTATAGTGT
This sequence comes from Rhipicephalus annulatus, assembly GCA_013436015.1. Lineage (NCBI taxonomy): Eukaryota > Metazoa > Arthropoda > Arachnida > Ixodida > Ixodidae > Rhipicephalus > Rhipicephalus annulatus. Next base: position 2,270 of record WOVY01009724.1, on the reverse strand, counting down.
GTATTTATGCACCAACCATTTGTGAGGAGCGATCACTCTTTTTTTTCAAACCTAAAGCAGCACTTTATTTTGGAAAGGAAGTCTGTATTACTTGGCGATTTTAACTGCGTCCTCAATGGGCGAGATCGAGCAAATGGACGCGCCAATTACGATAAAAGTAGTAGGACGCTAGCGGACGTAGTTACTCAATTCGAGTTAGAAGACGTGGGCAGCTGTATGGAGGGAACGCGGGAGGTGCGTTTCACACATTTTCAGGGGAATAGCCATGCGCGCCTTGATCGCATTTACGTGTCGCTTGAATTAATAGCCCACTGCAAGACATATGCTGTTTACCAATACACTTTAGCGATCATTGTTTAGTTAAATGTGATATGGGAGAGAAAACACAAGGTGGAACTTTCTCATGGGAGCTGTGGAAAATGAATTCCACTTTGATCACTGACGAATATTTCTTAGATCAGGTTATGAACTGCATCAATGATATAAAAATAGATGATGGAGCTAAACTTGCAGAACAATGGGAAGAGTTCAAGCAGCGAATAAAAATAAAAGCTATTGATCGTTCTTGCGCATTGAGTTATGAAAGGAAAAATAAAGAAAAAGAACTCCGAAAGACTTTGGAAAGACTAATAGACTTGGAGTGCAAACAACCGGGAGAATATAAAATTGACATACGCAATATTAAGCAGAAACTTGCACTGCATGACGAGGAACGCTACCGCGGTGCACTCATCCGTGCTAGGGCCGAGGCTTTAGCGGCTGGAGAGACGCCAACCAAAAGAGCGTTAGGGGTGGAGAAAACGAACGCTCGACGGAATCATATCGAAAAAAATAGAGAAGGATGGTCACGAAGTAACTGATACGGGCAGCATTTTATCCGTATTTTCAAGTCATTTGAAAACCTTTTTGCGTGTAGACAGGTAAACCTAGAAAGATTTAAAGACGAATATTTAGGACTCATGCGGCAAGTGAGTGAGGAAGTTAAAAACGCTTTGGAATTATCTATATCTGCATCTGAAGTTGAACGGGCGATTGATAAGTTAAATCCTGGGAAATCTCCAGGACCAGATGGTCTTTGTGCCAAGTGGTACAAATGTTTTAAAAGCGAATTGTCTTCAATACTTGCGGGCGTGTTTTAATGAGGCATATGAGGAAAAGAAATTACCACCATCCTTCGGTGAATCGCGTACCGTTCTGATTCCTAAAACAGAAGAGGTTGAAAAGCTCAGGCACGTCACAGCGTACAGGCCAATCGCACTGACAAACGTAGACTACAAAATATTAATGAAAATTTTGGCGGCCAGACTTCAGTCAGTAATAAAAGATATCGTCGGTCCACACCAAACGTGTGGAATAAAAGGTCGGTCCATAGTTACTAACGTTCATAAAATGCGATCCGTGCTCGAATGTGTTGACACCTGTCATGCTCGTGTGGCCATACTCCAGCTGGATCTGGAGAAAGCGTTTGATTGCGTTTCCCACGCTCTTTTGTTTGAAGTATTGAAGCACATTAATGTTGGTAAGATAATTATTGACGGAGTAGCCATGGCATATCGGAACGGTAGTACGAGACTAATTATCAACAAGACATTGGGCCCCCCCATAAGAATCGAGCGCTCAGTGCGTCAAGGTTGCCCTGTTAGTCCACTTTTGTTTTGCATCTATATTGAAACTTTATGTCAGTCGATATTGCAGAATGACATCATTAATGGGTTTAGAGTACAATCTTCAGAGGTCAAACTACTCGCATACGCTGATGATGTTGCGATTTGTAGCACTACCTATGTCGGTATTGAAGAATCAATCAGAGTTTCTAAATATTTCGCCGAGGTTACAGGAAGCCACATAAACTGGGGTAAATGCCTCGGCTTCTGGCATGGATATTGGCCTTCAACACCAGAATTTTTCGCAGCCATTAAGTGGACAAGAACGCCAGTTAAATATCTTGGAGTACCGCTCGAGTCATACAAAAGTACTGACGAATATTGGACACAGCAAACGAAAGAAATTAAAGAAAAAGCGAATAGATGGAATGCAACTTATCTGTCCAAGTTTGCTAGGGCTACTGCATGCAACTGGTTTTTTGTGTCTAAGCTGTGGTATGTGATGCAAGTGCTGTACTGTTTCCCGGGTCAATGTGCAAAAATTACATCGGGTGTTGCAATATTTGTGTGGGGGTCTAACTGGGAAAGGTGCAGTCGCACGAATTTGTTTAGACGGGTGAAGTGTGGAGGCCTTGGGCTAGGACATCTGTTTTCAAGCAGTTAGTA